>CM031601.1:65226245-65233745 GCA_018398815.1 Conus ventricosus
TACCACTCAGAGCAGCGGAGTCAGAGAGACACAGGAGACAACTGTGAGACGACAGTGACTGACCATCGACAAGTACATTCTAGTGTTCAGCGTCTGACAAGGAAATGAATCCCAACGTGAAAAAAGGTAAGGGAAAAGTAATGTAAACGATTCATCTGTCTTTAAGTATGTGTGTGTGTGTGTGTGTGTGTGTGTGTGTGTGTGTGTGTGTGCGCGCACATGTTTGCGTATATTTGGGTTCGTCAGAGAGAGTGTGTGTGTATGCACAAACACTCGCATGTGTGTGTGCACACGCGCACGTGCGTAAACGTGTGCGCGCGCGTAGGGTGTGTGTGTGTGTGTGTGTGTGCGCGCGCGCGTGTGTGTGCGTGTGTGTGTATGTATGTACGAGCGTGCATGTGTATGTAGGTGCGTACGTGCGTGCGCGCGCGTGTGTGTGTGTACGTACACATGTGTGTGTGTGCGTGTGTTTACGTGTATGTGTGTGTCTGTGTGTCTGTGTGTGTATGTGTGTCTTGTCTTGTCTATATCTCTGTGTGTCTGTATTCTCTCTCTTTAATTCTCCACCTTTCTCTCCCCTGTCACTGTCTCTCTGTAAGTCTGTCTGTCTGTCTGTCTGTCTCTGCTTTTTCTCTCTGTCTATCTCTCTCTGTCTTTCTTTGTCTCTGTCTCTCCTTCTCCCCCCCCCCCTCTCTCATTCTCACCCCCCCCCCCCCTCTCTCTCTCTCTCTCTCTCTCTCTCTCTCTGTGTCTTTCCCTCTCCCTATCTCCTCTGTCTCTCTCTCTCTCTCTTTGTTTGTCTGTCTGCCTGTCTAACTCTCTCTCTCTGTATGTGTGTGTGCGTGTGTGTGCATGCGTGCGTGCGTGTATGTGTGTGTGTGTGTAGCATAAATACAATATTTGATGGTTTGTTCTTGTTGCTTCATTGATGCTAATAATGCACAAACAAAACACACACGTTTTGACTCTGGACAACAGTGTTTCAAAACGTATACCTGGTTGATTTATAATTCGTCCTTATTGTAATGGTCTAGTAATGTATATACCGTATGCTAACCAGGAAATAGAATTATACAAGGTGGTCATAACTTTATGTGATATAGGCCTACTGTGCGTGCACATGCTTTAGTCATTAGTTATCTTATTTGTTCCTCAGAGGAGGTCGATTTCTTGTGACCATACAATTTTTCTTTTTCTTTTTTTTCTGTCTCGTTGTCATGTCTTATGTCCTCCCCTTTCCTATATGTAATACATTGATATATTCGGAGTGTTCAGACCATTGACCTCTTGACCTCTTGAGGGAGCTGCACTGTCTTCCTGTCCGAGCCCGCATTGAACACAAAATCGCCACCCCCTGTTTTCGATGCCTCCACGATCTTATCCCCTCCTTCCTTTCAAAGCTAGCTGAACCATACACACAATCGAGATCGCTACGTTGCTCAGATGCCGGTCATTTGACCATCCCCCGTGTTCGGCTGTGGGCAGATGGCCAACGTTCCTTTTCTTTCGCTGGCCCCACTGTTTTTCATTCTTTAACTCTTTCTCTTCGAAACGCACAGTCTATCAACACTTTTTAAGTCAGGCTTGAAAACCTTCTTATCCCATGCTATCTTCACGATGATTAATCTTATGCACAGTGCTGTAAACCGCCTGCTATGTCGCGTGCGCGCGCGCGCGTGTGCGTGTGTGTGTGTGCATGCGTTAGTGTGTCTTGTGTGTTTGTGTGTGCTGGAAAGAAGAGGGACAGTGAGAGGGGAGACAACTTAGGGAAAGAGTGTGGGGGATGATTATGTTCCTCTGCATGTATAATTCTGTGTTTTTAAATGCATGTTGATCTATGATGTTACAGTTTGTATGCTTTGATCTTGTGTGTTTTCTTTCTTCTCTTCGTTCTTAAACGTTCGGTTTTTATATTGTAATGGCGCCTGGAGCCTCACGAGGGACAGGCGTCACTTTTTCTTAAACGAATTAAATTATCATCGCTCTGCAGGAAGGAAAAGCACACAGACATCTGCACTCAAGGGCAAAAAGCGACGAGAAGACGACCGAAGGGAAGAATATGCCGATGTGCCAGACGTGAATACGGATGACGACGAAGAAGAGGATGACGACGAAGAAGAGGATGATGAGCTTCCACAAAACACAAAACGGGCTGGCAGATCCACACCGAGGAGATACACAACCAGACTGCCCGTGTCTTCAAACCCGTCCATTGGAGGTGGGTGTAAAAACTTCTTTTTTTTCTGTCATCGTGGTGATGTTGAACGGTTATGCTTTCAAACCCTCATAAAGAAGATAGGAGCTGCGTGATGTTCTTTTGCCTTTATTATGTTGTTCAGAAATCCAGCTGCCAAATATCGTTCTGATGTTGAAGGCAGAAGATTTTGCATTTTGATAAAGTATCCCTTATATGATTATACCCTACAATAGTCCGTTTTAATTAAAGACAGAATACATCTTTAACTAAGCGAAGAATATAAAAAAAAAGCAGCGCCATTATTGTCACCATCATCACCAATACTACCTTGAACAATATTAATACACTGATGATCTTCTTGAATCAACAAAAACGTTCATAGAAAACGTACTTTCATTCCGTCCATCCGTCTGACTGGTCTGCCCTTGAACCCATCTGAATCACTGTCCTGTCTCTCATTCTTCCCCATCTCTCTCTCTCTCTCTCTCTCTCTCTCTCTCTCTCTCTCCTCTCTCTCTCTCTCTCTCTCTCTCTCTCTGTCCCTCTCTCCCCTCTCCCTCTCTCTCTCCTTCCCTCTCTCTCTCTCTCTCTCTCTCTCTCTCTCTCGCTCTCTTCCTCTCTGTCTGTCTCCTCTCTCTCTCTCTCTCTCTCTCTCTCTCTCTCTCTCTCTCTCTCTCTCTCTCTCTCTCTCTCTCTGTCTGTCTGCGCAGACCCACGCAGACTCACCCACACACGTTCACACAACTAAACACACACACGCACGCACGCACACGCAATCACATACACGCACATACACACGCACGCATACTACACACACGCGCGCGCGCGCGCGCTCGCGTGCATGTACATGCACACACACACACTCGCGCGCGTGCACGCACGCATGCACATATGCACGCACGCACGAACATATACAATATACACACATACAGACACAAAACCCACCCACATCTACCACCTGTCCTCATACACACACATACACACTTTCATCATGCACATCTATGTGCTCAAACATTAAGAGGGGGCATGATGTGGAGGGAGTCTCCCATTTTCACCCAAACCAAAGGTGCTATTTTCATTTATTCAGAGCCAGCACAACACTTCACCCCTCACCCAAGCCAAACGGGTTATTTCCCTTTGCTCAGAGCCAGCAGACTTCTTCATCCTTCACCCAAACTAACGAAAATTACTTCCTTTCTTTAGAGCCTGCCGAACACTTCAACTTTGCTCCAAACCAACGAAAGTTATTCCCTTTCTTCTGGCCGAACCCCTTAGGTTTCATCCAAACCAAAGAGATTATTTCCCTTTGTTCAGAGTCAACAAAACACATCCTCTTTCCACTAAACCAAACGAGCGTTATTTCCCTTTCTTCAGAACCAGCAGAACTCTTCACCTTTCAGCCACACCGGACGAGTTATTACGATTTGTTCAGAGCCAGAAGACTTCACACTTCACCCGCACCAAAGTTGTTTAGAGCCAGCCGAACACTTCACCTTTCCCCCCAACCAAACGAGAGTTCTTTCCCTTTTCCTCATAGCCGACAGAACACTTACCTTTCACCCAAGCCAAGCAGGGTTACTTCCCTTCTTTCAGAGCCAGCTGAACACTTTGCTTTTCACCCAAACCAAACGAGTTATCTCCCTTTGTGCAGAGCCAGCAGAACACTTCACTTTTCACCCAAACCAATCGAGTTATCTCCCTTTGTGCAGAGCCAGCAGAACACATCCTCTTCCCCCCAAATCAAACAAGTTATTTCCCTTTGTTCACTGCCAGCAGAAAGCATCATTTTGTTTTCCAAATTAAACGAGTTGTTTCCCTTTGTGCAGAGACAACAGAACACTTCACCCTTCATCCACATCAAACGAGCGTTAGTCCGCTTTGTTCAGAGCTAGCCGAACATTTCACCTCTCCCCAAAACCAAACGAGATTTATTTTCATTTGTTGAGAGTCGTCAGAACACATGACATTTCTTCGAAACCAAACGAGTTATTTCCCTTCGTTCACTGCTAGCAGAAGATTTCACCTTCCACCCAAACCAGACGAGTTATTTCCCTTTGTGCAGAGCCAGCAGAACACATCCTCTTTTCCCCAAATCAAACGAGAGTTATTTCCCTTTGTTTACAGTCAGCAGAACACATCCTCTATCCCCCAGATCGAGTGAGTTATTTCCCTTTGTGCAGAGCACTTCACCTTCCTGCTCCTGGGCAAGACAGGCAGTGGCAAAAGCAGCACGGGCAACACCCTGCTGGGGTGCAAACTATTCCACTGCTCTGGCAGTTTCTCCTCCGTCACTGCCGAATGTGAAATGAAGGAGGCTGTCGTCAACAACGTTCACATGGAGGTGAGGGATACACATACAGTTGACGTTCCATTATAGCATGGAGGTGAGAGATACCAACGCAGCTGACGTTCCATTATAGCATGGAGGTTAGGGATACACATACAGCTGACGTTCCATTATAGCATACATTCCTTAGAAACTTATACCAATGAAAGACGTTACTGGCAAAATGATCAGGAAATTAAGACAATTTCTTTCCCCGAAGATGGAGTATGGCTGCCTTAATGGCGGGATAAAAAACGGTCATACACATAAAACTCCACTGCCTGTCTATACAGGCAGTGTCCGCAGGAGTATCAGCCTGCGTATGCAGAAAGAAAGAAAGACCATTTCTAACAAAGGAATACCCTGTAGATTTTTCAGTCATGGTATAATGGTGCCAAGATCTGATAGGTTTTCCTGCATCAAAATCATCAGAACGAGCATCTTAGAAAAACATGTTTCAGTATGACGTGGTGTTGCTTGTTCCAAAATGAGAGACCCTTCTATAGACTTTATTTCTGCACACACAGGATTTCCAGTCTAAAGGGGTTTGTATATGTTGACAACTATCCGATCGTATATGAAATATTATAACCACCACAAAAAAAATAATCATACTGCAAATTTTCACCTGCCCAGCGCAAGTGGCATGGCGGGTATACAGATGTTAGGAAGTCAATTTAATTTAGAGTGTTCAAAGCCTGTGTTTTGATTCGTAGGATGTGATGAGGCATTTTTCCATTATATTTGCTCATTACACAAGCGACAGATTTTTAATATGCACATATGGATGTTATTCTGTATGTTTATACGTCTACTACCCATTTGAGCAGAGGGGAGAGAGTCGGTGGAGGTGAGATGTAGTTGATTTGAGTGAAATGTGACGAACATTTTTGCTTCTCATAGGAATTGGGAAATACGAAATGAGAAGAGAAGAACAATACCCCTGCTCATTCCGTTTTTTTCGATAAAAATTGCATAGGTAAAGACACGCGTGCCTGTTCGGATGTGCACTTAAGTACATGCATGCAGCCATCCACATCCACCCTGATCCTCCCCTGTTCGTTCCCGTCTTCTCCCCTCTGCATCCTTACCCTTCACCCCTCACCCAAAGCACATTGATTCCAGTGCCTCGTCCACTTCTGCATTCCAACCTTGATAACATCGTTATATAATCTTTATGTTCATGCACAAACTGTTTCTAACATGCATTTGTTTAGATCTGCGCATATAGTTTTGTGATTTGTCGCATTTGTTAAATAAATACGCACAGATGAAAGGTATTTCAATGTACATTAGAGAGTGACAACAAAAGTCCCTGACAGTTATGTTTGATTCCTACGTGTCTAGATGACAGAATATAGGCTGCACGGACACAGCAAAGAAGCGAGTAGCGGTATATCAACATTGGTTTGTCCATTGCAGATCATGGACAGCCCTGGGCTCTGTGACACCAGCAAGTCAGATGCAGACGTTTCCGTGATCATCACCAAGACCGTGGTCGGTTTGCATCCCGGCCCTCACGCCTTGCTCTACGTCCTGAAGGTCGAGCGCTTCACTGAAGAAGAGTACGAGGTGTTCAAGAAACTGGAAAAGCTCTTTGACGAGCGGCTGTTTGAATACTTGATCGTCGTCTTCACTGGGGGAGACAACTTTGAATACGATGGTATCTGTGTTGAAGACGCCATCAAAGCTGCTCCTCCAACGTTGACGGAACTGCTGGGCAAGTGCTCCGATCGTTACATCGTCTTCAACAACCGGGCCGCAGATCCCAGGCCTCAGGTGGACCGCTTTCTCCACACGGTGAGGCGATTGGTGAGAGCCAATAGAACCAGGCCTCACTACAGATGTCCCAAGTACGACTGCCTGGGAGAGGGCTGGAGAAGGAAGTACGGAACAGGATCGCCGGAGTGGAAGCAGAGATGCTTCAGAACCAGCAAGCTTACAAAGACAGTATGGCCCAACAAGAACAGGCCATGGAGAAAAAGCTGAAGAAACAAAGAAAGGAATTCGACAGGAAAATTGCTGCTAAGAAAATGAGCGAAGCAGAAGCGAAAAGGGAGCTGAAAGAAATCAAGCAAAACAACCTGGCAGAAAAGAGAAGGCTGAAAAAGGAGTTGGAAGAAATGGAAAACAAACACAAGATGGAACTTCGCGCCCAGGAGCTGGCGGCAGAGAAAGCCGTAAAACAAGAAACAGTTGAAGGAAGAGGACTCATATCCAGACTCAAAAATAGTGCTAAACAAGCCGTCGGTGGTGCAATCAATTTTGTCGCAGCTCCTCTAGAAGAAATATTCAGCTGGTTTTAACTGTGGGACACTAAAATCAGAATACGACTACCACGTGACGAATGCATGTCAATGATGAGTGACAGGTTGCTGTGTTCCCGTCATGCACGTGCCACAACCTGTCAGTCTATTGGCTGCAGTGAATGCTGTACTCTTGGCAGGTAAGCTGCATCTTTAGCAATGATGTGGAGAAGACCCTCTGATCTTAACCGACACGACCAGAACGTCCAAACAGCCACAGACTGTGACACAACGTCATCGTCACAACCACTGGGGAAGTCAATGGTGGGGGCAAGGGAGGGGGCGATGAAGAAATCTTCCAGGCTATAAGACGTCTGACAGAACAGCAGCTTTCATCAGCAGATAGCCGTGATCAGCAGACAGCCGTAATCAGCAAACAGCCGTGATCAGCAGACAGCCGTAATCAGCAGACAGTCGTAATCAGCAGACAGTCATGATCAGCAGACAGCCGTGATCAGCAGACAGCCGTGATCAGCAGACAGCCGTGATCAGCAGACAGTCATGATCAGCAGACAGCTACAGACAGCGTTAATCAGTCAGAGGACAGCATTATCAATAGACAGCTTAAGTCACAAATAATCCCAGAAAAGAACAGTGTGAAGAAATAAACCTGGGTTGTTGTTGTTTTTTTGTTTGTTTTTTCTCTTTTGTTGCTATTTCTTTTTTGTTGT
>CM031601.1:65248745-65278745 GCA_018398815.1 Conus ventricosus
AGGGGGAAGAAAATATCGGACTCAGTCCCTGGTCTACGCACCTCCCTCACCACTACAAGCAGGCGTCAGGAAAGGGGCGGGGAGGGCCGCTTGGTCAGAAGTGAGTCACAGACACTGTGGAGTAAGTCTCTCTCTCTCTCTCTCTCTCTCTCTCTCTCTCTCTCTCTCTCTCTCTCTCCTTCTCTCTGTCTTGGTCTGTCTGTGAGTGTCTGTCTGTCTGTCTAACTGTCTCTCCCTCTATCTCTGTGTATGTGTGTGCATGTGTGTTCTGTCTGTCTATCTCTCCTCTTTCTCTCTGTCTGGCTATCTCTCTGTCTCTCGTTGTCTGTCTCTGTCTTTCCTCCACCCCCACCTCCCCCACTTCTCTCTCTGTGTTCTCTCTCTCTCTCTCTCTCTCTCTCTCTCTCTCTCTCTCTCTTTCCCTCCCCCTATCTCCTCTGTCTCCTTCTCTCTGTCTTTGTCTGTCTGTCTGTCTGTCTGTCTGTCTAACTGTCTCTCCCTCTATCTCTGTGTATGTGTGTTCGTGCGTGCGGGCGAGCGTGCGCGCGCGTGTTTGTGTGTGTGTGTTTGTGGGTGGGTGTGTGTGGCATAAAATAATATCTGATTTGATCGTTTGTTGTTGCTGCTTCATAGATGGTAATGCACAAACAAAACATACACGTTTTGACTCTGGACAACGTTTTTCAAAACGTATACCCAGTTGATTTATAATTCTCCCGGGGAAAAAAAAGAAGAAAAAAAGATAAAGATAAAATTACTGGCCGTTTCATTGATGTATTGTGATGGTTTAGTACTGTATATACTGTATGCTAACCAGGAAATAGAATTATACAAGGTGGCTTATTCAGTTTTCTAGCTTTATTCAATTATAGGCCTACTGTGCGTGCACAAGCTTGAGCCATTGGAAATTTTATTTGTTCTTCAGATTTAGAAGGTCGATGTGTTGTGACCATGCAATTTTTTTTTCTTTTCTTTTTTTTCCCCCTTTGTCGTGTGTAGCGTCCTCCCCTTTCCTCTATGTAATGTAATGATATATTCGGAGCGTTCAGACCATTGACCTCTTGACCTCTTGAGGGAGCTGCACTGGCTTCCTATCCGAGCACGCATTGAACACAAAATCGCCACCCTCAGTTTTCGATGCCTCCACGATCTTGTCCCCTCCTATCTTTCAAAGCCAGTTGAACCATGCACACAATCGAGATCACTACGATCTTCGGATGCCGGTCATTTGACCATCCCCCGTGTTCAGCTGGGGGCAGATGGCCAACGTTCCTTTTCTTTCGCTGGCCCCACTGTCTTTATTCTTTAACTCTTTCACTTCGAAACGCACAGTCTATGAGCACTTTTAAGTCAGGCTTGAAAACCTTATCCCATCCCTATCTTAACGATGATTAATCTTATGCACAGCACTGTAAATCCTCTGTTATGTCTTATCCTGAATAATGTGCGAGTGCGCGTGCGCGCACGCGCGCGCGTGTGTATGTGTGTGTGTGTGTGTGTGTGTGTGTGTGTGTGTGTGTGTGTGTGTGTGTGCCCGGCTTGCTGGCAGAGAGCAACTGAAAACAGCGCATGATGCGTGATTGCATTTTCTTGTTAGAACAGTTAGCCACTCACATAAGACTGTAGATAAATGCCTAGATCAGAGGCGTGTTTTGGATCCTTCTTTTGCCGCAGAGAAAACGTTCACACTGACGATTGTCGGCAAGGACGGGACGGGGAAGAAGTCGACAGCCAACACCATCTTGGGGCGGAAGGAGTTTGTCGTCTCATCCCGCAGACAGAAGACGTCATCACTGCTGTCCCAGAAATGGGAAACAAGTTTTGGAATCGTGCAGGTGGTTCAGTTCTCTCCCCTGACGGCAATGTATCTCCAACATTTACTTACCCTTGACATATCCCGTTATGATACAAACGACACTTTGACTCAACTAAGTCACACTGCTGAAGGCGCCCTCATGATGTGTTACAGTTGTGAGACATTATTATTATCATCATTCTATTATTATCATTATTTTATTATTATTGTTGTTATCATTAATATCATCATTATTATTACTTTTTTATCATCATCATCATTATTATCATTATCATTGAAAGCCCTTGTATAACGCCTATCCTCGGTTAGAGACCTATTTGTTCGCGCTTTACAATCCACGCTCTAGTTTACACATTGGACTGCCTACCCGGGTAGAGCCAACTGAAGAGCTGCCTGCTCGGCGCCACATTCGTTCGTTTCCCGTGTCATTCAGTCGAATATCAGTCACTCGGTTTTTCGTTCATTCTTTCGGGGCCTACAGTGTGTATATATGTCATCTATTCCAACACCCAAAAATTGACCTTCTTTTCCGAAAGTTGGTGATTGGATTTCACGTGTGTGCAAGATGCATGTGCTCACACAGGGAACCTTGTTTTATATTCTCTTTTGAAGGACATTGTCTTGAGCATCAAAATTGTCTAATGTGTAAGTCTTTCCTCTCTCTTTTTCCCATCTTTTTTCATCCTCTCTCTCTCTCTCTCTCTCTCTCTCTCTCTCTCTCAGTCAAATACAGGTAAGGAAATGAGTGTAGGATCTTTACGGACAACTTGAGATGCATTAATTTTTTTTACTTTTCAGGTTCACGTATGTGCGGGCCCCATAGGCAGAGCTGATCTGCCGATTCTGAGAAGAGCTCTGGACAACCAACCTGACGCCATTCTCCTGGTCATTCGGCTTGGATCGTATGACAGCGAGGATCACGCGGTTTTCAGGCTGCTGAAAGAATTAGGAGGGGACGACATCTTTCCTTACCTTGTCGTTGTCTTTACCGGGGGCGACGTTTTGCTTTCCGAGGATGACGTCATGACAGGGGCCCCCAAAAACCTGAGACATGTCATCCACAAATGTGACAACCGCTTCGTTGTCTTCAACAACAAGGGAAAGAACAAACCAAACCAAGCGGAAGACCTTTTGGAGCTCGTTGAGAAGATGATGAAAGAGAATGGCGGAGGCTATGTCAGTCGCCGTCAGGCCAAAGGGATCTGGCAAAGTCCAAAAGTTGACAGCAGTAAGGGTGTATGGCAGAATGCAGCTGACAAGAGCAAGGCAGGCAAGACAGAGCCAAGGCCCCGGAGTAGTGCAGCAGGCTATGACAAACAACGAAGCTCACTGTCAAAAGGCCGGTTCCGCCGTTCTGAAGATGAAGAGAAAACAGAAACAGGGCAGACTGAAGAAGCGAACAGTGACGACAGTCAAAGTGACGGAACTTCAGAATCGCCAGGCACGACAGACGACGAGGAAGACGAGGAGAAAGAAACTAGACAGAGAACTACTTTGAGTCATCGCTCTGCAGCAAGGGAAAGCACACAGACATCTGCACTCAAGGGCCAAAAGCGACGAGAAGACGACCAAAGTGAAAAATATGCTGATGTGCCCGACGTGAAGAACGATGACGACGAAGAAGAGGATGAAGAGTTTCCACAAGAGACAACAAGAGCTCGTAGTTCCACACCAAAGAGATACACAGAGACTACGACATACAGGGCAGAGGATCGACCAGACTATCGTGAAAACAAGGACAGAAGGAGACAAAACGAAAATACGAGAAAAATGCACACAGATGATAAAGAGAGAGAAACTCCAGTAAGCCGACGTCCGTATCCACAACAGTTCAAAGAAAGAGCAGACGAAGCCGGATATGACGACATTCCCAGGTCTCAGTTCGGGTTCACACCACAGACCAAATCACCTGCTTCCAGAGACTGGGGAATGTGCAGGACAGACGCTCACCAGAGCAGACAGCGTGTCAGAACCAGACTGCCTGAGTCTTCAAGCCCGTCCCGAGGAGGTGGGTGTAAAACCTTTTTTTTCTGTTTGATGCATTTTCAGTCATAGTTGCTTTTGTGGTGATGTTGAACGATTATGCTTTCAACCCCTCATAAAGAAGATAAGAGCTGCCGTGATCATATCGTTCAGACACCCAGCCGCTAAATATCGTTCTAATGTTGAAGCCAGCAGGTTCTGCCCATTGAAAATGTATTCCTTATGTGGTTATACCCCAGAACAGTCCGCTTCGATCGCAGACAGAATACATCTTTAACTAAGCAAAGAACAACAACAACAAAAACATCACCAGTATTGTCACCATCTTCACCAATAACGCCTTGAACAATAATAACAATAATATTGATGCGCGATGATATACACATACACATACATAGACACAAATCTCACCCACACCTACCACCTACCCCCGTCCTCATGCACACACATACATACTTTCATCATGCACATCCATGTGCTCAAAAATTAAGAGGGGTGATGTGGAGGGAGTCTCCCGTTTTTAACCCAGACCAAACGTGTTATTTTCATTTATTCAGAGCCAGCAGAACACTTCAGCCCTCACCCAAACCAAACGGATTATTTCCCTTTGTTCAGAGCCAGTAGAACATTTAATTTTTCCTCCAAACCAAACGAAAGTTACTTCCCTTTCTTTAGAGCTAGCCGAACACGTAAGGTTTCATCCGAGGTTATTTCCCTTTGTTCAGAGCCAGCAGAACACATTCTCTTTCCCTCAAACAAAACGAGCGTTATTTTCCTTTGTGCAGAGCCAGCAGAACACTTCACTTTCACTGAAACCAAACGAGTTGTTTCCCTTTGTGCAGAGCCAGCAGAACACATGTTCTCTCCTCCACATCAAATGAGTTATTTCCCTTTGTTCAAAGCCAACAGAACACTTCACCTTTCACCCACACCAAATGACTTGTTTCCCTTTGTTCAGAGCCAGAACCATTCACCCTTCACCCACACTAAACGAGCATTATTTCCGGTTGTTCAGAGCCAGCCGAACATTTCACCTCTCCCCAAAACCAAACGAGATATATTTCATTTGTTGAGGTTGGCAAAACACATCACTTCCCCCCCCCCCCCCCCCCCCCCAAACAAAACGAGTTATTTCCCTTTGCCACCAAAACACTTCACCTTTCCCCCAATCCAAACGAGCTTTACTTCCCTTCGTTCAGAGAAAGCAGAACACTTCACCTTTCACCCAAGCCAGACGAGTTATTTCCCTGTGTGGAGAGCCAGCAGAACGCATCCTCTTTTCCCCAAATCAAACGAGATTTATTTCCCTTTGTTTACAGTCAGTCGAACACATTCTCTTTCCCCCAGATCGAGCGAGTTATTTCCCTTTGTGCAGAGCCAGCAGAGCACTTCACCTTCCTGCTCCTGGGCAAGACAGGCAGCGGCAAAAGCAGCACGGGCAACACCCTGCTGGGGGGCAAACTATTCCACTGCTCTGGCAGTTTCTCTTCCGTCACTGCCGAATGTGAGATGAAGGAGGCTGTCGTCAACAACGTTCACATGGAGGTGAGGATACACTCACAGCTGACGTTCCATTATAGCATGGAGGTGAGGGATACACACACAGCTGACGTTCCATTATAGCATGGAGGTTAGGGATACACACACAGCTGACGTTCCATTATAGCATGGAGGTGAGGGATATCAACATAGCTGAAGTTCCATTATAGCATGGAGGTGAGGGATATCAACATAGCTGACGGATCATTATAGCATGGAGGTGAGAGATGCACACATAGCTGAAGTTCCATTATAGCATGGAGGTGAGAGATACACACATAGCTGAAGTTCCATTATAGCATGGAGGTGACAGATACACACATAGCTGACGTTCCATTATAGCATACACTCCTTAGAAACCTATATCATAAAAAAGACGTCACTCAAGAAATATAGACAATTTTTAACAAAGAAACACGCAGTAGATTTTTCAATCATGGTATAATGAATGGTGCCAAGACCTGATGGGTTTTCCTTCATCAAAATCATCAGAACGAGCATCTTAGAAAATCATATTTCAGTATGACGTGGTGTTGCTGGTTCCAAAATGAGAGAACATTCTGTAGACTTTGTTTCTGCACACACAGGATTCCCAATCTTAAGGGGTTTGTATATGTTGACAACTATCCGACCGTATATGAAAGGTGTATAACCACACACATAAAAAAAGCATAATGATAACAATTTTTACCTATCTAGCGTAAGTGGCAGGGCGGTTTTAGGACGTCAATTTTATTTGGAGTGTTCAAACCCTGCGTTTTGATTTGTAGGGTGTGATTAGGCATTTTTCCATCATCTTTGCTCATTGTGCAAGCTGCAGATTTTTTATACGCACATATGGATGTTATTCTGTACCTGTATACGTCTACCACTCATTTGAACAGTGAGGAGAGAGTGGATGGAGATGGGATGTACTTGATTTGAGTGAAATGTGACGAACATTTTTGCTTCTCATGGGAATTAGGAAATACAAAATGGGAAGAGAAGAACGACAACCCTGCTTATTCCGTTCTTTCGATAAAATTACATACGTACAGACACGCGTGCCAGCATGGATGTGCACGTGAGTACATCCATGCAGCCATCCACATCCACCCTTAACCCTCTCCTGTTTGTTCTCGTCTTCTATCCCCTCCACCCTTACCCTTCACCCCTCACCCAAAGCACATTGATTCCAGTGCGTCACCCACTTCCGCATTCCAACCTTGATAACGTCGTTATATAATTTTCATGTTCATGCACAAACTGTATCTAATATGCATTTGTTTAGGTCTGCGCAGATATTTTGTGATTTGTCGGATATGTTCAATATATACGCACAGATGAAAGGTATTCCAATATACATTAGAGAGTGACAACAAAAGTCGCTCACAGTTATGTTTGATTCATACGTGTCTAGATGACAGAATATAGGCTGCGTGGACACAGCAAAGAAGCGAGTAGCGGTATATCAACATTGGTTTGTCCATTGCAGATCATGGACAGCCCTGGGCTCTGTGACACCGGCAAGTCGGATGCAGACATTTCCGTGATCATCACCAAGACCGTGGTCGGTTTGCATCCCGGCCCTCACGCCTTGCTCTACGTCCTGAAGGCCGAGCGCTTCACTGAAGAAGAGTACGAGGTGTTCAAGAAACTGGAAAAGCTCTTTGACGAGCGGCTGTTTGAATACTTGATCGTCATCTTCACCGGGGGAGACAACTTTGAATATGATGGTACCTGTGTTGAAGACGCCATCAAACTTGCTCCTCCAACGCTGACAGAACTGCTTGGCAAGTGTTCCCAACGTTACATTGTCTTCAACAACAGGGCAGCAGACCCCAGGCCTCAAGTGGACCGCTTTCTCCACCTGGTGAGGAGAATGGTGAGGGCAAATGGCGAAAGACCTCACTACAGATGCCCCAAGTACGACTGCCTGGGAGAGGAGCTGGAGAAGGAAGTACGGAACAGGATCGCCGGAGTGGAAGCGGAAATGCTTCAGAAGCAGCAAGCCTACAAAGACAGTATGGCCCAACAAGAACAGGCCATGGAGAAAAAGCTGAGGAACAAAGAAAGGAATTCGACAGGAAAATTGCTGCTAAGGAAATGAGCGAAGCAGAAGCGAACAGGAGGCTGAAAGAAATCGAGGAAAACAACCAGGCGGAAAAGAGAAGGCTGGAAAAGGAGTTGGAAGACATGAAAAACAAAGACAGGATAGAGTTTCGCGCACAGGAGCTGATGGCAGAGAAATCCGTAAAACAAGAAACAGTTGAAGGAAAAGGAGTCGTATCCAAACTCAAAGATGGTGTTAAACAAGTCGCCGGTGGTCTAATCAACATTGCTGCAGCTCCCCTAGAGAAAATAGCCAGCTGGTTTTAACTGTGGGACACTAAAGTCAGAATACGACTACCACATGACAAATGCGTATCAATGATGAGTGACAGATTGCTGTGTTCCCGTCATGCACGTGCCACAACCTGCCAATCTGTTGGCTGCAGTGAATGCTGTACTCTTGGCAGGTAAGCTGCATCTTTAACAATGATGTGGAGAAGACCCTCTGGTACTAACCGACACGACCAGAATGTCCAAACAGCCACAGACTGTGACACAACTTCATCGTCACATCCACTGGGAAAGTCAATGGTGGGTGCAAGGGAAGGGGGGGGGGGGGGGAGTGAGATCTTCCAGGCTATGAGACTTCTGACGCAACAGCTTTCATCAGCAGACAGCCGTAATCAGGAGACTGCCGTGATCAGCAGACAGCCGTAATCAGCAGACAGCCGTAATCAGCAGACAGCCGTGATCAGCAGACAGGTGCAGTCTGCAAACAGCGTTAATCAGTCAGCAGACAGCTTAAGTCACAAATAATCCCAGAAAAGAACAATGTGAAGAAATAAACCTTTTTGTGTGTGAAAGTTTGGAGAGGAACTGTGTGAGGAAATAAATCTGTTTTTCCCTTTTTTTTTAATACTAATTATAATGGAAAAGAACAGTATGATGAAATGTGTGTGTGTGGTGTGTGTGTGTGTGTGTGTGTGTGGTGTGTGTGTGTGTGTGCGTGTGCGTGCGTACGTACGTGTGTGTGTGGGGGGGGGGGGGGGGATGAAATGAAAAGGAACAGTGTCTGTGGGCCCTTCACACTAACGCCTGACCGTAAGCAAAGCACACTCCCTTGCGGATATAGCTTACCCACTTTTTCCCACAGCCGAGCGCCTGACACGTGTCAGTTGCAGTTTGCGCACGCCTTTAGCAAAATTCTCATTACTTTTTCTTTCATTACAGTGTTCATAGTCTTTCTTTCACTTACTAGTCAATGTGAATTTGTCAGTTTATACTGCCTGTATATTTTCATGTTAATTTTTCATTACTTTTTCTTTCATTACAATGTGTATAGTCTTTCCTTTACCTACTAGTCAATGTCTGTATCTTTTGCCGTAATAACATATTAACGTTTGTTTACAATATTAAGCCAGTCAATGTCTGTATCTTTTGCCGTAATAACATATTAACGTTTGTTTACAATATTAAGCCAGCTTTTCAGTGATTGACCATCGGTGTGTTGTTTTGTTATGAACTTTGTAAACTGGTTTGTAACTGCTTATCAATATTTGTACAAAGTATTATACTTGCCATTAATGTTTCTCTGTCATGCTCATAGCCTTTAATTCTCATTAATGTTTCGACATAGTGCTTGTAGACTCTGTAGCAATTTTTGTTTTCAATAACTCTATAATGTTTGTATTGACTATTGAAGCTACTGCTCTGGCTTTTCTGATCCAGCATACGCAAGGCACCTACAACCCACCCCCACCCCCACCCCACCACCACCACCACTACCACAACTCCTCCCTACTATTACAGCAATGTATGACGATGTGCTTGCTTGTTAGTGGGTTTTGGTTTTCTTATTTTGTAATTTAGTGTAAGCTGACCGTATCTGAATTGGTTTGACGCCATTAAAAATCAAAGCATTTTTTCTGAATTGCGCTGTATTGTGAGTTAGTGTGTGTGTGTGTGTGTGTGTGTGTGTGTGTGTGTGTGTGTGGTGCGTGCGTGCGTGCGTGCGTGCGTGCGTGCGTGCGTGCGTGCGTGCGGCGCGCGCGGCGCGCGTGCGTGCGTGCGTGCGTGCGTGCGTGCGTGCGTGCGTGCGTGCGTGCGTGTGTGTGTGTGTGTGTGTGTGTTTGCGCACGGGCGCGTATGTGTGTGTGTCTGTCTGTGCTGTTTTTCTCTTTTGTTGCTGTTGCAATTTCTTTGGATACCTAAAGGTAGGGAGTTTATACACACCACACACACAAACACACGCGCACGCGCGCGCGAACACGCACACACACACATACACACACAAGCATGTACGCCCTCACGCATGCGCGCGCGCGAACACACACACACGCGCACACACACACACACACACACACACACACACACACACACACACACACACACAGAGTGAACGAATAAAAACGCAAACACATGACATACAAACGCACTCATGCGTGCACGCGCAGATAAGCTCACACATACCACACAATACTAGCGGCACTGATCTCTCTCTCTCTCTCTCTCTCTCTCTCTCTCTCTGACACAAACACGCGCACGCGCACGCACAGGTGTAGTCCCGCACGCACGCACACACACACGCGCGCGCGCGCCTGTGCGCATTCAGGCACGTACGCACGCATGCACACACACACACACACACACACACACACACACACACACACACGTGTGTGTACACACTCACACGTATAGATGCGTTTTTATTCACACAAACACAAACGCATGCGCGGCGCACACACATGCACGCACCTCGCCCCTCCCTTCCCCCCCCCCCCCCCCCCCCCCCCCCCCCCCCCCCCCCCCCCACACCCACACACACACACACACACACACACACACACACACACTGACATAAATACAGGCTCATGCATACAGTGCGGACCTACTTTTGCAAGACGAAGATTGAAAACGAGAAACAGGCAGTCGGGACAGCTGCAACACAGAGGCTCTGAATGGAAAACCGCTATGGACTATTTTTAGCAGGCCTACCGGTTTGCTGTCCACTCGGTCCGAGTTCTTATCTGGGTTACAGCAAAGGTCAAGTAGTAATGGAACGCAGTTTGAACAGATGGAAATCGCCCCGAGTCTGTGGGGAAAAACCTAATGTGAAAAAAATTAAATTCATCCTGGAATTTGGGGGTCAGTAATTTAGTTCAATGCCATATGTCAGCAAAATTAGCAGAATGATGCATGACGTAATTGTGGACTCCTTTTGTTTGTCCGCCATTGGTAGGGCACAAGGTGAAAAATCTAGCAGACGACAGGAAAATGACGAATCATGTGGATCGTGCTTGCATAGGAAAAGAAACGGACAAGATATTTAGTACGCCCTCTCCGATTCTGATGCCTCTATAGTGTTGACTATGGAACATTGTCACGAGGTTACAGGCAGGTAGCTTATGTCCGCAGGGCGTACTATCTTTGCTCAGAGTCAGGTATGGCATGGGTCAAGGGCTGGACTGTGTGATGAATATGTTCTGGTACTGGCTGATCCTCTGACAAAAGCCAGGTGCAGCTTTGAGTGTAATAGAGAATTTTCAGCGTTTGGGGCCTAAACTGTAACCGTGGACTCGGGCCTTCACAGCGCGAGCAAGAGGCGAGGAGGTGGCGGCTTTCACATGACGCACAACACACTTTCAACTAAATAGAGCGAGCGACTCTTCGATCGTGTGCGTGGTTGGTGGAAGGCGAGTGCCGACGAGCGAAGCTGACAGGTTGCTTGGACAAAAGAAAGGAAGAACTGCGAAGACAAAATGGAACAACAACAGCAAGGAGCAGGGCAGGAAGAGAAAATGGAATGGCCTGAACTGAACGGAAAGGTGAGAGAGGGAGGGAGAGAGAGAGAGAGAGAGAGAGGGAGGGACGGAGAGGTTGCTAACAGCCGTGTTTGAATGGGTTGTTTTCCGGTCTCAGTGTGTATCTGTGCCTTCCGGTCTCCGCTTTGTATTTGTTGTTTAAATTTAATGTCAAGAGGCTTAAAACGTCATTCTGGTGTCTAGCGTGTTGTAAGTCTGGTGGTATCGGTGTGGTGTGCTAAAAGTCCCCATCCCAAACCTCCTGAGGTGTTTATCCACATCTGACGTATCTAAATAGCAGTAAAAGACTTCTGCAGTAAAAGACTTCTGTAAAAATTCGCAGTGAACAAAACCATCCTGCTCCCTTGCAAAATCCACGCATCATGTGGGCCTGAAGTCAAGCTTTAAAGTTATCTACCCTGACGCTGACACCACAAGGTTAATAAGGTCGGGTCACAGTAAGGAGGAAGAAACCCTAGGGAGAGCTTGAAGCCAGAAACCTTCAAGAGAAGAAAACAGCCCTCAGGCAAGTGTTTCAGTCCTGAACTTACACTTGAAGGGGGCTGGGTTGTGTCCAGGTCATGGCTCCTAGATGCCCTCCTCTTGTCACATGTTTTTTCATGGCCCTCCTGGGATTCAAACCAGCAACACCTGGATGGGTGGACGTCTTCAGGTGTTGCCTGCTTGGACAGGTGTCTTACCCCCATTTTTGCAGTTCACGTTTCTTCCTCCTCGACCAGATCCGTCTGGGACTCGTGTCAGGTGTCTCTGCCATTGCTTTTAGAGTTCTGATCCTCTTCCTACCAGAAGTGGCGAGCTATTTCACGAGAGCTTAAGCCTGGTGAGCCTTTAGACTCCCTTGGTTCAACCTCTCTGGTGAGGACTGTGGCTTGGAAGCCAGAGTCCCACACGCTGCTGGCCACACTGGTACATTTCTTAAACTTGTAGCCATGAAATTGGTCAGTTATCTTTCATGTAGCTCAGCGAGTTCAGTCCGAATCAGTTCTTTAGGTGATCCTGAGCGGAGTGCAATATCAGGTCTCATGCCATTCTCCCTGTTGATCTGTAGATGGTTTTCCCGATCTGGGAGGTCTGCTGCGCACTCCCGGTCATTCGCTCCATCCAGTAACCTGTGCTTCCTTGCTGTGGATGTCATGGCTGTATTAGACTGTGATTTATGGCTCTTCCTCCTATGCAGAATGTCAATGCTAAGGCTCGTGGTGTAGTGTTTCCCCTAACAGTGCTATAAGCGAACGCGATTTCTTCAAGCACTTACTTGTGTCTCCATGTGGACCATCTGTGGGTTTGTGCTGCTATTCATGAACTCGGGACATGGTTGTTCCATTGTTTGCTTGCCCAGCAAATAGCCTGACAGATATACTTATAAAAATGTGCAAAAGACGGTATTCCAAGATAATCTTACAAACTGAAAATGCCTTAAACACCCTGGTTTAACTCATGACTGCCAACACATTAAAGGCAAGTAATTCAATATTGTGTGTATCGCTGACCATCAGGGCCCAGTGATTGAGCCCATCAGAATTGCGACCCAGATCTAAGTCTGCTTTCAGGTGACCAAGAGTCTGTCTCCGAAAAACTTCTGCTCCAAGTTCAGTCCAAAACCACCACAGAATAAAATCTTGAAAATAATCAAGAAAATGGAAAGGAAAAACACCAACCCTTCCCTTCATCACCCGAAACTTGCAGATGCCGGGATTACCAATAAACATGATGTTGCCATTCAGCAGATTTGACACATATAGAACGTTTTGTGATGCACCTTTTTTGAGGCCTTAACTGTTACTGGATTTAAATCCACATTTAGAGTATGTCCCAACAAGGTTCAGACTCGGAATATCAAGTTTGACAGTGCATAGCTTAAGATATAGAGCTGTTTGTTGACTGTAGTGTTTTGATTTGGCCCTTGTGTAAAGAAGCAGAAGAAAATGACCTGCATTACGTTTTGTGCTGTCCAGCACTCAGAGATATCCGTGAAAGTTTCATGCAACCTAAATATTAACGACAACCTTCGACATTCAAACTCAACTTGCTGATGTCTTCATGTAGATCTCACGATGTTTGGAAATTTTTCATTGTACCTGTATAACGCAATTAAGCTAAGAAAATTGGTAGCGTCATAGAGCTATGTATTTCGTTTGTTTTTGTTTTTCTTTCTGTGTTTGGTTATGGGCACTTGTTGAGGAATTCAAGTCTTTGTATTGTTACCCTTTAGATTACGATCTCTTATACGTTGTTCACACACCCCGTCATAAGGGACCATAGCCTATTATGAATAAAATTGTCCGAGTTCCGAGTTCTTTCTCTCTGTCACACACACACACACACACACACACACACACACACACACACACACACACACACACACACACACACACGAGTGTGTGTGTGTGTGTTTCTGTCTGTGTTTGTGTGCCTGTGTGTGTGCATGATAGTGCACCTCAACGTGTGTGTGTGTGTGTGTGTGTGTGTGTGTGTGTGTGTGTGTGTGTGTGTGTGTGTTTGTCTGTCTGTCTGTCTGTCTGTCTGTCTATCTGTGTTTGTGTGCATGATGGTACACCTCAACTTGTGCTTGTGTGTGTGTGTGTGTGTGTGTGTGTGTGTGTGTGTGTGTGTGTGTGTGTGTGTGTGTGTGTGTACACAACTGAAGGCTCAGGGATTGTTTTAGAATGTGTTGTTATATTGCTATGCTTTCAGACTTTCAAAGAAGCTAAGGATGTCATAGAGGCATACGATTCAACTTTGAAGGTAAACTGTGCGAATTATAGAGGCAACAAATATTTCACGACTACTGGGTTATGTACGAGTGAGCATGAACATGTGCATGTGTGTTTATGTGTGTCTGTCTCCCTGTCTATCTGTGCGTGTGCGTCAGCGCACGCTTGACCTTGCATGTGTGTGTATGTGTTTGTGTGTGTTTGTGTTACCCTGACAGTTTTAAAAATAGAGCCACCTCAGTGCTGAAACTCTTTACAGTCTTGCTGCTGCGAAACTTCAGGAGTAAGATTAAAACAAACGCAAACACAAACTGTCCTGTATGAATGTGAGAGTGCAAGGTTAGGTACGTAGTGGGTAAGGGGTGTGCTGGTAGGAGGGCCGCTGCGGCGGGGGTGCCGGGGACCGTCACTAGGATGCCTGCCCGTCACTTCTCGTCCCCTCCGATCCAGTTAGCGGGCAGGGACTATTTAAATGTGATCTGGAGTAAATGTTGTGATCTACTTATGCAACTTGAATAGCTATTTCAAGCCTACACAGAAAAAAGAAAAGAAAAGGATTTTTTTTTTAAAAGTCGGCCAGCCGGTTCATGGAAACCTTCTAATCTGTGGCAAAATAATCAGTGTTGATTGTGGCCACATAACAGAAGAGGTGTGTGTGCGCGCGCGTATGTATGTGTGTTTATGTTTGTGTTCTGTGTGTGTGTGTGTGTGTGTGTGTGTGTGTGTGTGTGTGTGTGTGTGTGTGTGCACGCGCGCGCGCGCTTGCTTACTGTATACTCACGTCCAGATGTAAGTGTGCGTGCATGTATGGGGAGAACGGTGGGTAGGAAGGAGAAAGAGGCGGAAAGATAATGAAGGGGTTTGGGAGATAATTTTCGTCATCTGTGCGGTAATGTGCCTTAGTGACAGTGCGTGCACGTGCGCTTATTGCGTTATGTGTATGTGTGTGCGCGCGTGCGTGCGTGCGTGAGACACAAAGAGAGGTCAGAGAGAGAGATGGAGAAGGGGAGTATAAGAGGGAGAAGGGAAGGAGAAGTAGAAAAAGACTACCGTGAATGAAAAACATGTCCCTAAAAGCTTTTGCTATGAGGACGTAAAACTCAACTATTTTCGAGAAGTAGAAGGGAGCTGAGAGAGCGTGGAAGATAAGTTTTCAGTGCATGCGATACTGTGTTTGTCAGTGTGCACGCGCGTGTGTGTTCGTGCGTACTTGTGTCCGTGTATGTGTATGTGTGCAGTATGCATGTGCGCCACAGAGTGAGAGAGAGAGAGAGACCGCGCCACAGAGACACACACACACACACACACACACACACACACACACACACACACACACACAGAGCGCGCCAGAGAGGGAAAGAGAGACCGAGAGAGCGGTACAGAGAGAGAGACGGACAGACAGAGAGAGCGCCACAGAGAGAGACAAGCGGGGAGAGGCAGAGAGAATGCGCCACCGAGAGGGACAGAAACACAGAGAGAAAGCCGGAGAGGGAGAGGGAGGGAGAGAGAGAGAGAGAGAGAGAGAGAGGAGAGAGAGAGAGAGAGAGAGAGAGTCACAGAGAGAGTGAGCATACGAATACGATTAATCTTTTGTTCGGATTAAGTCCAAAGCCCCATACTGAAGGGGGCTTCATAAATGCATTGTACCACATTCCTAATACGTAACAAAATGAAATAATGAAGAAGTGTAGACGTGTTACAAAAAGCAAAGTACATCAAGATATTACTGCCCGAATTCTGTTGTTTGCTTCATAAATAAAACATTCAAAAGTGTGGAGAGAGAGACAGACAGACAGACAGACACATAAAGAGAGAGAGAGAGAGAGAGAGAGCTGCACTGATTCCATCCTCACGGCCCTCCTTTCCTGCTGCAGGTGTATAAGGTTCCTGAAGGATCCATGGTGACCATGGACTACGTTCTCGGTCGTGTGCGGGTGTACGTCAATGAGGCTGACGTTGTTGTCAGCACGCCCAGGAGGGGGTAGTGTTGGATTCACCAATGACAATGTCTCGTAGTGATCCACATTTTTCCCATGGGTTCGTTTGCGGACATCAGTATGTGGGGTTGTCAGCATTTCTCTGTTCTTGTGCCATCTCTGTCAAAAGTTAGGCATTTATTCATTTTTTTTAATGATTCAAATTGTTCGTAACATATAAATGCATTTTTTATGTTGCTTATCTAATTTGTCATGCTTTTTTGTTTTTGTTTTTAAAATGGTCTTTAAAATGTGGATGCACCATTTTCTTCATCTTTCTTGTGGTTGTAGTTGTTGCTGTTGTTATTGTTGTTGTTCTCTCTCTCTCTCTCTCTCTCTCTCTCTCTCTCTCTCTCTCTCTCTCTCTCTCCTCTCTCTCTCTCTCTCTGTATGTGTTAGCATTCGAGCGCGCAAGCTCGCGCGCGTGCCTGTGTGTGTGAGAGAGAGTGGGAAAGAGGGAGGGGGGTTGCAAGATGTCACTATGACATATCACTTTTTTTCTGGGTGTTTGCTTTGTGTGCGCGCACACACACACACACACACACACACACACACACACACACACACACGCATGTCTGTGTGTATGTACACGTGTGTGTTGTGTTTGTGCACTCGCGTGCGTTCATGTGTGTGTATGTGTGCGCGCGTGTTCATGTGTGTGTGTGTGTGTGTGTGTGTGTGTGGTGTGTGTGTGTGTGTGTGCTGCAACCTAATTTTGAAGGCTCTGTATATGTTTTACCCTCTTTTACAATGCTTGCTGACTCATGATGCATTGAAATTAAAGCTTGTTTGTGTGATCAGTGCAGACTCTGTTTGTGTTGCTGTTTCTCGGAGAATGAAAGCGTACGTGTGTGTGTGTGGGGGGGGGGGGGGGGGGGGAGGGGGGGATATGTATTTGTTGTTATTTTGTTTGTCTTTTTTGGGGGGGAGGGAAGGGGGGTGCTTGCTATTGTTTGTGTTGTTGTTTATATACTTATGCTTCTCTCTCTCTCTCTCTCTCTCTCTCTCTCTCTCTCTCTCTGACAGCGATGTAGAATTTGCATAGCGCTGTTAACTCAAGCGCAGCGTTTTTACCAGGAACCTGTGTTAGACCGCTGCTAACAACTGTACCTCAATGACTGCCAGCAAAACTGGACTGAATATTTTGAAGTATGGATTGACTTTTAGGTCAGACTGCAGACTATGACTGAGCTTTGGGATTTAAAGAAAGAAACTCTGTCCCGGCATCGGATCGTTGTATCACAGGTCCATTGGCCATCCACAGTTTGAGTTGACCATTTACCTGGAATACTGTGAAAGGATTGCCGCGGGACAGCTGGGGATTCTCTCAGAACAGCCTCCTCGCCTTCCGGAAGTTCTGTGGTATTAACTTCCTCCTCTCTCTCTCTCTCTCTCTCTCTCTCTCTCTCTCTCTTTGGCTTTTTTTGTTGTTGCTTTTTTTGTCGAGTTATTTTTTGTCTTTCTTTACTGTGTTGTCAACTGTTTACCTTTCTTTGTGGACCATTCTCCTGTCTTTGTTCGAAGAACTCTTTTATACATTTTTTTTTGGGGGGGAGGGGGGGGGGGTAACGTTTTGTCATTACAAATTATGACATGCCAGCTTGTGTGTGTGTGTGTGTGTGTGTGTGTGTGTGTGTGTGTGTGTGTGTGTGTGATCTTGCGACTAGGTAGCGAAAAGTTTTAACTGTGTCCAGAGTGGACACAGCGGTCCATTCTGTAGTGTCTATTTGCCGATAGGGCTTTTAACGATTGTTTGTGGTATGTAGATGTTTTTTCCGTACACACACACACACACACACACACACGCACACATACACACACGCACACACACACACGCACACACACACACACACACACACACACACATTTATATATATATATATATATATATATATATATATATATATATATATATATAGTGTGTGTGTGTGTGTGTGTGTGTGTGTGTTGATGGGGTTTTTTATTGTTTAATCTGGGAGTGAACAATCAAGGGAATGCCTAGCACTCTTAGTGCAGCCCACTTATAGCGGCTATAAGGATGTCAAAAGTTTCACTGCCATGTCATTATTACTTGGGTTTGTGTGTGTATGTGCACGCGCGCGCGCGCGTGTTGATGATCTGGCCTGTTCGAGATGTGACAATTCTTCCTGTATGAGTTTGTCGGCTCCGAAAAGGCTCTGTGTAGTCGGTTTGGTTACTGGAACAATGATGATAATTTTTTTTTAATCAAATCGTGAAAGAAAAACCCAAGTTTCGTTTCTTGTGATTATATGGCGTCTTACTGAAGTACTCTTTTTGTGCAATGGGCTTCGAGCAAGTAATCTGTCAAAAAGCATTTTATTTTTCAAAAGTAAAGTTGATTCTGAACAATGTCAAATCGTAACTGTAGTTTTGAAAAATTGGGGCCAAAAGGTGCATATGTAAGATATGTTATCCATCTAGCAGTCACTCGTCTTAACATCACAACTCGGGTTTTATTCAGTGTGAAAGACCATTACTTCCACCACTTTCTTCACGCTCTGCAAGTTTTCAATCGTTTTCAACCCAGTTTCCCAAAAAGCAGCCCGTGTCACTCGTTCATGTCCAAAAGGAGACGGCTAGACCTGTATTCCCTCCCTTGATTACAGACTGGCCTCCATGTTCTGCTTTCAAACCATCCTGAATTTTGAGTGAGCAGTCTTTCAGTTTCAGCCTTGTGGTAGCAGCATCTTTGTTGACGTAACCTACTTGCCTGTAGCCTCGTTACAATGTTCCATAGTCAACACTATAGTGGCGTCGGACCCGGAGAGGGGAGTAGAGAGAGAGAGGGGGGGGGGGGGGGGGGGGGGGCACTGCCCGTTCACCCCAACTACTTCCCTCCTTCCTGAAAATATTTGTAGAACCCGAGAATACAACCTGCTATCAATAATCACTGTGCTTGATTTCGGCTCCATCATCGGTTTAGGAAAAGTGAGTCTTGCATCATTTTTTTTTTTTTTTTTTTTGACAGACAGCGCAGACAGACAATCTGCAGATCTGTCTTTACACTGTTCTCCACTAGACCTACTGCTGACAGATAGAAAGCAGTAATGGCCCGATGAATACCAACACTGCTTCAGTAAGGTACCAAGGTAAATTTTTGACAAAATCGTTAAAAAATGTTATTTGGGTTTATTTCGCCATTACCTTCTTTCATCATCTATGAACACATCTGTGCAAGCCATTTTGCAAATAAAACTCGTTTTATTGTCTTATTTCGATGTTTTTTGTGGTGTGTGTGTGAAATTTTCTCACTAATCTTAGCTAAGAAAAATTCGGCAACTTTGAGACCTCATATCTCCACTTTGAGACCTCATATCTCCACTTCTAGAAGTCGGATCAAAAAAATTCAAAGAGCAGACGACGCAGGAAGAAAAGTCTACAACGACGAGAAACAAGTTGAAACACGCAATTTCATTGGCTGGCTGATATAGCTAGCAACAGACACAAAGAGAAGCACTTTCGCTTCTTCGACCAATCAGCGCGCTCCTTTCTTCTCGGCTTCGGGCTTGGCTTTTAGCTGCCTGTATCCGGTCGTTTTGCTTCGTTCACGACTGACACGATCTTTCTTGCAAATTCTACACCTGAGTTTACAATCTTTTCTTTGAAGTGTCCCAACATCGTTTGATTATGGGAAAGAAAAAACCACAGAGGGCTGATAGGCCAAAAAAGCGTCAATTTACTGGGAACCGATACACAAGAAGGCTCGAACAAGCAGGGGAAAGCGTCGGCGAAGAAATGCAACAACACTCGCCCCAGCCTTCAACCTCGTCGTCATCGAAGCTCAAACAAAGCTCTCAAATCGATGTTGAGTTTGATGATGAGCAAGAACTGACAGGATTTCGCTTCATCGATGTGAAAATATTGACAGACTTTGTATTGAACCTTCTGTGCCCTGAATGTAGGCGACCTCTGGGTGAAAACAAACGGCAGTCGTCTGTGTCTGAAGACAGGAGTTCGCTGGCATCGAAACTGACGTTTACTTGCCAGTGTCAACACAAGCTTTCTTTGTGGACATCATCAAGTGTGGCAGAACATATGAAGTGAATAGACGCTTCCCCCTTGCAATGTTTGCCATAGGAAGAAATTTTACCCAAGGCAAACGATTCCTGGGGAATATGAACATGCCAACTTCCATGTACAAGACCAGCTGGGGCTTACACAAAAAGGCCATACTTCATGCTACCGAGAGAACTGCTGATGAAAGCACACAGAAAGCTGCAGGTAAACAATGTTGATCTTTGTGTTTGCTTTGTGTGTGTGTGTGCAAACATGTGTGGGTGTGTGAATGTGTGTGTTGTGTGTGTGTGTGTTGTGTGTGTGTGTGGTGTGTGTGTGTGTGTGGGTGTGTGAATGTGTGTTGTTGTTGTGTGTGTGTGTGTGTGTGTGTGTGTGTGTTTATATGATGTATGCGTGTGTGGGCATGAATTTTTGCAGCTAGGTTTTTGTAAGAGTGTGGGTGTGTCATGATGTTGTTTGTATAGGAATGTCATAGTCATATAGTGTGTTTGTGTGTGCTTGTGTGTATTTCATGTTGAATGTGTACGTGTGTTTATGTTGTTTCACGCATAAGTATATTTTCTGCGACAGTACTGCCTTTGACAAGATGTATATTCACATTGTGGTGTGTGTGTGTGTGTGTGTGTGTGTGTGTGTGTGTGTGTGCAAACATGTGTGGGTGTGTGAATGTGTGTGTGTGTGTGTGTGTGTGTGTGTGTGTGTGTGTGTGTGTGTTTATATGATGTATGCGTGTGTGGGCATGAATTTTTGCAGCTAGGTTTTTGTAAGAGTGTGGGTGTTCATGATGTGTGTTTGTATAGGAATGTCATAGTCATATAGTGTGTTTGTGTGTGCTTTGTGTGTATTCATGTTGAATTGTATGTGTGTTTATGTTGTTTCACGGCATAAGTATATTTTCTGCGACAGTACTGCCTTTGACAAGATGTATTTTCACATTGTTTTTGGCTAGACTGTGATTCTCTCTTT
Source organism: Conus ventricosus (assembly GCA_018398815.1). NCBI lineage: Eukaryota > Metazoa > Mollusca > Gastropoda > Neogastropoda > Conidae > Conus > Conus ventricosus. Next base: position 65,269,630 of record CM031601.1, read on the forward strand.
CTCATTGCAGCTGAGCTGAAGGCATCAAAGGGAGAGGAGGTCGCTGTTTCCTGCGATGGAACCTGGCAGAGGAGAGGTTTCCAGTCAAAGAATGGGTGTTTACAGTTCTCAGTGTGGACAAACAAAATTCAAAAGTCATCGACACTGTTGTCATGTCCAACTACTGCGATGCATGCGCGAAAAATAAGAAAAAGAGGACAGAAGAGGACTTCACTGAGTGGAAGCAGACACACGCCCCTAACTGCGACAAGAATCATGAAGGGTCAGCAGGCAGCATGGAGCCAGCAGGAGCTGTGACGGCGTTCAGACGAAGTGAGGCTCTTCATGAACTGAAATATGTTTCTTTTTTGGGTGATGGGGACAGCAAGTCTTTCTCGTCTGTGAGTAAAGCTGAACCACCCATTTATGGGGATGTAGACATTGAAAAGCTTGAGTGCTGTGGCCATGTCCAAAAAAGAATGGGGAGGCAGTTGACCAACAAGGTTGCAGCACTGAAGAAAGAGAAATACCAACATATGGGAAAAACTATGACTGGGATTGGTGGGAAGGGGGACTGACAAAAAAGATGATTTTGAACATTCAAGGGCACTATGGGGCTGCAATCAGGAACAATGTAGGGGATGTGAGGGCCATGCAGAGGGACATCTGGGCAATATGGGAACACAGGAATAAAGTCCATACTAACTGTGGTGTGTGGTGTCCGTCGAAAAAGAATCCTCCTACAGATCCCAACAGAAATGCACTGCCACCCTATGTCTGCCAAGCCATCAGACCAGTTTTTGAGACACTGTCCTCTGACACACTGCTTTCCAAGTGTGCTCATGGGGGTACCCAAAACACTAATGAAAGCTTCCACAACTTGATATGGGAACGCTGCCCGAAAACTGGTTTTGTCGGTCGCCCTCGTCTCACATTGGCTGTGTCTGATGCAACAATTGCATACAATGATGGAGAGATGGGCCGCCTGAGCATTTTTACCAAGTTGGGGATGCCAGAAGGACACCATACCACCAAGTGTTTCCATGAGCTGGATGGGGGGAGGATCAAGGCGGATGGAGCAAGACTTCAACCAGCTGATCGTCGAGCCCGAAGACTAGCGGCCGCCCAGGTTACAGAAGGCCAAGAGGAGTTTTACCAGGCAGGTGCTCATGAATAGTTCAGGTCAGTGTTATTTTATCATTTCAGAACTTGGAGGAGGCAGAAAAACAGCATGGTTTGCAAGAGAAAGTCTGCAAAGCTATTATTACATGTGTACCAAACTTTCAAAGCCGATTTTCTCAAAACTGCGTTTTCACGTACTCGTGTCACTAATGTCATCATATTTCATTTAATTTTTGTCCAAACAACTTGAAATTTTGTGGAGATCATCTTGATGCTGTGTTCTTTGAAATGACCTAAAATCAAAGGTCTGGGTCATGTCAGTAAAGTTTTCAAAATGTTCACTTTTAGTTGTACTTGAATCATCACTCACTTACAGCTAATATACATTAGGACTCTGAATTTAGGTCATTTTATAGATATCACATTTTTCTAAAACCATGCAAAATTTGAACACTCCAAGTGTAATAGTGTCTGTGTGAGAGTGACAACCCCAACGCCATGATTTTATTTTGTGTCGTTACCCCATCCCATTTAAAGCACATATTGTAAGATTAAAATTATGCCCAGATGTAAATGGTTATTACCTACTGCTAGCACAATAACCAAGGAAGGTTATCACCAATTTTCATCAAAATCTCTGCATATGGTGAAATAAACCCAAAGAACATTTTTGAACGATTTTTTCAAAAATCGACCTTGTTATGTTCAGCTGCCAAACCGGTTTGTGCGTTGCGGAAATAGGGTCACATCAACGAGACACGCGTTGAACCACCTAAATCAATAGACGAACAAAAGGGAGAGTAAATGTATAGATGTCCTGCTACAGAATGATCATACACACTCTGCGCACGCGAGCGCGCGAGCGCGTGTGTGTGCGCGCGCGCGCACGCTGTGTGCGTGTGTGTGTGTGTGTGTGTGTGTGTGTCAGTACAACACTATGTTAATCTGACAGTAAATGGTTTCAGTCAGTCAGTGTGTGTGTATGTGTATGATTTAATCCATGCATAGTAGGCCTACATGTGTCAACGTGCATACATGATGACTCAGTCAGCGGTGCAGCAGATCGGGTCCAGACAGGGCGCACTTCAGACACTGTTGACTTGGCGCTGTGTCAGGCTTTTGTATGGAGCATACTGATAACGTCGGTGTCAACAGCCCCGTTGATAACCTGTTTGGGGGAAGAAAAAGCCGACTTCACAAACAGCTGTTCCAGTCAATACTGTCCCCCACCTAGGATGTCGCCACGGACAATCTGGGCTAGGTTGGAAGGTCAGTATAGTACAGTAGCCTGGCTCGAAAAGACAATACAAGCTAGGACATTACAGGCTAGCTAGAGAGGACATTACAGGCTAGCTAGAGGGAACAGTACAAGCTAAGACGGGACAGTACAGACTAGTTAGAGGGGACAGTACAGGCTAGTTAGAGAGGACAGTAAGGCTAGCTAGAGGGGACAGTACAGGCTAACTAGAGGGGACAGTACAGGCTAGTTAGAGGGGACAGTACAGGCTAGTTAGATAGGACAGTACAGGCTAGTTAGAGGGAACAGTACAGGCTAGTTAGAGAGGACAGTAAGGCTAGCTAGAGGGGACAGTAAGGCTAGCTAGAGGGACAGTACAGGCTAGCTAGAGGGACAGTACAGGCTAGCTAGAGGGGACAGTACAGGCTAGTTAGAGAGGACAGTAAGGCTAGCTAGAGGGGACAGTACAGGCTAGCTAGAGGGGACAGTACAGACAAGTGAGAGAGGACAGTAAGGCTAGCTAGAGGGGACAGTACAGGCTAGCTAGAGGGGACAGTACAGGCTAGTTAGAGAGGACAGTAAGGCTAGCTAGAGGGGACAGTACAGGCTAACTAGAGGGGACAGTACAGGCTAGCTAGAGGGGACAGGACAGGCTAGCTAGAGGGGACAGTACAGGCTAGTTAGAGAGGACAGTAAGGCTAGCTAGAGGGGACAGTACAGGCTAACTAGAGGGGCAGTACAGGCTAACTAGAGGGGACAGTACCGACTAGTTAGAGGGACAGTACAGACTAGTGAGAGAGGTCAGTAAGGCTAGCTAGAGGGGACAGTACAGGCTAGCTAGAGGAGACAGTACAGGCTAGCTAGAGGGGACAGTACAGGCTAGTTAGAGGGGACAGTACAGACTAGTGAGAGAGGACAGTAAGGCCAGCTAGAGGGGACAGTACAGGCTAGCTAGAGGGGACAGTACAGACTAGTGAGAGAGGACAGTAAGGCTAGCTAGAGGGGACAGTACAGGCTAACTAGAGGAGACAGTACAGACTAGTTAGAGGGGACAGTGCAGACTAGTGAGAGAGGACAGTAAGGATAGCTAGAGGGGACAGTACAGGCTAACTAGAGGAGACAGTACAGACTAGTTAGAGGGGACAGTGCAGACTAGTTAGAGAGGACAGTAAGGCTAGCTAGAGGGGACAGTACAGGCTAACTAGAGGAGACAGTACAGACTAGTTAGAGGGGACAGTGCAGACTAGTTAGAGAGGACAGTAAGGCTAGCTAGAGGGGACAGTACAGGCTAACTAGAGGAGACAGTACAGACTAGTTAGAGGGGACAGTGCAGACTAGTTAGAGAGGACAGTAAGGCTAGCTAGAGGGGACAGTACAGGCTAGCTAGAGGGGACAGTACAGACTAGTGAGAGAGGACAGTAATGCTAGCTAGAGGGGACAGTACAGGCTAACTAGAGGGGACAGTACAGGCTAACTAGAGGGGACAGTACAGGCTAGTTAGAGAGGACAGTAAGGCTAGCTAGAGGGACAGTACAGGCTAACTAGAGGGGACAGTACAGGCTAACTAGAGGGGACAGTACAGACTAGTGAGAGAGGACAGTAAGGCTAGCTAGAGGGGACAGTACAGGCTAACTAGAGGGGACAGTACAGGCTACCTAGAGGGGACAGTACAGACTAGTGAGAGAGGACAGTAAGGCTAGCTAGAGGGACAGTACAGACTAACTAGAGGGGACAGTGCAGACTAGTTAGAGGGGACAGTGCAGACTAGTTAGAGAGGACAGTAAGGCTAGCTAGAGGGGACAGTGCAGACTAGTTAGAGAGGACAGTAAGGCTAGCTAGAGGGGACAGTACAGGCTAACTAGAGTAGACAGTGCAGACTAGTTAGAGGGGACAGTGCAGACTAGTTAGAGAGGACAGTAAGGCTAGCTAGAGGGGACAGTACAGGCTAACTAGAGGAGACAGTGCAGACTAGTTAGAGGGGACAGTGCAGACTAGTTAGAGAGGACAGTAAGGCTAGCTAGAGGGGACAGTACAGGCTAACTAGAGGAGACAGTGCAGACTAGTTAGAGGGGACAGTGCAGACTAGTTAGAGAGGACAGTAAGGCTAGCTAGAGGGGACAGTACAGGCTAACTAGAGGAGACAGTACAGACTAGTTAGAGGGGACAGTGCAGACTAACTAGAGGGGGCAGAACAGGCTAGTTAGAGAGGACAGTAAGGCTAGCTAGAGGGGACAGTACAGGCTAACTAGAGGAGACAGTACAGACCAGTTAGAGGGGACTACAGGCCAGCTAGAGGGGACAGTACAGGCTAGTTAGAGAGGACAGTAAGGCTAGCTAGAGGGGACAGTACAGGCTAACTAGAGGAGACAGTACAGACCAGTTAGAGTGGACAGTACAGGCCAGCTAGAGGGGACTACAGGCCAGCTAGAGGGGACAGTACAGGCTAGTTAGAGAGGACAGTAAGGCTAGCTAGAGGGGACAGTACAGGCTAACTAGAGGGGACAGTACAGGCTAACTAGAGGGGGCAGTACAGGCTAGTTAGAGAGGACAGTAAGGCTAGCTAGAGGGGACAGTACAGGCTAACTAGAGGGGACAGTACAGGCTAACTAGAGGAGACAGTACAGACCAGTTAGAGGGGACAGTACAGGCCAGCTAGAGGGGACTACAGGCCAGCTAGAGGGGACAGTACAAGCCAGCTAGAGGGGACTACAGGCCGGCTAGAGGGACAGTACAGGCTAACTAGAGGGGGCAGTACAGGCTAACTAGAGGGGGCAGTACAGGCTAACTAGAGGGGCAGTGCAGACTAGTTAGAGGGGACAGTACAGACCAGTTAGAGGGACAGTACAGGCCAGCTAGAGGGGACAGTACAGGCCAGCTAGAGGGGACAGTACAGGCCAGCTAGAGGGGACAGTGCAGACTAGTCAGAGGGGACAGTACAGGCCAGCTAGAGGGGACAGTACAGGCCAGCTAGAGGGGACAGTACAGGCCAGCTAGAGGGGACTACAGGCCAGTTAGAGGGGACAGTAAGGCCAGCTAGAGGGGACAGTACAGGCCAGCTAGAGGGGACAGTACAGGCCAGCTAGAGGGGATAGTACAGGCCAGCTAGAGGGGACAGTACAGGCCAGCTAGAGGGGACAGTACAGGCCAGTTAGAGAGGACAGTACAGGCCAGCTAGAGGGGACAGTACAGGCCAGCTAGAGGGGACAGTACAGGCCAGCTAGAGGGGACAGTACAGGCCAGCTAGAGGGACTACAGGCCAGTTAGAGGGGACAGTACAGGCCAGCTAGAGGGGACAGTACAGGCCAGCTAGAGGGGACAGTACAGGCCAGCTAGAGGGGACAGTACAGGCCAGCTAGAGGGGACAGTACAGGCCAGCTAGAGGGGACAATACAGGCCAGTTAGAGGGGACTACAGGCCAGCTAGAGAGGACAGTACAGGCCAGCTAGAGGGGACTACAGGCCAGCTGGAGGGGACAGTACAGGCCAGATAGAGGGGACAGTACAGGCCAGCTAGAGGGGACTACAGGCCAGCTAGAGGGGACTACAGGCCAGCTAGAGGGGACAGTACAGGCCAGATAGAGGGGACAGTACAGGCCAGCTAGAGGGGACTACAGGCCAGATAGAGGGACAGTACAGGCCAGCTAGAGGGGACAGTACGGGCCAGCTAGAGGGGACAGTACAGGCCAGATAGAGAAGACAATAATTATAGCCTAGCTAGAGAGGACAATATAGCCTAGCTAGAGAGGACAGTACAGGCTAGCTAGAGAGGACAGTACAGGCCAGATAGAGAAGACAATAATTATAGCCTAGCTAGAGAGGACAGTACAGGCTAGCTAGAGGGGACAGTACAGGCTAGCTAGAGAGGACAGTATAGCCTAGCTAGAGAGGACAGGATAGCCTAGCTAGAGAGGACAGGATAGCCTATCTAGAGAGGACAGGATAGCCTAGCTAGAGAGGACAGTATAGCCTAGCTAGAGGGGACGTTACAGGCTATTCGAGGGGTGCGGTGGGGGTGGGTTATACTTCAGGCTTGCCCGCAAGCTCACAACGCTAATCGCTGCACCATGGCGACCAGTAACTTGTTTCTGGGTTGGTTTGCAGACTGTGTCTGATGAGGAAACCATGTTCCTGATCACTGAATCATGCTGACAGTCTGTGGATTTTGTGTTTCTCATGCCACTGTGCAAATGAACACATTTAACAGGCACAAGTAACGCTTACCTTATGCGTACAACAAAATCAGACCTGTTTACCATACGTTTTCGCCGTGATTTGTACACATGTTTGGCGAAAATACGATGAACACGACGAACTAGCGAAAAAATAAATCGGAAAAAAAAGAAAAAATTATTGGAACTACGTTCGGTATAGACCATCGTTTTGTGCGTTGTGACAAAAGAGCGATAACTCGCGCTAACACATGCGCGCGAACTCGCGTCTGGGTGACGTTAGAACGATAGCAGGGATTACAGGCTCTGGTACACACACACACATACTCACACAAATGACCAGAGAGCCTGAAGTTGTGCCAGAATATGCTGATGAATCGGTTTTGAAAGTAATCTGTGTTGGGAGAAACCTTGATCAGACATCCCTCTACTGTCTGCCCTCTGGCCTGTGGTTCCCGTAGTATAAAATAATCCTCCAACACCACCCTCCCCCTCCGCTTTTTTTTTTTTTTCTTTTAATTGAAAGTCGTGTGGCAGATTTTGAAGAAATTACGCTCATTATAGTTTAAAAGTACACCAATAGTAGTTTTAGAGAAAACAGGTCTGCAAAATACAGAAGCGAATTTCCGACAAACTAGTCTTCAAACACCATAAAACACATGTAAATGCACTAAACAATACGCCACACTACTAATCACAGCTAGCATTAAAATGTGCTGTCGGTTTCGGTTTCATGAATTTCATTGCCAGGCGGTTTTTTACTCCCACCTCCCACCACAGCGTGCATGAAATGCTACGAACAGGCAGAGGCCCACAGTTGTCTGTCTAAGCTTTTATCTCTGTCATAAATCGATCTGGCAGGAGATAGCCTAGCACAATCCGTGGTACAGCCAGCCCCCGAGGGAAACAGTCTAGTCAACATGGCGGAAATGTTTTCAGCGGGAAACAGATGTGGTTACGGATAGTGCTATCGACTTGTCAGGAAAATAGTACGGTCAGTCTGGCGGATATAGTGCCATCACTTTGATAGGATATAGTAAAACCAACTTGACGGTAAATAGATCAACACTGCAACAAAAAAGTGCAATCACCTTCGCATAGATTAATGAAACATTTCGGCAGACGCAGTGAAAGTAACAGGAAAGACTATCATAATTATTGGCAGATACAGTACAAACAATTGCGCATGAAACAATACAATCAACCTGGCTGGAAATACTGGAATAAATTTGGAAGAACGTTTTCTTTTGTGGTCTTTGCATGGAGTCGGGGTGTCTAAAATAATTTGCTGTCTTTTCTCAGGCATATCCATCATGAAGGCTGTGTCCATGTGTGTGCCAGTTGTACGCACGTCTGTTCATATGTACGTAGTTGAAGGAGGCTGACAACAGTTTGGATTGCAGTTTTTTTTCCCCACTTCCCTTGATGGTGAAGCAAAGGATACCTCTGGGTAAGACAGGATCTTATGAAGGTTGCCCATCAATTAAACAACTGACTGTATTTCCTATTTCAAATTGTACTCGGTTATTTACATTAGATAAAACCCCACCCGCCTCTCTTTGTAAACACTCGACAATCGCTGTCCAGTTAACAAGGGGGTCCTATGACCAAATGATACTTCTCACGTGTTCCCCAACAGTCTTGGTGGGAAAACGTGTGTGTGTGTGTGTGTGTGTGTGTGTGTGTGTGTGTGTGTGTATGTGGTCGTGTGTCTGTGTGTGAGTGGCGTGAGAGAGAGAGAGAGAGAGAGAGAGAGAGAGAGAGAGAGAGAGAGAGAGTGTGTGTGTGTGTGTGTGTGTGTGTGTGTGTGTGTGTGTGTGCGCGTACGTGTGTGTGTGTGTGTGTGTGTGTGTGTGTGTGTGTGTGTGTGTGTGTGTGGGTGGGCGTGTTCCCGAGCGAATGATATACAGCCAAAATGGTTCTGTGAGTGAGTGGTTTATGTGAGAGAAATCTCAAGTATATATATGACAACAATGCATCACATTCAGGTGTGTGACGTCAAATAGGGCTGTTCCGATAGCAGTGATGAATCACTCTGTCAGTGACCTTCATAGGGCAGATTTAAGGGTACAGCTAATCAATGTGTCCCACAGAACTAGCTCTGTAATGGACGCTCCGATTGCCTTGACAATTTAAATATGGTCAGATATGAATCCTTTGCCACACCTTGTGGGTGAAAAATTACCCAGAGCCTCATTTAAATCTTCATATGTCACTCAGTTTTCTAAAATTTTATGACTTTGTTCATTGTATATTTGTGCTTGCCCCCACCAAATATTGCGATGTTTTGTTTGTGAGTACAGGAGAAAATAAACGATAAAAACGTTGCATAATTACCTTGTCAGGCGGTCGATGAGAACGTGAAGCAGCGATTTTTACATTGATTTTAGCTGAATAGTACTGGTCACATTGCATAAATAATGATAACAGAGATTGAGGTTTGTCCTGACCGCCTTATCGCTTGTCATCTGAATGGCTCGGCTGTCTTCCCGACATTGTAACCTACCCAATGGATTTCAATGGACTGCGTTCAGAATCTCATGTAATTTCAAGCCTGGCTCATGCAGCCTTTTGCATTCATTATAGTATCAGCCCCACGAACTGAAATTC
>CM031601.1:65283745-65293745 GCA_018398815.1 Conus ventricosus
AACCTTTTTCTTGTTGTATTTATCAACTTCTCAATAATTCTTTGATTCGTGAGCGTCGGCCGCGCCGCGCGGACACGCTTGTTTGAATGCGCTTTACACGCAGTACGTGAGCTTTCACGCAGTGCGACGCATTTTTCTGACCTGGCCATTTTCCACGCAGCGTGACGCATTTTTCTGACTTGGCCAGAGATTTCATGCAGCGCAACGCAATTTGTCTGACTTTCCGATTTCACAAAGCGTGACGCTTTTGTCTGATTTTTGCCAAAATTCACGCAGCACGACGTATTTGTCTGACTTTTCGCGCAGCCCGAGGCATTTTTTTTTTTTTTTACTTTGCCAGATTTCACACAGCACGATGCTTTTTTTTTTCTGACTTTGCGGGGTTTCAAATTTCTCCCCTGTACTGGCCGAACCCTACCCAGCAATTTTACTTTCTGTGCCCAAATCGGAAATCTTCAGGACTTTTCTTTTTTTTTTTTCGTTTAATGAAATCGCACTTTGTTCAGTACCTACTACGGGCGAGGGTTTTGGAGTGGACCCCGTCTTTAAAAGCAAAAGACATCCCTATCCCAGCCGTCAATCACACACTGTCCTTAAACATGTGCGGGGCAGGAGAGAGGGCAGCCGGTCAGGGGTCGTTGGTTGGAGCCCAGCAGTTTAAGGGCCTCTGGAGAATTTACCCTGCAACTGTGGAGGCAAGAAACTGGCTACTTTTGAAAGGTATAAAAGTTACAGGGGCAGCGCAAAAACTACCAACACAACAAAATCTACCTTATATAAAGAGTGACACTGGGGGGAAAAAAACCCTCGACAAACGTGCAGTTTCGGCAATGTCCCCATATCTGTTGTTGTGCCGTATTGAACACCCCCTAGCACGCACAGACGCGAACTTCTATCCCCGATCAAAGTTTAGAGAGCTTAGACGCTGATCAATAAACTGACAAGATTTTGAATGGGGTGTGGATTTGTTTTTATAACCTCCTGCTAAACTCCTTTGAAAAAAAAAAGTAATTTTGTATACAGCCATTTTTTTTATACAGAGCAACCAAGATGCCCGTTACTTGTTCAAATCGTTTTGAACAGGGAAAACCATGCCTCTGGGTGTCAAAAGGACATCGTGTGCTGAACTTGTACAAAATCGGGTAACCAGCGTGGAGATTCTGCTCGCGATTTTTCTCCTGGCAGTAGACTGAGAAAACTTGAGCACTATGGGACAGTACCGTCCGAGACAGAGCCTGACCAGACCAGCGACAGCCTCTCCGTGCACAGGACCGACCACTCAAGGGGGCCAGAAGAGCGTCAGTCCCCGCTCAGCTCGTTCCTAACAATCTAGAACCACCCTCGTCACAGATCGGAAAACCCCCACCAAAAGCTGTTCGTCAAAGGGGGGCTCCACCCAAGGGAGAGAATAAGGGGAAAAACAACCAGGATAGTGCCGGTCCAACCGTCACGGTCCTCCGGTGTCCTCCCCTGAGGTTGGTGACGAAAGTGGGACATAGACCTCATTTCATCGGCTGTGATGACGGGTGGTTTCCCGTAATGGACTGTAGTTTGGATGTGAAAATGCTGTTTAAATATTGTGCACATAGTGGATTGCCTGACTATTTCCTAAAACCCGTATATTTCATCAAACCGTAATCTTGTTATTCTAGGAACAAGTTACGCATATGTTCTTTAAATCTTAGAGCACAAAAAGGAAACTCAGTATTTTTCATTTTCTGAAAAGGCTGAGGTTAATATCGTTTTGTCCACAGCAAGCTCGCATGACTGAAAATGACGTGTTAATTGGGGGAAAAAAAAGGGGTGGCAAAATGTATTTATAATGAAGGCACAAACGGAGAGAGAAGAGAGAGAAAAGAGAGAGAGAAGAGTATGCGCTTCAACGTGAATACGAATAGTCTTACCTTCCCCATCAATTCTGGCCACTGGGTTTTCTTTTTTCCCTGCTGCTGCTGTTCCATTTTGACCACACAGAATTACAGCTGCTCTTCAGGCTTTCTTTCCTCGGCTTTAAATCGGGCTGTCACGCCTAACATATATCGAAGACTGGATCGGGGTGTTTGTCTTACAATGGTGGGTCGTGTGCAACAAACCACCCCCCCAACACCCGGGTGTAACAGCCCGTTTCTTATCCCCCTCTGAACTTACCCCGGGTAAGTCTGGGGTAAACCTGCTTTTACCCCCGGGGTCATTCTAGGACTAGCTAGAACTTAAACCCCCCCCCCCCCCCCCCCCCCCCCGTTTGGAACTTACCCCCGCGGGGTAAGTTTGGGCTAGCCTGGATTACCCCCCCCCCCCTCCACCCCCCAAAGGTCCCTCTAGGACATTTGGAATTCTTCCTCCACCCCACCCCACCCTCAAACAAGAGAGGGTTATTCAGGGCTTTCCTCTGCCTTTTCCCAAAACGCACACCCGCCTTTAAAAAAATTGTGTTAGACTGCATATTAACCCCCCCCCCCCCCCCCTCCCATTCCCGTTGGGGTTTAGACCCAAAATGTAGTTCTAGACTCTTTTCAATAGATGGACCTCCTACTCCCCCCCCCCCCCCCCCCCCCCCCCCCCCACACACACACACACACACACCTTGGTTCACTAACAGATACGTATTAACATTTCTCGCGCTAGCTTGCATGCTGGGTCAATATTCGGGTGTGTGAGTACGCCCGTGCATGCGTGGAAAGAAAGACGGCTACATGCCAATGTTACCAAGTGCCAATGTGACCAAGCGTAGTGTGACAAAATGTCGTTTTGACCACTGTCGTTGTGACCAATACCGTTGTTGCTTCATCCCGGGTTTGGGCCCCTTTTTAACTATTTTACAGTTATTTAGTCTTTTGAGTACCTGTGTACCTTATACAATGCAGATGACTAGTGGTCAGTGCCACTGACCACTGGTCATTATGATGTAAATCGGAGATTTTAACTATTTAACAGCTAATTAGTGTTATAGTTATAATTGTATTGACTTGTTGTGTGTGTACACCTGATGGTGGGTGTACCAACCTACGTTTAATTGTGTGTTTATCTTGTATGTGTTTTGCTTGATGGCTCGGGCAGCATAAAAAAGTGTTGTTTTGTTGCCTGGCTGTCCATGTTCGGATGAGTGGGTGTGTGTATGTGAATTAGAAAAAGTGTGACGGACCGTTTTTCGTCCGGTCACAAATTTTCACATGCGACCGTGCTTACCGGAAGGTAGTTGTCCGGAAGCCGGTTGCAAAATTTAGCTGACTGCTACTCACGGCGCGTTGCTATAAGCCGAGTGAGTTGCACCGGTTAGGCAGTCTCTGCAGTGATTCCGGCAATACAAGTTACAGAAGGCCGAAGAGGGATCAGCCGTTTGCCGGTAGCAGTCAGTTGCCCCAGGTTGATAGCGTTCCCTGGACTGACGGGGACTGGCTGCTACCAGGTTAGGGCCGGGGCCGTAGCTTTGTTGACGCCCCGTTCTCCACCTGTTTGCTGTTGGTGTTGAGAGGCCGGCCTGAGCGCCGACAATCGCCCTACCTGCCACTGCGCCCGTGACCGACCACTGTTGGGCCATTGGGTTGGAGACGTCGCTGCTGGTGAGCCAGGACGTCGCTCCTACTTTTGTGCCAGCGACCTGCGTTCGAGGCCGTCGCTGTGTGTGTGGTGTGTGTGCCACAGCTTTTGGTTGGTGTTGAGCCACAGCTCTTAGGTGTTTGAGCCACAGCTCGTGGGTGAGACTGTCACCGTGTTGCTGACAGAGACGCCACGAACGTGTTAGTTTTCTTTTCCTTCGTTCTTCATTGTGAGTCACAGCTTTGAAGAGACTGTTGTCAGACTTGACTCGTTGCTTCCGCCGTCGTCATCAGCGTTGGACCCGGCAGTTTTGATAGTTATAATTGTATTGACTTGTGTGTGTACACCTGATGGTGGGTGTACCAACCTACGTTTAATTGTGTGTTTATCTTGTATGTGTTTTGCTTGATGGCTCGGGCAGCATAAAAAAGTGTTATTTTGTTGCCTGGCTGTCCATGTTCGGATGAGTGGGTGTGTGTATGTGAATTAGAAAAAGTCGTGCATGCATCCATAATTCTGAGCGAGTCTGACAGTCAGACTTCCACACACACGCATTTCCATCCGTAACAGATGTAAATCGGAGATTTTAACTATTTAACAGCTAATTAGTGTTTCCTGAGTGCTTGTGTACCTTGTACAATGTAGATTACTTGTGGTCAGTGCTACTGACTACTGGTCATTATGACGTAAATCAGAGATTTTAACTATTTCACAGCTGATTATAGTCTCCCGAGTACCTGTGTACCTTGTACAATGCAGACGACTGGTGGTCAGTCCCACTGATCACTGGTCACTATGACGTAAATCAGATATTTCGACTATTTTACGGTTAATCAGTGTCTCATGAGTGTTTGTATACCTTGTGCAATGCAGACAACCAGTGGTCAGTGTCACTGACCATTGGTCACTTTAATGTATATCAAAGATTTTAACTATTTTTACAGCTAATTAGTGTCTCCTGAGTGCCTGTGTACCTTGTACAATGTAGATGACTGGGGGGGGGGGGGGGGGTCAGTTCCAACTACGGGGGGGGGGGGGGGGGGGGGGGTAAGTTCCAGCTAATCCTGGAATGACCGCGGGGGTAAAAAAAACAGGCTAGCCCAGACTTACCCCGGGGTAAGTTCCAGAGGGGCGGTAAGAATGGGCTGTTACACCGGCCCGTGGCATGTGCAAACTGATACAAGTGGTGTGTCGGTGTAACGAAAAGTTTTAACTCCCCGAATGGTTTAACTCCATCTGCACCCGCGGACACAATGTGTCTCCACCACTATTTAATGTAAGAAGAAACTTAATCGTCCACTTGTTCAGCTGTTTTTGATGTTGATACAATTTTGACAGGGGCATAATATTTCATGGCAACGAATAAATTTTACAGCGCCAAAACTATAAAAATTCAGTTGTCACGTGACCGTTTCATTCACTTTTTTTTTGTTTTTTGATGTAATGTTCATTTTCATCAAGCGGCATTGTTCAACTCTACAATATTTCTGTTGCTGCGACACGATTATTCGCGAGACTGATGTTTAAGCGACACCGGCGTCCCTCGTTCGATAGCCCACTGTGTTGAGTGTTGTGTAAACACACACACAGTCTCTCTCTCTCACTCCTTCTCTCTGTCCGTCTGTCCATGTCTGTCTGTCTCTCTCTGTCTCTCTGTCTCTCTCTGTCCATGTCTGTCTGTCTGTCTGTCTCTCTTTCTCTCTCTCTCTCTCTCTCTCTTCTCTCTCTCTCTCTCTCTCTCTCTCTTTTCCCCCCTCCCCAACATAATCTCTCTATGTCCTTGTCTGTCTGTCTCTGTCTGTCTGTCTGTCTGTCTGTCTGTCTCTCTCTCTCTCTCTCTCTCTCTCTCTCTCTCTCTCTCTCTCTCTCTCTCTGTTGAATGCTTGTAGACCTACATACCACGCTACTGTATTCCAATTCCTACTCATATCAAGAATCTTTGAGGGAAAAAAGAAAGAAAGAAAGAAAGGAAGGAAAATATACACCAAAGATTATCTATCGTCCTCGTAAATAACTTCATTGGTAATTTTCATTCATTACTCATGATTAAGTATTGGTCTCAGAAACAAAAACTGGTATCGGTGTCAGAAACACAAACTTTATTTCAAACACAGCTGAACATTTTGCAAAAATCTACTGGTTCATTACAATTAAGATTCAGTATACCCAAAAGCAACAAAACAAAGCTGAATGTAGAAAGGGTGGACCTGCAAAGAGAGAACGATGGACACACAATGTAGTATATTTTAACATGTCTGAATGAGCAGCAGCGCACTGCATCAGCAGATAAGACGTCGGAAGACCAAGGCCAGGATTTAAACCACAGTGCCAAGGACATCCACGCTGTTGGTTCGGATGAGGAATTTGCACAGGCCCTCGATGCCAGGCGCCTGAAACTCAACCTGCCAGAGCAAACGAAACTAAAGATTGGGAGAAACTGGATGCAAAAATCGTCCAAAGACTCGATGCACTGATAGGGAAAAGCACCCTGGAACACAAACTAGCCACATATGGGGACATTGTGTATGCCACATGTAGAGACGCCTATGGAGTAAAACTACCCAAAGAGAAAACACCTCCAAAGAAACCCAGACGCCAAGAAAAGATGGACAAGATCAGAGTCCAAAAGAACAACCTCAAGAAGCAAATGAAGACCGCACTGCCAGCTGAAAAACAAGGCTTGGAAAAACTGTGGGAAGACCTGAAAGAGAAACACAGCGCCCTCAGCAAAGCGGAATCTGCGAGGAAGAGGAAGAGCAAAAAGAAGAAGACACAAGAGCGCTTCTTCAGAGACCCCTTCCAGTTTGCCAGAACACTGTTTGAGCAGCCAAAATCTGGGACCCTAAGTGTGGACAAAGAAGTTCTTGAGCAGCATCTGAGGAAAACATACTCTGACTCACAGAGCAAAGCACCACTCGACATTCAAGGTCTGGTGTGGCCAACCAACCCTGAGGAACAGTTCAATGGCAAGCCTCCAACGTTGGCGGAAATCAAGAAGGTGGTCGACAAAGCCAGAGCCAAATCATCATCAGGGCCAAACGGAATACCTTACCAGCTTTACAAGAAATGTCCCAAGGTGCTGGAGTGGCTCCACAGGCTGCTGCGATCGGCTTGGAGAAACCAGAAGATCAGCGGCCAGTGGATGACGGCAGATAGTGTGTACATCCCCAAAGAGCAAAAACTCAAGTGACATCAGCCAGTTCAGGCCAATATCACTACTGAACGTCGAAGGGAAAATCTTCTTCTCTGTCATGGCAGCAAGGCTGACCAAGTACCTGATGGAAAACAAGTACTTGGATGTGTCAGTCCAGAAAGGTGGCATCCCAGGCGTGGCTGGCTGTGTAGAACACGCCACAATGATCTGGGACGCAATCCAAAAAGCAAAAACAGAAAAGAGAGACCTGGACGTAGTGTGGCTTGATCTGGCAAACGCATATGGATCTGTGCCCCATGAGATGATACAGTTGGCTCTTGAGATGTACCATGTGCCAAAGAATATCCGCGACATGCTCAAGAAGTACTTCAATGGCTTCTCAATGCGGTTCTCTACCAAGGAGTACACAACTGATTGGATCAACTTGGAAGTGGGCATTGCAATGGGCTGTGCAATTTCCCCGATACTGTTCGTGCTGGCAATGGAACTCATCTTGAAAGCAGCAACAAACAACGCGAGACAAACAGACCTTGGCGATGGATACAAGATGCCTCCTCTCAAGGCCTTCATGGATGACACTACAGTGATTTCATCCAGAGAAGACGAGACACGTCATGTGCTGGAGAGGCTGGACGACATAGTTGCCTCATCCAGAATGAAGTTCAAGCCAAAGAAATCACGGAGTCTCTCACTGAGGAAAGGAAAAGTGGCCGAATCTGTGGTCTTCAGTGTTGCCAACCAGGCCATTCCAACAGTCACAGAAGAACCAGTCAAGAGCCTTGGAAGATGGTATGATGATACGCTGAAAGACACACAAAGAGCAAAAGAAACCAAGCAGATGGCGGAAGAAGGCTTGGAGACCATTGACCAGTGTGGGCTCCCTGGCAAATACAAGGTCTGGTGTCTGCAGTTCATGCTGATACCAAAGCTGCTATGGCCTCTGATGATATACGACATCTGCACCAGCACAGTGGAAGCAATGGAAGCCAAAATCAACAAGTTCTCAAGGAAATGGCTTGGTGTCCCACCCTGTCTGACTGACATCGCGCTGTACTGTCGCCAAGCAAAGCTCAAACTACCACTGAAATCCATCCTGGAGGAATACAAAGCAGGGAAGATCAGACTTCAAAGCATGCTGGAGGACTCAGGAGACAAGGTGGTAGAAGCAATCAAGCCCCAGCTGAAGACAGGCAGAAAATGGAAAGTTCAAGAGGCGATGGATTCTGCAAAAGAAAGTCTCAAGATCAGAGAAATAACAGGACACACACAGACCAACAGACAAGGACTGGGGGTGACCAAAACTGAGTGGTGGTCAAAGGCCAAAGGAAAAGCCAAAAGAGACATGATGATTCAGGAGAAAAGAAGAAGACCAAAAAAGACTCCAAAAAGCAGTCCAGCAGAGCCAGCAAGGGCAATGGACAACGTGGGAGAATGCACTCCAAAGAAGTCTAACTTGGAATGACATTTGGCACATGGCCGGCCCCTCTCAGGATCAGCTTCATTCTCAGATCTGCATATGACCTTCTGCCCTCAAATGCAAACCTGGTGAAGTGGGGGAAAACAGACGATCCTGCATGCCCCTCTGCCATGAAAAACAAACAGTAGAGCATGTTCTAAGCTCATGTAAAGTAGCCCTGGCTCAAGGAAGGTACACATGGAGGCACAACCAAGTGCTCAAAGAGATTGTACAAGTAGTCTGGGCTAGTACCAACACCACAAAAGGGAGAATCAGGACTCCAAAAGCACCCGCAACATTCTTCACGGCAGGAGGCAGCAAATCATGGCCAAGAACAACAGTGCCACTCGAAACATGCAGGCAGAGTCTGCTGGATGGGGCAGATGACTGGGAGTACACTGCAGACCTCCCAGAATGGAAGAGTCACCCAGAGATCATCAGCAAGAGTGGCATGAGACCAGACATAGTAGTCCACTCTAAGTCAACCAAGCAGCTGATCATGATCGAGCTCACAGTACCATATGAGAACAGAATGGAGGCAGCTCAAATCTACAAGACTGAAAAGTATGCTGATCTGGCAAACAGCCTGAGGAGAGAAGGCTATCAGGTCAAAGTCCTCACTGCAGAAATTGGAGCTAGGGGATTTGTAGGAACGTCTGCATACAGCATCATGAAACAGCTCTCAGTTGCAGGAAGGAAAAAACCAGAGCCTGAAAGCAATGGCAGAAGCGGCAGAGAGGTGTTCAAGCTGGATCTGGTCAAGGAGGAACAAAAGTGAACTTCATAAGGCTTAATTTCCCAACAAATATCAGGTGTCCTGTGGCTCAGTGGTTAAAGCGCGAGTCATTAAGTAGAAAATGAGCATGTCCAGAGGGTCATGGGTTCGAATCCCAGCCATGGCTCGTCCCAAGATGGGGGAAAAAAAAGGGGGCAGCAGAGGGACATCCGGAGTTATGAACCGGGTGTGGCCCAACCCCCTAGAGTGTCAGGAGATAAGGGCCGAAACACTTGCTTGAAGGGGGCTTCTCTTCTGAGGACTCTCTGCTGCCACGCTCTCCACGAGTTTCTTTCTACTAGTTAGGCATTGCTCCTTTACGCATCATAGTTTTACCTTTGCCTGCAAAGATATTGCCAGCAGGCTTAAATTTGGGGTGGGGGGTGGGGGGTGGGGTGTGGGGGGGGGCGAATGCAATATGATTTTTGTGTGCACGGAAAAAATAAAAACAATATTCGCTGAATAACGATCCCCTACTTGAAATATTTGATCGCTACTATTGATTTATGCCACATTCAACACATGGCTGAAATATGACGTGGCTGGACGCTGCTGTTGTATGCCTTTATTATGAGAAAATCTATCTTTTGAGAAAAAAGATTCTTGCAGTATTGATTTAAATGCCAACTGATTTTGGTATATAGTCAAACAGCTAGAGATCCTACAGACCAGAATTCCGCTGTTAGATGTATTCGGTATCAGTCAATAACATTTTAGATTTAGGACCACACATCAAGACAAAAAGCGTACAGAATGTCAATAGACTGAGATTATACATTATCGAGATAAGAAAAACTGGATAACCAATGTGAGGGCGTGTGTGAATGTAGTTTTCGTTTTGTTTGGCTGAACGAAGACGTTGGAAATGTGAATGATTTCATGAAGTGTTTCCGTAAAATGACTAAAAGATGAGAGCAGCTGGCAAAGCTGACTGGAATTCCCATGTTCAACGCAGAGACAGATTTGGATTATATTGAATATATACGTGTTTACGTCGATTAGTCTACATGTTTAAACGTCGATGAAAAATAACTTAAACGTCGTGTTTCAGACTCGGCATGTCTGCTATTTCCATCCT
>CM031601.1:65296245-65363745 GCA_018398815.1 Conus ventricosus
ATTCTGCATTTTGAAGGCATCGGAAATGCGATGGAAGTGCATTCCACTACCAAAGTGACAAAAACTTGATTTGAATAGGTCTGTTCTATGTATGGGAACCTGGTATTTGGTTGAATCCGAGGATGTTTGTTAAATTCAGACTGAAGAGTTGGTGGAGTTAAATCTGATGCTGCTCTGGTCCCCCCACCCCCACCCCGCCCCAAACCCACCCCCTTTTCTTTGATATAACCACACATTTGTTCACAGCAAACATGTATCTTTCAGCGGAAAAAAAAAACTGACTTTAGTATAATCCTCCTCACTAAGACTTGATTAATTTAAAAGAAGTGCTTTTAGTGCTCTTTTGTAGACACTGTTCACAGGTTTCATGGTATTAGCACCTGGAAAGTCAAACAGTGTTGAATCATAACTGATTGGAGACAGTATTTGTGCGTGTAGGAATAATTTCCTGGTAGTAAGATTCAAGGAATCCTCGATCCTGCACAGCTGATATCCTTGTCTAAACATCGATCTACATAAACTGTTGATGTGGCCACACAGAGAATAATGATTACACCATTTTTCGAACTAAACCGAATGCAGATATTGTCATTTTTTGTTTATTACTAGGCCTACTTGATTTTGTTTCACTGGTAGTGCTGGGACACCAGCTTCTATTGCACTCCAAGATGAGTCTTATTTCCTTAATCCCGTGACAGCTGGCACTAAACGCTCTCCTGAAAAAAAATGTACATTGGCAGATTTACAGTATAATGCATCAAGGATCTCTCAATTTCGCTGTAGAAGAAAGAGTTCACGGTAGAACAGTGCAAAGTGAGGGCCCATGGGGGACCCAGCAGATCTAAAAACTGGTATTTTCACAAATAATCTTGAGGTGTTGCGATCCCGGTGTAAAGATATCTATCTTCTGGCAAACATGTTTGCTTTACTCAGTCTTCTGGGTGGTTATTTACGTCTGCCCGTGTCACGAAATGGAAGACCGGATATTAAACATAGATGTAGGCTAGTCTAAAATCCTTTCGCTCTTGCTTCGGCCCTTCACAATGGCACACTGACATCAGAGCACCATTGTAAACTGGCGGGAGTCTTTTCCTGAGACGGCTGGGACAATGAAGAGCCCTTGAGGTTGTGAGACTGCTCTCAACCTCTCCAGATAACGTGGGAAAACAGCAGACCGGAAAGTCATTGACTTTTTCTTTCTTTTATTACTATGGGGCCGGTTGCGTACCGCAGTTACACGCAGTGCATAGAGATACGGTCTTTGTTATCAGCATTTTTTTTCTTTTGTATTTGGTTACTGTAAAATCCCCCCCCCCCCTCTCTCTCTCTCTCTCTCTCTCTCTCTTCTGCACACAGAGCATGCACACACACATACACACGTACACACGCGCGCGCGCGCATGCATGCATGCACGCACGCACCCATGCACGCACGCACGCACACACACACACATACACACACGCACATACACACACACGCATGCACGCACGCACAACCACACACACACCATTACTACAACTATGTGACCACCTGAATGATGTGATTTGACATGACGATGTGATATGATATGATAATGTATATGATATGATTTGACATGACATAGCGACAAGTAGCGTGGCAAGGTAAGGCAACAATATTTGCTGCTTAGCATTTATAAGGACGGGGAGAAAGCTTATTATCGTCAACTTAGGTCATCACTCGCTGCGAAGTGGTCCTTCCTTTAGGTGGTCTCACACGGGGCAGAACCATCGCCTCCAACCTGAGGATGATGAAGGACGCACGGCTGCCCTGAAGACAGGCCTTTTAAGGTGCAGTAGGCAAGGACTACCGACTTTCAGTTTCACCAGCTCCACGGCATGAATATCGATTCAGCTGAGCCAGAACCAAGAGCTGGACACCAGTCCAGCAAAAAGAAAGGAAACGACTCGGACTCCAGTCCAGGATGCCAACAACGACGTGAAGCCCCATCCAGAACTACTCCTTCCAGCGACTAGACATCCTGTCACCTATGACACACAGACCGTGGTCTGGACACCTTGTCCTTGTGAGCATCTGGCCGAGAAGGCGCTAAACTCACCACTCAAGCTCCTCATAACCTTTCTGGCCATCATATGTCCTATCCATTTACAAATAAGTTGTTGTTTTGAAGTTGTTATGAAAGCATTGTATACGCCAGAAAACATAATCTTGAAATATTATTCACCAAATTTGTTCGATAATTTCGTATTTCTGTTTGGATTATTTTTGTAAGTTTTGTACAGCTGGATTTTGATTTTCTTCTTCTTCCTAAAATACTGGTTCACTCAAAAACGAGTAGGTCACCAGCGCGCATCTTTGTTTTCCCTAAAGTTAGTATGTGATGGTTTTTGTTTGTTTGTGAGTTTTCATTTTGCAACAGTATTGGTCTACTTCACAAGATAACAACAGAATGGTTTTAATCGAAAACATGTTTTTAAATTTCTGTCAAGAATAGGCAGCTAGAGTATATATCTTGACAGGGTCAGTTTCTTACAATCCATCGACTTTTCTTTGTTAATCAGACTATATTAGATATCCTTTTAATTGTCCTCTTTTGACAGATAATGTGTAAATCCTTTCATCTTATGTATCAGTTCAGTTGCTCTTCTCTCGACTTTCTCATCTATAGTTTATTTCATATCTTTAATCTCTCTCTCTCTCTCTCTCTCTCTCTCTCTCTCTCTCTCTCTCTCTCTCTCTCTGTGCCACGCACACGCACGTACACACACACACACACACACACACACACACACACACATATATATATATATATATATATATATATATATATATATATATATATATATATATATATATATATATATATATGGGTCTGTGGGGTGTGCTCGGCAGCTGGAGGGTGGTGTTTTTCGCCGGTGGGCTCTGCAGTCATGAAATACGGGCTGGTACACCCATGGGGATGCTACTTTAAGGCTGTTATGAGCTGCATCCTGTAGTCTAATTTACCTCTGTTCAGGAGCAGTTATGTCCCTTGATATCTTAATGGAGTGTCCTGCGCGTGCCTGTACCCATCGTCAACACAGCGCAGGCCTCCAAGGGTGGTACAGGACTGCTCTAAAGGCAGGTGAAGACAGTGCTTCTCTGGGTCCTCCCCAGCACCTTCGGGTGTTTCTTTTTCCTCTTCCGTTTGACTGGCCTCAAACTTAAGGATCGAAGACATCAAATTGTGACTCCCAAGTGTTACGGATGGTGTGCGGTGCGTGTTTTGCTGTCTGACTCTCGCTCTCAAAAGTTTGGATGCGTGTAATAATTATTCCCTACACACACCCACACCATACGCACATGGATAGCCAGGCAACACACGAGTTAGATTTTATTTTTATATAGTTAATGTTATGCTGCCTGAACCATCAAAACATACATTCATGTGAATTGGTACAAATCAAAACATGTCACTACATAGCATATAGATCAAGATATCAATGCATAGGAACTTCAATCATCAGATATCAGCGTATCATATTACATATCTTGATATCACTCACAGATCTCGCTGGCGCCGTCCACAGTGTCTCACATATACAGTCAACACACTCGGTTCAACAATACCCAAGCCACAGTCTACAACACTAAAAGAAGACAAAGAAGGATAACCAAGGTCCCCACATGATAAGCACAGCCGTTCACCAACACAAGCGATGAAGAAGAAGAAACAGGGTCTCCACACAACAAACACAACAAATCACGTCGAACTATCAGAAGAAGAACCGCAGATTCACAAGGCACAGTAATCCATAGCAGAAGAACCGCAGATTCACAAAGCACAGCAATCCATAGAAGAAGAACCGCAGATTCATAAAGCACAGTAATCCACAGAAGAAGAACCGCAGATGCACAAGGCACAGTAAACTATAGAAGAACTGCAGATTCACAAGGCACAGCAATCAATATTGAATCCCGGAGACGATTTCAGCAAAGTCCCATAGAACACAATAAACTTAGATTCGACGTATTGTTGACCTAAAACAAAAATTAATTAGCTTCTCCGTGTATTGATATTACAATGTTCACATCAATAAACTCAGCCCACCGACACACATGAGGTGGTACAATTAGAGCACATAAATATTCTTGCAGGAGTTTAAGTCACTCTCGGCGACACAGCATTCGCAACATTTTTATAACAAAGAAATTACCTGGTACCTATTTCGCTGGTACCGTCATCAGAAATATCGCACATAGACAGTGAACATCGACGCACTACTGACTTGGAAGTCAGCCTCTCCACATAGTATCACTACGGAGAAAACGACGATTAAAACAAATTAAACTAGGCTGGACACCAAAGCCTCGGCCGTTAGTTCTTGCTCTCTTCTCTCGTCAATATTATTATTTTCGTCATTTTCCTATGTCATTTCAAGTTGACGTCATAATTTACGTTGATGTCACACAAAATCTTTCTGTATGTTTGGTCAGTCACGTAATACTTTTTTTTTCTTTTTTTTTTAAATTATTGAAATAACAACAACAAAAGGGTTCAGGTTCAGGATACTGCTTTGTGAGATAGCCTACGTAGAGGCACTGAGTACTTCTAAACATTTTTTATCCACTTAAACAGGCCTCTAATGTGAGAAAATTTATCATGAAGTTAAATATTTACAACCAACCTAAGGTAAATAGTAGTAATTTGGGAATAATGATTTCAGTAATAATTTGTCGTATGTTAGAGAAGTTAGAATAGAGTTTGTTTAGAATTACGCCACATGACATTGACAACAAAGCACATGACAAGACACGATGCATTCAACCACTTGGGTCTTCTTCAGGCGAAAAATAAATCACATTTAACATGTGGGACAGTACAGACAAAGAACGAAAAAAGAAGAAGAAAAATGACTCATCCGTTGTCGTCCGACATGGGGCCAGGGGGATTATGGGAGAGGAAACGGAGGGGGGGGGGGGGGGGTTGCGGTCGGGGGGAGGTGTGTGTGTGTGTGTGATGTGATAGGGTTGTGTGTCTAGTTTATTGGGATGGTGTGGTATCTTTGTGTGGTGGATTGATAATAATGGTAAGGGGAAAGAAGGGGGGGGGGGGGGGGGGACTGAGGAGAAAAAAAAAAAAAAAAACAGGTGGGGGGGGGGGGGGGGGAAAATTAGGGGAAGGATAAAACAAAATTAGGATTAAATAAATGGAGGGTTGCTGTAATCTACTGTATAAAGTGAGTGAAGGGGATGTGGTGGTGGTGTATGTATGTGTGTGTGTATGTGTGTGTGTTGGTAGGGGATATTGCCAACTGTTTGTGGAAGTGGTGGGTATGTGTGTTTGGTTATTGTTTGTTAGAGAGTTTAAAAGAATACTGGGCGCTTGTAAAAAAAAAACGCGTGAGTGGAGGGAGGGGTGGGGGGGGAGGCAGACAGAATGGGTGGGACGGGGTTTGTCTTCATTAGTTTTTTTTCGAGGGGGGGAGATTGGAAATGGGACAAAAAGAGCTAAAACACCTTCCTCTTGGAATTCAAAGACGAACTGCATTCCCGAAACATCAAATAAGAGACTGATAATACAGTCATTTTAAGTGAATGAAAGCGTTCTTTGAATTTAAAACAATTATTTTAATTTTTGATGCGTTTTTAAAAACATGAAAAAAGGTAATTGTACTTACGTCGACCAAAACTCCGATTCCCTTTTTATAACGACTGCCGGCGTTCCTCACTTCGTCTTTCGACCGCAAGTTGTACCACAAGGTCGTGTACTTACTTACAAAGATGTTGACCAAAATTTGTTCCCGTCGCCAGAAATGCAGTGTTGTCGCACGTAAGTGGATTTGACTTGCTACGGGAAGCATAGAAAAATTTATTAAAATGCCCTTTTATGTTAATTATTCTCTGTCGGGATTCAAATCGTTGCAGCTCCCCTTAAATCGAATGCACTGTGACGACGAAACGTTCAATTTTTCAGATTTATATTTGATTCGTTTGATTATTCAATCAAAGGACATGAAAAATTATTTTATAGGGAACCATTACAGAAGCAGAGTGAGCGGTGGCAGTTAGAAGCAGAATGTAGCTTGACAAAACCCACAGAGAAGGCTGACATTGAATCATCAGTTTGATTCATCAGTCTTACTCTTGGATCATTTTCACTCCTGTTCATCATGCAATTGAACATGATTAGATCATGATTGAAAAAAAAAAATAGTAGATGAAATTAAAAGATGAGAAAGACATTAATACACCAGCAGAAAGAGTAGAAAAAAGATAACGAAAGAAAAGGTGCTAAAAGTATGTCAATCAGAGTCAACATCTGTGACAAAAGCTGTTTCATAATTTTACTTAACTAAGTCAACATGATTTTGCCCATCAGAAAAAACCAGTTGAAATATTGTGCTATTTTATAGGCCATAAACTTAATAGTTTTTGTTTTGAGATCTACATATACAGTCAATGAAACCTCAGAGTCGTCAGTTGTCAATTGTGACTGTCAAATGTTGCGCGCTGGTGACCTACTCGTTTTTGAGTGAACCAGTATTTTAGGAAGAAGAAATGAAAGCAGATGTACATGGTGAAGGGAAGATTAAAATAGCAAATATCCACAATTGAGAATTCCATATTAATCACATGATTTGAACCTTGGCCAGGGCCATCTATTTATTCATGTTTTTTTATATATGCATGGTTGCTACGTGGGCATGCTATGTGACCCTTCCCACATTCACACACCAACCCAGAGAAAGATAATAGAAAATAAGTGCCACTGTCAGAAAGAGAAAATGTATGTATTAATGAATGATGCAGCCTGAATAAAAGGTGAAACAAATATCTTGTTTTCAGTTAGACAACTGAGAAGAAAGTATATATTAGGGATTGCCTTTTGCACTTTAGTCGTTAAAAAGAAAAAAAAAACTGGCATAGGTATAAAAGTATAACTTCAATATGGTTTTGAAACAAGGTGACACACCTCAAAGAACAAGGTCACAGAAGAAAAAAGGACATATCCTCACCTCACAGAGGTTTCCATGGGCCACTTTAACAACACTTAACTGTTTGTACATAATATTATATTGTATTGTGAGGTTAATGAAACTTTTAACTTAAAATTATATTGCAAGAAATTCAGCAGACACTCATTGAAGCGCTAAATCAATCTGAAGTGTTAGAATAACTTTTTAAGCTAAAACACACACACACACACACACACACACACACACACACACACACACACACACACACACACACACAAACACAACTATTTAGATTTGTCAAGCTATTGAAGTGAAAACAAGTTTGGGAACCAGGTAGTGAGGTACATGTGCAAAATTAACATAGCCAGTAGGTGCACACTCATACACATTACACACACGCAAGTATGCGTGCGCATGCATACACCACACACACACACACACACACTCAAACAAGCTCATGTGTTCCTGCATCCTTAAAAGGGGGGGGGGGGGGGGGGGGTAAATCAATTTTCATTGCATCAAATGCGTGCTTGTGCATTAGACATCAATACTGAAAATGAGGGGGTGGGGGGAGGACATAAGGTGGAAGGAGGTAATATCATTTGTATGTTTGTTGAAGGTTGTACCTCTGACACAGGCAGAATTGCCTGTTTCATTGAAGTAGAGCCTACGAGATTGGAAGATCCATGCAGTCCATAATTTCAGCGACTCAGACTTTCTGTTTTTCTCAAACAAAAATCTGATTCCTTTATTTTTCCTTCTTGTAGCTGTGGTATACCAAGCCATGAGTCAAAAGAACAAGTTGACATTCTTAAGATAAGATAATGTTGCTTACAGCCCAGCCGACCGCAAAGGGCCATATCAGGGCTGTCACCATGTTAAAATCAACTCACAAGTCATTCATTCACACAATTCTTTAAAATACATCGAAAAACCATCCGAAAGTTTGTTAAAAATCTTTCCACTGTAAAAACTCAGATCCGATGAAAAATATTAATCTCTTTCAAAAACTCAAAGATCGCATCAGGCGGGGCATCTCTGAACAAGGTTTTCATGGAATCTGCTGTAAAATGTTTATGTCTCACATCGTGCAAGTCCCAACGCTCTAGAAGAACATGTTTCATTGTGAGTGGCACATGACATGGAATGCACCACGGAGCTTCTTCACTCTTTAAAGGTAGGAATGGGTAAAATACGAGTGGCCGGTGTGCAGCCGGCACAGAACTGTTTCTTCTTTACGACCACCAGACGAAGATGAGAGGAACTCCTTAAGGTTTGGATGAATCTGAAAGAGTTTATCCGTCTGTGTATTCCAATCCTCCTGCCAGAGGTCTCGGACATAATCATTAATTTTGGGTTTCAGATCTGAGCAGGGGATGTATATGTTTGACGGTTTCTCTGTTGTGGCATTCTTGGCTAAACGATCAACCATTTCGTTCCCTCCGATGCCAACATGACCAGGAATCCAAGCCAGAATAATGTTGTAACCATCCGCTTTCAACTTGGTCAAAAGTTCAAAAAGTGTAAAAGTTCTGGGTGCTGAAGGTTGCGGACAGCTATGGCCTCCAACGCTGACAGTGAATCTGACAGAACCAGAAAGTCCCTCTTCTTAGAATGTGAGATTATCTTCAATGCCAGATCCAGAGCTGTAAGTTCAGCGGAATAGACAGAAGCCTCTGAAGGAATATGTTCTAACAGTATCTGAGAAGGAGCACCAGGGCAATAGGCTGCACAGGCCACTCCATCCTCAGAGTTGGAACCATCAGTGAACATTTTCTGATAAGATGGAAATTTTGAACAGAGGTAAGCATACAATGCCTTGTATACCAGAGAGCTGGTAGACTCTTTACGAAAAGCTGCAAGATCAAAACAAATCTCAGGTGTGAAAAAGGTCCACGGAGGTTCATCTAGAAACTTGGAAAAATCAGACACAACTCCTAGGTCTAGACCTGCATTCCACACGTGAGGCTGCATACGAAGACCAAACGGTGGAATACAGTTAGGGTTGTTTTCAAATTTACTTTGGAACGGAGGGTCAAAAACACAGTGACATTCTTGACAAAGCATGAAAATTGAAATGCTGTGTAAAAGAGCCCACTCTTTCACGGCAAGCATTGTCAGTAGCCCAATGATCCAGTCAAATGGTTTGAACAGTATGGAGCTTTTTGAGTTAGCGTGTAGATCTTTTTGTGTCAACTGCTTCCAAAGCACCATGGGCAGAAAAAAGAAATTTAAGCAGCTTTCAAACTTCTGTTGGCTCTAAACAGTTTGAAGAGCTCCGTTTTAAGCATAATTTGTGGTTCAGATTCAAATATTTGCATGTGCACAATAGACTATCAGAAGTGCTGTACAAGGAACACAGGGCATATTTTTCAGTGCAGTTCATAAGGTTTCAGGATGAATCCAGAGAGTGGAAGCATATATGCAAGAAAGAAGCGTATTTGTTCTCAGTTTACGCAGCAAAAAGGAAACAAATCAGGACAATCAACACAACAACGTTTTCTGTGTGCAGGACAACAGGGTGTTCGATGCATGGGAGGTCATGCCCCTGCCAACTGGAAGAGCGACAAAGAGGTCGCCATTGAGCAGAAAGCACACATGAACGACCTGCCTGTGCCTCAGGGATCCTGGCAAGAAAACTACAACCGCAGAAACTCCAAATGGAACGTCCAGCTGGGCCTCTCTGTTGCTCTTTTCGCAGTCACTATGTTTGCGGTGAGTATTTGAATACATAGAATAGGTATCCAGGTTAGGGAAAAATGTGGTATGAGCATTTGATTTTGCTAAGTTTTATTGTGTGCATTCAGGCACCCCAATCATGTGGTTCTATTTTTCCCTGGGTATAGAGTGTTGCGCATTTGTTTTCTATCAGGTGACTGAAATCAAGAAGTTATTTTATTCTACTTATGATTATAGTTAGATTCCAAATGCATGATGAGGATGGTAATTAATACAACAACACAAAAGCAGAGACTGCTTCCTTCCAGAGTGGACGTTAACCCTTAAAGTATTGCTTATATGATGAAAACGTTTATACAATGAAAATGAGGCTGTATTTGGAAGGTTGCCGGTGATGTCCAGGCAATATTTGACCAAACGCAGAACTATGATCATGGCATGTTGTTCTGTATCAGAAAGTCACACCATGGCTCATATTGCTGTAGGGGTTAACCCTTTCATCGCCACATCACCTGCGTGGCTACCACCCTAATCACACAAATCTCACATCCCAGTGCTCAGCTGAACAGATGTTTTTTCAGCTGCTTGCAGCTTGAGGATAGCTGGTGAGGAAAGGGTTAAATAGGCTTTCAAGGTTTTCACACACATGCATTCACACATTACACCTACTTTCGTGTGTGTCTCACAAGCACTAATCAAGTCATTTCTAAATGTGAAGTGGTCTCTGAACAAACAACCAATGATGGTGTTGCTTGGGACTTGCCTGGCTCCAGGTTTAGGGCAGGTTTGCTGTGACCATCATCTATCATTCCAGGGACTTTCCTGAAAGTAGAGTCATCCTTTTTCTTCTTCACCTGTTTGAGTTTTTGGTTCTTTTCCAGGGTTTGTACACTCCTTGGAACTCCTTGAATTGTGAGAGCAAATTTCAAGGCCTTGAAAACCATTGAAAATCAGTAAAATGTGGTTCTGTTGACGAAACCTCCTTGAAAACCTTTGAAAATCAAG
This sequence comes from Conus ventricosus, assembly GCA_018398815.1. Lineage (NCBI taxonomy): Eukaryota > Metazoa > Mollusca > Gastropoda > Neogastropoda > Conidae > Conus > Conus ventricosus. The sequence goes on from CM031601.1 coordinate 65,306,868, forward strand.
CCATCAGCTCCAAAAAATTTTAATGTGTCAAAAAGAAATGGCAGTTTGATTTTTCTTCGTTCAGGTTGATGAATAATTATTTAAAAATTAATTTTTACAACATCATCACAATCCCGGATTGTCGTCTGCTATTTTACCAACGGAGATAATTTGTGACTTCATTAATTTATAGCCATTTATTGTATTCCTTGAAAACGCCTTGAGTTTTGTTATTGGGAGTCTGTAGGAACCCTGTTTTCGCTCTTTAACTAAGCCTTGTGTGTTCAGATGCTTGCTCCCACTACAGTCACACAGTTTTCTCTCTTCAGTCCTTCTCAATCTTTCTTTCCTCTTGTCATTCTTTCCATCGTGTCTTGTGTTTTATACTATTCAGCGTACTGTTTACTTTTCACCTGCAAAAGGGATGTATTTCTTACAGCCCAGATATTGAGCATGGTCTTCATACACACTAATGAACATAGAAATTTATGCATATTTTGCTTACATCTTAACACAGTGATTACAATCCTCAGTTATATAAACCATCAGAATTTTGAAGCCTGAGGTCTCCGTCTGCTTCTGTGTTTTTAGTGATTGTCATTGGGTGTGGGTTGTCTCCTGACTCATATCACATATGGTGTTATAGATTCAAAAACCTAATACTAATTTGTCTTTGACAGTTTTTTTGCCTGTCCGGTCTCTTTCTCTAAGTCTTTCTTTTTCTGTCTTTCTCTCTCATCCTCTCTGTCTCTGTAGTTTTTATGTGCATCTCATTTTGGGTGGCAAGCTTTTAAAATTATATAAACATGCATGATTATGATATATTACAACTGGTCAAGGTGATTACTCTGTTAACCAACTTTTGCCTTGTTTAATGCGTTTTTAATCAGGTTTCTGTCCTAACTGTTGTATTTTTCAGCCACAGGGATGTAGCTATTTACACTCCATGGTTCGACTTATTTGCGTTTATGGTTACATTGGTTTTTGTTTGTTTGTATTTTTGTTTTGTTTTTAAAGCTTTGTGCTTTTCTTAGCAGATGTATAATCAGTCTTGAAAGTCAATATTTTTGCATACTAGCCTTTGTGATTCAGAAAGTTTTTCAAGCAAAATGTAGAGTGTTACTAGCTAGAGCAATGTAAACAATGGTGCATGAAAGAATCCTTTTTTTTAATTCAATATTGACAAATTGAAGATTTTTTTCACTTACGCATCAAAGCTGAGTTAAGATCTAATTTCCAAAATGTTACAAACTTGCCTATAGAAGAGTTCAGAATTTGCTGTACAATTCTAGCTAAATGAATTTGCTGTACTATTTTAGCTTAATGAATGTGCTGTACAATTTTAGCTTAATGAATTTATTATACAATTTTAGCTGAGTGAAACTGCTGTGCAATTTTAGCTAAATGAATTTGCTGTACAATCTAGACAAACAAAACATTGATGTCCTTGACAGTATTGAATTGTTTGAACCAGAATCTGTGTTGTTTCCTGTACACACCATGATATTGTACTATCAACAATAATCAGAGTAATATGTTGTTGAAATAAATGAGAGAGAGAGAGAGAGAGAGAGAGAGAGATTACATTTTTACTAGTGTGATCCAGCAGATACTGCACATTGTGTGCCATCAATAAAGAATTGATTTGCATTTAGTTTTGACTGAAATATATGATCACCTTGTGCCACGGGAAGGATTTGCCCACAACTGACTAAAACTTTCAATGAGCCTTTTGTGATAATTAGATGTTTCCTACATTGCATTCATATAATAACAAAGAAAAACGATAATAATGATAACAGTGGGGAAAAAAATTTCAAAAAAAAGAAAAAAAAAGAAAAGGAAAAAAAAACAGCTGACACTGTTTTCATTTGTAACATAAAAGCAGTGAAAACGGTTTTTTTTTGAAAAGATTTAGCATTTTCTAAGGAAGAAAAAAAATATAAAGAAGACACAAACAAAGGAAAAGGGCAGAATGTATAAAAATTTCCCCCTAGCCCAAAATTTTTTACTTTTTTTTTTTTTTTGTTTTTGGGCGAAATATACGTTTTCCCTTTTGATGTTGAAAATTTTTAGCTGGGCACATAAATTATGTCACAGGTTAAATTTTTTAACGATGTGGCCGGTTTTTGGGAAAACACTTTCCTATTTGACGAATTTTTGCGACTTTTCTTTTCTTCGAAATGCCCTGCTTTGGTTGTCAGGTTTTTTGAGGGGTTTTTCCGAAAACCTAGTGGGAAAAAATGGGAAATTCAGGAAGACAGGAAATTTTGACAATCAGAAATAAAGGGGATAAAAGACAGAAAAAATTTACAAAATGGGATACTGCAAAATATTGAAATTTTTGTTGTTCCTATTCCATTTGGCAAGTGGAATTTTTTGTACCTGTTAAGTGTTATTTCCACTGATTATGGCATCCCACAAAATCACACTTTCGGGCTTTTTAGTTCCTCGGGCAGCCCAAAATTTTGAATTTCAGTACACTTCACACTTTTGCAATTGGTTTATTTGATTAATATTTCCTTCGATTTTTTTTTTGTTTTCATTTGTTCACTTCAACTTTTGTTTATCATTTTATTTTGTTTAACATTTTTGTTTGTTTGTTTTGTTTTGTTTGTTTCTAAAATTTTATTTTCTCGCAGGCATGTGTCAGTGGGGCTTTTAGTCATCAGAGAACAGGAAAACCTTCATTCTGGGCCACCTTCGCCCTCCCCAGTTTTGGGCGAAAGTGGCCCAGAAAAAAAGGTTTTTTCCTGTTCTCTGCCAAGTAAGACTTCAATCCCAAAAAAAAATAAGTTTACTCAAAAAAAACATCGTGCAGGGTTTCCTTTTTTAAATTTTACTAATTTACAAACTTTCAGATTTATTTTTGTTTAATCCTATTTTTTTCCGGGTCATTTTCAATAACATCTTTTTCGCGCAAACATTTTTCAAATGGTTTGTCTTTCTGTGAAAAAAAACTAAGTCTTTAATGTTCTCTAATTCTTTTAAAAAACCGGTTATTTTTTGGGGCAAAAAATCCACACACTATCCCAGCGCCCGCTGAAAAGTATTTTTCGACAAAGTGTTTTCTTTTTAACTATGTCTCTTTCTGCCGAACAGTCATTTTAAAATAATAGGTCTGCGTCCTTCAAACAGCTAAAAAAAACTTTTTCAAACCTCACCAGTTTTTTGCTGGTTTAACTAAATTATGTCATCACTGCCCCAATAAACCTCTATCAGAATGCTTGTTCCATTTAAGTGTTGGGCAGAAAAAACCCAAAATAGATTAAAATTATAGCGAAAAAACTGTTTGTAAAGGTTGAGGACAAATAGTTTTTCCCAAAACCGTTGCCCACAAATCAATGAAAAATGGGGGTTTTTGTCATAAATTTTTAACTGCCCCAAAAGTTTTATACAAAATTTTTTAATCTAATCCGTTTTTTTTTTTATCATGCCCCTTGTCAAAACTTGTTCAGTATAATAAAATCCAAAGGTCTAAATGTGTAATTTAACCCAATTCAGTTCTGTAAGATTTTTTCTATTTAGACTAATTTATTTTTTGCTTGTTGTTATCCCCTAATATCCTCCCCATTTTTAAAAAAACACGAGGAACTTTAAGTTTTTCAACGTCTAAGTTTTCCCAGCAATTAAAATTCCTTTTAAAAAGGACGCACTGAGCCCACAGCCCCATTCCTGCCACTTTTTGACAGAAATTTCAAATTCATTGTAAAACCTTCTAATTTTTATTTGGGGGAATAACTGAAATTTTGTAGAAGCTTTTTCAAACTGTTCTTTCTGTGGGGGAAAGTACTGTTTTTTTCCCCATGGGCCCCGTTTTTTAATTCTTTCCGATATTGTCGCCCGGCTAAGATTTACATGTAAAGGGCCAGAGTTGAATGCTTTTCTGAATTTTTTTTGACGGCAAAAAATGTAAAGGGCTTTTTAATTCAAATTTTTTTTCCCCATTTAAATAGGGTTTCTAAGTCCCTTTTGAGGTCGGTTTTCGAACTATTTTATTTTCATACGGCCAAATTTTTTGCCTCTAGTTTGCGCAGTTGTTCTTTTTAGAAACTTTTGTTGTCCCCAACCTTTTCGTTTATAATCCCATTTTTTTTGGTACTAAAACCCAAAAAGTGCCTACTCACGTTCTTTTAAAAGCCCGACGTCTGCAAGGTCTTTTATTCTAAAGTTATCCCCCTCACAGGCGCTAATGTAACCCGGTTTTTCTGGCCACGCGACATTTATTTTTTGTAACGTATTTTTTTAATTTCCAAAACAATGTGCAGGTTTCACATTTCACGATTTTTCCCTTTTTGTCTTTGATTTTTATAAAAAATGATCCGACCCCCCCAAAAAACTTTTTTTTAAAACTGAAATTAGGAATTGTATAATTTCAAAACCAATATGCGTTTCCCGACGGAAGACCCTTTTAAAACGTTGGGGGCCTTCCGTCATATATTTTTCATCAGTGCTTAGCCCCCAACTGAACATGATAAGAATGTAATGAAAGATCGAGCGGACTTTCCCCCCTCTAAGTAGTTTTGGTTGGTGTAACTCAAATCTAAAATTTTTAGCTGTAAAGCCAAATTTTAGCTGCTCTTTATCAAAATAGTAACCTCCTTCTTTTCAGGCTTGAAGTTAACATTTTTTTAGATTTGCATTTTTTAATTTTGGGGAAGTAAGTAAAATTTATCTTGTTTTTTTTTGGGAGAAAACCCCCGTAAAAAACCATCAGGTATTGTTAACTGGCTAACTTTGGCCCCTGTTTTGTCAACTTTTGAACCTATTATTCCCTTGGCTTCGTTTTTTAAAAACCATACGTTTTTGTAAATATTTCATGGATGGACCATTTTGGTTTCCCCGCAATCGTTTTTCAACGCATTTTCAAAAAAAGAAGGACTGTCTGGGTTGTTTTTTGTTAAAAAATTTTTTTTAAACGAAAAAAAAAAGGGCATTCAAAATACTGGCGCAAAATTTCTGGGGGGCCGCACTACAATCAAAAAAATTAGCAACTGATCCTTAAATTGCGTGCCCCAGACTGCCTCTTTTCAAAAAAAGGTGAGTATCCTTTGAAGATATCTTAACCCCCCTATTAAAAACGACCACATCAAAAAAGCGTGGTTTAAAGTCACCCGATGCAGTTTTTTGAACCAAAAAATTTTGCTGTTTTTTGCGCACAACTGGGTGGGAGTGTCGTATCTGCTTTTAAATCCCCCATGATCCTTTGGTGAGGTCAGTGTACAGATTTCATTTTTATTACACCTTCAGAGATTTTGACTGAACTGCAAGCGCCATTACCAAATGACAAACCCATTTAAATCCCTCAGCAACGAAAGCAAAAAGGTTTTTGAAAGGATCGTAACGAAATTAATATTAACATCAAGACAGGCTTTAGAAAAAATTTGGGATCATAATCTCCCCTAGGGGGGCCTTTATTTTCGGGGCACGCACAGAAAGTATAACTATGAGGGCAACCCCTTTTCCAAATTTTTTTTTTGGCCCAATGTTCACCCGGGTCCCTACAGCAAGGCATAAAACAGCATGGACAACATTTATCTTAGACACTTCTAAGGGCCAAACTAGGGGGGGGAATAAAAACAAAAATAAAGATCTATTCGTACTTACGTTTGGTGTTTGGGGGCCAAAGCACAGGCAAGCGGCAAAAATTTCCTTCTACTGGTTTGAGCACAAAAAAAATCTTAGCAATTTTTGGGGCCTAATTCTACAGTTGTTTACCTAAAGTATTCAAAGGCCCAACATTTTTAAAATACGAAAAGATCGAAAGTAAAAACTTGCTTTTGGCACTGGTTTTACATGCTCCCTTTCTGCCTCAGACTCCGATAGGTCAATAATAAACATAAAATGAAATTTTATAGCAGGCAATGAACAGAAGGTTGGGAAAAACGACATAAATTCTGGCCAGTAATTTACAAACAATAAAAAAAACCCCCAAATTAAGTCACCAACCCGAAGCCAAACCCCAAAATCATTGAAAACTCAGCAAAAACCGCGGATCTGTTCGCGAAACCTGATTTGAAAAGACAGCGCTGTTCTTGGATTAATGGCATAGGGTTACTTGGCTTTACTTATAAATATAACCCAATAAAGAGGCTAATGCCCATAAGTGCTCGGCCATAAAGCCAACACTTTGCTTGCAGTAGACAAAAAACCGCTAACAAACTGCCTAATACCGGTAAAGGCTACGGCTTTACTGGCTAATTTTTTTAAAATCGCAAGATGATCAGTTGTTTTTTTACCCTGATTTATTGGGGGGGGGGGGAGGCGGCGGAGGGGACTGAACTTTGGCCACCGCCGCCTGTAATAGCCAACACCCGTGTACTTATTGCAAAAACCCAAGGGCCCTTATAACCTTTCTAAGTGAGCCTTTTCTCTTAAACAGTTTTTTATTCGTTCGCTAGTGTTGTGTTTCATATAAAATTTTTTCGAGTTTCCTTTTTTCCTTTCACTTTAGTCGTAAATTTTGGGTTTGGGGTTGTAAATCGCGCTTCGTCTTGCCGATCCTCTTTTTCAAAATCTTTTGTCTTTGGTTTTCTTTTTTTAATATCATGCCCTAAGTTGGCGTCACGCCTCAACGATTTTTCTTTTTCTTTTATATGTCTCTAGTTTACCTAGTTTTTCTAAATTGTTTGTTAAATTGCCCTTTAAAGGTTCTTAAAGATGAAAGGGCCCTTATTTCTCGCATGGGTGCGGTGGTCGTGTATAGTCTTAATGCTGTTTCTTCTGAAAAAATGGTTTCGCTTCTTTCTTTTTTATTTCATCGCCGATTGATTTAAATTTTTCAAGTTCCATGTTTTGCATTTGGTTTGCTGTTGGGGGGTTCCTGCGTGTTTTTGAATTTAGAAACTGCCTCCCCCCTTAATTTCGGCTAACAAGACCAAGGGGATTTTGATCTTTCACACTGAGTCTTTGTTAATTGTACCCTTTGGCTAAAAACTTTGATGGGGTTTTGGGTTTTGTTGAACCGAACAAGTTCCCCTTTGGGCGTTTTTTCACAGACAAATGACCTCTTCTAATTCAAAAACATTTGGGGCAAAATTCGGGGGGTTCTTGGCCCCCAAACTTTTGTAAAATGCTTCGACCGACTTTTGTTAATTTACGCCGCATTTTAGAGGTTGAGCGATGCTGTGCAAAGGGGGTCATTTCACTCATTCGTCTCCAAGATCAAAAAAATCATAATCTTCTGCTCTTCAATGCCCGCCCTGGGTTTTTAAATTAAATTTAAATTTAATTTTTTATTTTTTTTTATAAAAAAAAAATGTCACAAGCCCATGGCCGATTCTTTACCCGATAGAAGACTGAAAAAAACCCTTTGGCGTGAAGGGAAAAAGCGGCTTTATGTTTCCAAATAAACCATTACTATTTATGCAGACAAATTTTTTACTGTCAAAATTTCCAGACCCCAGGAGCAATGACGTAATGTGCCAGGCTCTCGGGGTTTTTTCAAAATAGCGCTCGTTTTTAACAACAGACCCAAAGGGCGTTGTACGAAACGGGGGGGGGGGCAATCGTTAAGAAAATTTCTATAAAACTTGAGGGGCAAGAAATATTTTCTTTACACAATGCAGAATATTTTTAACCCTTTTTGATCTATGGCTAACCGGGGGAAGAAAGGGCTGATTTTGCTTTTAAAGGGAATAGAAAATGAAAAAGCACTAAAACAAGAAAAGGTGCCGCAGATACTAAAAAACGGCAAAAAATAGTGGCTGAAAAATTTGCGTTTTTTAAATGCTTTTCATTCCCTTAGATTTTGAGTTGTTAAAAGCGCCCTGCACCAACTTTTTAAGGGGGATTTTTAAAAGACAGATTGTCATATTAACTAACTTTTTAAAGAATACAAAAGGGTTATAATCATCAGACCCGAAGCAAAGTACAGATTTCTGCATCTCGTTTGATTTGAGTTGTTTGAACCCAAATTTGCAAGGCTGTTTTAAAAACAATATCAGCAAAAAAAGCAATATATTACGAAAGAGTGATTCTCATACAAAACCAGGCAGGGCAAAATATATGGAATTTTTTGTTTTAGCGTTCGCAAGATCGCCCCTTAAAGGATTTTATTCTGGTGAAGATAAAAACCATTTAAAAGAGGAAATTTAAAAAATTTTTTAAACCAAAAAAAAAACGAAAAAATACAATGTTCGTTGGGGCAGTCCCAACCAAATCTTGCTAGCGGGCTTAAACCCTTTTCAGCTTTTGATGAAAAAAGAAAACTGTTTGGGGGTGGGGGGTGTAGAAATCCAAAGTTGACCTTTTTGGCTAAAAATCACACTTCACAGTGTAAACTTTATGTTATTTAACAACAAATACGGTTTATGGATTGACCTAAGGTCAACAGAGGAAAAACAGTTGCATGGAAAGGGGGGAAACTGTGAGGACGAAAAAACATTTAAATTGATAAAAAAGAAGAAGCCGAAAAAAATTTTTAAGTTTTTCATTTGTTTTTAATATATGAGCGCGCGAATATTGAAAATAACAGATTAAAAAATTACAAAAACAAAATTTTTTTATTTTAAAAAAAACTGTTGTTCACGTTTATCCCAAAAATCCTACAGCGCCCGAGCGCCAAGGGAAAAGGATGTAGAAACCCCTGACATAAAAGCCTTTAGATTAACAAAATTTCGCAAATGCAACAAAAACTAGAGCAGGAAATTTCAAAAAACAGCCCAAAACCAAACGAAGGTATTCTGCTGCCTTAATGCTGTTAATAGTCAATACTGGAGCATGACTATAAGGCGCCCTTAAGGGGAAAGAGTGTTGGTCTCTTGCAAGGGGATAGGCGAAACCCCCAGCTTTACCTTAGGAGGTTTGTCTTTAGCTCTCGGCCTGTGTTCATTTGCTGTAAGTCGGCTGGGAAAAAATTAAAAACTAAACTCCAAAAGCACCAGCTATGGTTCAACTAATAAGGCTAAACTTAGTTCGTTTAAACTGACAAAAATTTAAAACGCTTGTTATCAAACATCACGGATGAAAAATTTAAACGTTTTCAGGCCCATTTTGATGACTACAAAAAACAAAAGTTTGATCTTTAAAAAAAGGGGGGGCAAGTTTTTTTTCAACAGCAGGGCCCCAGCAGATAAAAAAGGAAAAGCTTAAAAAAAAAAACGAACATTAAACTCTGTTCTAAACAGTCACAAACAACGCCAAGGGTGGGTTTTTAAATTTAGTTTTTGAGTCCAAGGGGGGAAAAGACCGTTGATATTGGGTTTTGATTAAATATTTTTTTTTAATTTAAATAATATTTTTGGGTTAGAAAAAAAAAGACACAGGCTAAGTATATGAAGGAAAGACGAATTGTTTGAAGGAATGCTTTAAGAGAGCGTTTACAAGAGCACTGAATGATATTGATTAGAATCTTGATCCAACAAACGTACGGGAAGTGTTGTTCATGCTATTTCTCAAGTCCCCAAGGGAAACTAACAAAAGACCCAGGGGTTAAAATAGTTTTGCTGTTTTAAAGACTATGTAACAATAAATGAAAAAAACCTTGGGGTCGGGTCTCAACTAAACAGCAACATTTTTTCCTCTAATGATTAACACCCGGTTGGGCAGACGAACTGCTTACAATTTGACGCTGCCGCTGAAGAACTAAAATGGAAAGGGTTGGTTTGGGCAGAGGGGGAAGTCTTTGAGATTAGATTAAAACAGGCTAAGGATGCACCGATTGTAGGCAAGGTTACATTTGCTACTCGGGAGTTGGTTTTAAAGGAGCAGTTTTTAAAAATTAAAAAACAGACAACAATTTTCATGTGGGGTTCTTGCAAAGGGGCTCATGTCCCGACCACGAGAGAGAGTGATAACTATCGGGGAATACACCAAAGATCTTAACTTCATGGAATTTCCTTTTCCCGTTAGTGTAGACCCCAAAATTTATCAGTTGAAGAACAAAACAACCCAAAAACTGTTAATGTAACAATGGGATGAGGGGAAAAAAAATTTGGTGCAATTAAAAGGGCCCAAAAACTCCAACAAAGGCGAACCCAGCCAAAAGTCATGTGGACTTTCTCCTAATGTTTTTCCCGCGGGCTGCCCCATTACACTTGATACAACAATGAGTAGACTAAAGCAGCAACTTTAAAGTCATGGGGAAACAAGAATTCGTAGAAAATGTTTAAACAAAAATCCATTGTTAAGCCGCGAGCGAAAATAAGAAAAATTGTAAAAGTTCTGTAGACGTAAAACAGAACTAACTACGCCCCCGCCCCGGGTCTAAGTTAGTTTTAAGAATGGAAAGGCTGCAACTTCTCCATATGTTGTTTAGCAACTTCGAGTGCTTTTTTGTCCTTATGAGGGCCCGGGGCCCCCAAAAACTTCGAAAAACAGTCTTAATGAGTAATCATCAGATTTGTTCATTTGCCTTCATTATTGTTAGGTCGGATGGCGTTTATTTCAGAGCCAGAATTATATAGAGGGACCAGATGCTGCAGAAACATTCTTAAGCGCATGCAGCAAGTGCGTAATGATTGTTCTAATAATCTAAACTTATCTGAAATCATGATGACGCCTGAAGACCAAGACAGTATGACGCAGCCACTCACTGTTGGATTTGTGGTTTAGGCCTCTCATCAGACGCAGCGAATCCAACAGTAAGAGACCATGATCACATTAGCGGAAAGTTCAGAGGAGCTGCGCACAACAAATGCAATCTTCAACTAAAGTTTGAACCAAAGACATGGAAGCTGCCATCTTCTTTCATAACTTGCGAGGTTACGACTCTCATCTTATATTGCAAGCAGTAACCAACGCCTTCAGGTAGCATGCATTGCACAGTCATCAGAAAAGTACATGTGCTTTAATCTAAATAACATGTCTTTTTATGACTCTATGAAAACACATGATGGGATCATTAGAGTCACTGGCTATGCCCTTAAAGTCCTGCCCAATAACGGAAGAATACTTTGACCCAACTCTCGTTAGAAAGGGCGTTTACCCCTTTTGAGTACATGAACAGTTGGGAAAGGTTTGATGAAGACACACTTCCTCCTAAAGGCGCGTTCTTTTCTAGTCTCAGAGGAAAGGACATCAGTGATTCTGATTACCAGCATGCTCAAGATGCGTGGCAGAAGTTAGATTGTAAAAACGATGGGAGACTATCATGATGCATACTTGATGGCCGATGTATGTTTGTTGGCGGACGTCTTTGAAAATTATAGGAAGACCTGTATGAAACATTATAGCCTGGATCCCGCGCATTACATTTCTGCGCCCCGGGATGAGCTGGGGCGCTTTCTTAAAGTTTACTGGAGTACAGATTGATTTATTGTCAGATTTACCAATGATTCAGATGATTGAAAACGGATTGCGTGGAGGAATTAGTATATGGCGTCGCATCCCTTACTGTAAAGCAAACAACAAATACTTGGACGACTATGATCCGAGTAAAAGGTCTAACTATCTCATGTATTTAGATGCAAACAATCTGTATGGATGGGCTATGGCGCAATCGCTTCCATTACGCAACTTTAAAATGTACACAGGCGGTGATCCGAACAATATTCAAAAGGCATTAAAGTGGTTGGGTAGTTTGGCGCCTGATCAACAGCGTGGTTTCATTCTAGAAGTTGACTTAGAATATCCTCATGAACTCCATGACCTCCATAATGACTATCCATTAGCAGCAGAAAGTCTAAAGATGGATCCAAGAGAACCACCTAAACTTGTGCCTAATCTTCGAGGCAAAAAAAATTATGTCTGCATTACAGACTTCTACAATTTTATTTAAGACATGGTTTAAAGTTAACAGCTGTTCATCGCATAATTGCTTTTGATCAAGAACAGTTCATGAAACCATACATCATGAAGAACACTGATCTCTAGAACTAAATCCACAGATGCTTCAGAAAAAGACTTTTTCAAGCTGATGAACAACAGCTGTTTTGGAAAGACTATGGAGAATCCGCACAAGCGTAAAGATGTTAGATTGGTCACCAGAGAGAACGAAGCAATTAAGCTGACTTCAAAACCTAATTATCAGGACTTTAGAAGATTTCATGATCAGCTTTTTGGCATAATGATGAAAAAAAAGAAAGTCAAATTGGACAAACCTGTTTTTATTGGGTTTACTGTTTTAGAATTATCAAAGCTTTTGATGTTAGAGTTTCTTTATGACTACTTTAAGCCCTCGTATCCTGAGTCCAGAGTACTTTACACAGATACAGATAGTTTTGTTATAGATATTCCTACTGAAGACATCTATAAAGACATGGAAACCGAAGTAGCTAAAGGGCATGCGGGGTGGTACGACACATCTGATTACCCTAAAGATTCGCCTTTGCATTCATCCGTTAATAAGAAGGTTTTAGGAAAGATGAAGGATGAATTATCTGGAAAGGTGATCAAGGAGTATGTGGGGTTAAGGTCAAAAATGTACAGTATTTCGAGCCAGGAGAAAATCATTAAGAAAGCAAAAGGAATATCCCGCAGTGTTGTGCAGTCAAACATATCACATGACAACTACAAAGAAGCATTGTTTGGCAATAAGACTTTTCATCATGTCAACGTAAAACTACGATCTAATCTACATGAGATCAACACAACAGTTGTAACAAAGAAGTCGTTAGATAGAACAAACACAAAACGGGTGTTTGTTAATCCAGAGTTTTCATATGCAATGGGCACTGGAGAACCGCATAAACAGGGGGTTTATATTTTTCATCAACTTTTATTATAAGATCGATCATAGCCTCATCCAATTCATTTAAATCTTTTCTCATGTTTGCTTGACGAGTTCGAATTTTTTTATTATTTCAAGATATTCTTTTCCCCAATTTGGGGTTTGAGTTGTAGGTGATCTGGATGATTTAGCATGCATTGATTAATCCCCGAAAATGTTTCCTTAATAGCATTACACGCCCGAAATGATTCCCGTATCATTTTCAAGGTCTCTTCCTTTACCATTCTTGTTTCGTTCTGCGCTTCCTTCTGGCCTTCCATTTTAAACCAAAATATGTTTACGTAAATTAATTAAAGCGGAACTGTGCCTGGCGGAATTATTTGCAGTTCTTCCTTCACAAAAGATCTTTGAGGGGCTGGTTGTTTTGTTGTGTCAGTTTCTCGTAAATAATACACGGGCGGATTCATCTTTACAATTCTTTTTATTTCATATGGGTCAACACTCCAAACTGGATCGGTTGCCCTGATGCGAGTGTCCCTTCTGCTTCTCCCGGTAAATAAAGGTACCTTACTTTCAAACCAAACGGTAATAGTTTGCTGGGTGTACTGGAGTCTTCAACAACATTTATTGTTTTTCTTTGATTGCTTGTACTGGTTTTAGGCCTTTAAATTCTTCATTATTCATTGCGCGCAAAACTGAGGGCAGTCTTCTAACCCATTCTGTGTTGCGAGAGTTGTCAATAAGCTCTCTGTGATACTGGTAGGAGAAAAGTCTTTCGGCTAACTGTTTGTTAAAGTTTTCAACTAAAGCCTGTGATCTGTGAACTCCCGGAATGCCTCTTCTAATAGTAACTCTGTGTTTTAACAATAATTGATTCACTTGGCCTTTAAATTCTTTTCCATCATCGACTTGAATCATGCGGGGGAAAGTTAAGGGGCCTCGTTGGTATATCAGTTGTATAGCAACAGCAACAGCAGAAGCACTCTTTTGTGTTAATGGTTCCGCATCTTTATATCTTGAAGCTATATCAATGACTGTGAGTGCGTACTTAAATCTTTTTCGTCTAATCGTATCAGAGGGTAAATATAGAAGATCCATTTGATGAGTGTCGTTCGGTATTGTATTCACAAAGTGTGGTCTCTGTATTCGTTTGGGCGCAGGTAAATAAATTTGCCAAATCGCTTGTTTAGATAACCATTCTTTTGCTGTTTGTTCACTGACTCCGCTGCTTGGCTTAGCTTTTTAATTGCTGTGATGCCCTTCCAATATCCTTTGGGCGAATAATAGATTTTGTTCATTTTTTATTCAGCCAATATTATGTGCAACAAAATACACGACGGTCATACCAACGACAATAAACCCTATTTCTTGCATCTTTTGTTTTTCTGATGGTTGATAAAAGTCACTGAATTTTGGTGGGGGCAATGTCTCGATTGGTTTGCCTGTTACAAGATAATATTGTTTTATTGCTTGATCAACATTTTTAAATGTGTAAGCTGCATGCCCTGTTTTTTCAGTGTGTCATTAATAAAATCTAACTGCTCAAGTCTCTGCTTTTCATAGGCGTCTTGTGCAGCTGCTAGTTCCTCCATGGCTTTGTTATGTCTTTTTCTCTCGCCGTCATCCCGCAGTTTACTAAATGCGAAATTACTTCCGCTAAAAGCAAGCGCATTCACCACAGCGCCGCCTATCATTATTGCGAGTGAAGCCATTTTTTATAAATGTATTTTTTTCTTACATATTTATATTGTCCGGAATTATTCCTTGCTTAACTAGAAAATCTTTCGTAGCAAACGAAGCTGCAATGATAGCAATCAGCTTTGCTGAATCCTCAAAGTCTAGTTTACCAAGATCTGCTGGTTTAATTCTTAACAAGCTTTTACCAAGCATTGAGTATCCTACACTTAGACCTCCAATAACAGCAGAATGGTATACAAGGTTGGTAACAGTTTTTTCGGTGCTCATTTTTATAAAATAAAATAATTATAATTTAATAAAAAACATGAACAGTGATGATCTACTACAGCTACAAGGCGGCCTAAACCTTCCCGAACTTATGAATGACCAAGTTGATGGCCAAGCTGTTATGCCCAAAAGGAGAGGTTGTATTCTTTGGCAGCGTGTGGAAAAACAAAACAGTTCCTCGGAACTGAATTCAGCATAGAACAAATTCAACAGATGTCTCCACAAGACATTATAAAGTATCATAACAGGTATGAGGCGCAGCTGGGGTCTAGAATGGTGAAAAGTGTGGGGCAAACGGTTCTTAGTTTGTACACTAAACTAGTCAGTAGATTTGCTCCCATTGATTCTGAACAAGATCTTACGTATGATTTAACGCAAGATCCAGTTTTAACAAAGTCATTAGAGTCTCTAGGCTGTGATCTATATTACAGATTTGGAACATTGTTATCGCCATTAATCATGGGATTAATAACTTTTAATCATATAGATTTTGTTTCCCTTCAAAATGAGCGAGCTGGAAAATCATCAGAACCAGGAAAATTGAATCAGGTGGAGAAAGTAACCAAGCCAGAAAATCAGCAGAAAACACTGAACCAGGTGGGGACCAGTGAAAAGCATCCTCATCCTGGGCGTGTTAAAGCAGGAAAAAAATTAGCAGAGTGGAACAGACAAAAAAAATTAATGTTGCAGAATATCACTCATCATGAAAACATAACGCCGCCAACGCCAGAACAAGTTGATTCAATGCCGGCTATAAAAACACCATGTGATACAAGGGCCCCAAAGTCTTCATGGAATATTGAACTTAAAACTGTTGCCATTTTTGGCGCCATTGCTGCTGTTGGGGGCGGTTATTATGGTTATAAAATATATACACAATGGCAACAGAAACGAAAGCTATCAAAAAAATCTGAGCCACTAAATGCAGAAAAAGACACCAGCACGCCAAAACCGCCAATAACAAAGCATCATTTTGATCCATTTATAATGGAATAATATTTTAAATTTTTTTATAAAAATAGATCATGGCGTATTATAAAATGATGAAGTCAATAAATAAAGACCTGGAGTCTATAAAAGACATTTCCATAGACCCGAATTGTAATCAATGCGGTTGCTTCGGATGTAAGACCTTCCTTAAGATCTATGCACAAAACGCTGAGCAAGACATCCTCAACGATGACGCGTTTTTTGAGGCGTGTGTGTACTATATTAGACATCTGCTATTTAAGATAAAAACATAGAACGTATTTTTTTGATAATTATAAGAACTTGAATACGAACTTGGTTGTACTTAAAGGATGACTTAATCAAGAACTTATTAAGAACTTGATCAAGAACTTAATTAAAAACTTAATCAAGAACTTATTAAGAACTTGAAGTAACTTAATTAAAACTTAATTAAGAACTTGGGGTGACTTAATTAAAAACTTAATTAAGGACTTGGGGTGACTTGGGGGTGGGAGTGTGTGTGTGGTGTACACAGAGCTTTATTATTTGTCATGTGTAACACCACTTGGTGCAAGGCAGTGCTTGCGTTTTTGTGATGCATTGGCTCTTTTGTTGCAAGTTCAAAGCAGCCGCCAAGTGCATTTAACAAAAGCCTGATTGAATAAAACAAGACAATTGTATAAAGTACAAAAAGGCAGCCTAAAAGTTTGTAACAGGGCGTAGAAGCAGGACGTTGGCGCAGGTGAAGCGTAGACAGCAAAGCGACAAAGCAGCAAAAAAAGTCTGATCTCCCTGCTGATAACCTTTGACCGCTCTAGGATAAAGCGGTGGAGCGTTGAAGAAACGGCTTGCCACTGTGACCTTTGACCGCTCTAGGGTAGAGCTATGAAGAAACGGCTTGCTACTGTGACCTTGGCCGCTCTAGGGTGGAGCGCTGGAAAACGGCTTGCTACTGTGACCTTGGCCGCTCTAGGGTGGAGCGCTAGTTCTCTCTCACTGCTGCGGACTTTAAGAGGAGTGTGTTTGGAGTTGCATTGGTTCTTGTACGGGAGTAGTCCAATAATTTCTATCTCCTCACTGCTTAAAAACATTAAATACAAATCCTTCCTCATAGAGTAGACTTCTATGAAAGAAAGACCAACTGTAGAAAACCTTTTAGCATATGGATTCAACAAACGAGCAATCTCTCTTAGTTTGCGAGAATATGAAGGGCCTGCCGCTCTCAACTCATCCAAAGCACTAACAAATTGTGCATGGTACTCAACATGCTCGTCAAGTATTGTCAGCTTAGAAATCTCCCACTGTCTTTGTTCTGCCATGATCAAAATATTATATAAACAAAACCAACCTGCACAAAACCCGGTAAATATCTTCTCACTACACACACACACCTTCAATGACAATACAACCCGGTCTTGCTGACGTGGCGGCCATAAAGTGGGAGTGACACGTAACAGTCTAGAACATTCGCTAACGACACCTGGCGCGCTGTCAACCTGAAATGAATACGCCCCCCCCACCCCTCACCTGGCAAGCCCAGTCTCCCGCTTTATTGATTTTTTGGTCGCTTGCCGTGCGCTGTGTGAACGAAGGTCGCTCGTCTCGCTAGCCGTAAATTAGCGATTAGGTTTCGGCCTCGTGTCAGCCTATCTGTTACACATAGTTTTTGTAGGTTAGAATTAGTCAGAATAAGTGTGCGGATTTTATGTTAAAAATATAAAACTTATCACTTAGCCTAGTTTGCTGTGCTCCTCTTTTCTCAACAGGCTTGAAAATTGGCAGAGTTACAGCAATTACTGCCGTAGCCAAGCTTTTATGGCGGCTCTAATCGCCAGTAGTAGTACATCCGTCATTGTATATTTGAAGCATTTATATGAAGATAGTGCTGGCCACACACTACTCCTCTCCATACTGGTAGATGTACTAAGGTCTGCCTAACCCTATCTAGTTTGTTTGCCAGAACATTCGAAATCGCCATTCAGTTGCATAAGGGCACACTTGAAGGCAGATAAACTGGTTAGAATTAAAAAAGTAGAAAAGTATACACATCTTAATACACAAATCAGCCTGCCACATGAACACTGAATCTGTAGTTAACAATCAATCAAGTCTAATACAAACTGAGAACATTTTTACTTGGGAGGAACAGCAAAAATGTTTCAAATATAAGTTTTTTAGCATACGAATCAGCCGTGTTTATCTCCGCCTTAAGAAATGAACGCCATGTTTTTTAAACATGGCTTTAGCTGTCTCAAGCCAGCTCCCAACAATCAACGCGTGATGGTTTGTTTTGCTTCGGCCAACTTTCAACAATGCAGCGCCATTTATTAGATAAAGAACCATCTCATCGATAGCCAAACACGTATTAAAACTAGCTACATCTTTGTCAACAATACTGCCTTCAACGTTTTCATTTCCTCTAGCCAACAAACCTTTAAGATACACAATTCTGTTCTTCAGTAAACCGGTTTAGACACCCACAGCGCAGTAAAACACTTCCTGCTTGCCCAGTAGTCAGTAGAAGAATGTGTGGGTGAACCTAGTCGTGAGCGGTCGCTCATTGGCCAGGCTGTGACAGCGCCGCCAAGCGGGCAGTGTTTGCTGATGTAATATGGTGCGATCGAGCAAGCTGGGCAGGAAGGAGTGGGGGTGGGGAGGGAGTGCAGCAGTATTGATTTTTTGGCCGGATACACACCTGCAATGTAAACAGGGAGCACGCCACCGTAGGCGGGGGGGGTATGCTACTGTAAACTAGGGGCACATTTTTTTAAATAGTGTGTGTGTGTGTGTGTGTGTGTGTGTGTGTGTGTGTGCGTGAGTGAGTGAGTGTGCGTGCGTGCGTGCGTTCATGCGTTTGCATGTGTGTGTTTGTGTGTGTGTGTGTGTGTGTGTGTGTGTGTGCGCGACGTATTTTGTAAAACGCAGAACACGTATGTCTATGGCTCCGTGTCTAAATGAAATATCACAAAGAATCCTTCGCCACACGGTCAGGTTACGCCAGCCCTACCTTATGGCGCCATAATTACAGGCCATAGGATCCGTCCAGGGTACTGCCTGCCACAAACCCCAAGCCCTCTAATTAGGGGTGTTCGCACAGTGTCTCAGCCAAGTTTAGTTTGGTGACTGTCTCCGCAAAAATGATAGTATGAAAATGACTGTATGCGCAAAAATGATTAGGAAAACATAGTTTGAAGTCTTACTTGTCAGAGAACAGGGAAACCTTTATTCTGGGCCACTTTCGCCCGAAAAAACTGGTTTGAGGGCGAAGGTGGCCCAGAATGAAGGTTTCCCTGTTCTCTTCATCAGATCTTTCTCCCATCAGGCTGTGACCAGAAGTTGAGAGATAGGAAGGATAGGGAATATTTTTCAAGCACATAATCGACACAAAAGCCCCAAACACAAATTCAGATGTCCAAATGCATATTAAAGCCAGTTATGAATTGAAAAACTGATTTGCATGTATGGTGGTTTTGAAAATCAGTTTGAGCTGCTGAAAACCCCACTCCCATTCCCCACCAACACCACCAAAATTGGCTGTTTTGATCATAATGCATACAGTCTTTTTATTGCAAAGTCAGCATGTGTAGATCAGTACAGTAAATCATCTCTTGTATCCTGCTTCAGTTTTTTAATGTTTCTTATAAAGTATACTGACAGATAAGATAAGATAATGTTGCTTATAGCCCAGCCGACCGCAAAGGGCCACATCAGGGCTGATACTGACAGATACACGTGTATACACACACACTTTTTCTCACTGGGATTGGATTAAATGTTGCCAAACCTGCAAAATTGTGTGTGTGTGTGTGTGTGTAAGGGGGAGCTGGAGTAACACTGAAACAAATAAATGCATGTTGATTGCAGTTCGGTTGTAGCATGTATTGGTGTGAAAACAGTTTTAAAAGCTGGTACTGGTAGTGATCATGCATGCGCATGCACACATACACTGAGTTAAAAATTGTTTGACTTTCTGAACTAGTACGTAAGTAACACTAATGTGTAGGATGTTGCTGTGTTCTGCTATGTTGTTCAGAAAGATTTATCCAGGGTTTGATCAATGGAAATCAGGAAAATTGTATGAAATGTTGTATCTTCAAAAAAACAAACAAACAAAAAACATGTTCTAAAATGTTAGCCATTCTTATTTCACGTTCTTGTGATGACTACAGACAATATGTGTGATTTTAATGATGTAAAGAGTACAGTTTGATGAGTTTTGAATTCAAGGATTTATGTTGGAAATAAAGTTCGTTGGGAAAGGGAGGTAAGTGGGAAAATATTTCTGGGCCATCTACAGCGCTCCAACTCAAGGTTTAGTATGTGTATTGTGAACAAACACATTATAGCACATCGCATGTTATTCAGTAAATACATATCAGAGGTTATTGTCCTGCCAACTGAAATGTCATTTGTTTTAAAAAAGATTTTAAAAAAAGAAAATTTTTGAAAAAGGTCAATAATTTACAGAAACATTGGAATGTTGTTTTTTTTCATTTGGCATTATGGCAATAAAACTAAACCCAAAGCTAGAAGTCAGCAGACTCCCTCCACTTAAATGCTACCTTGCTATTTGATGATATAATATCTTGTTCCATTTAGGGGAAAGGATATGGGGTGAGGGAGATTGAATGGGGACAGGCGAAAAGGGGTGGGGATGGGGGTATCAAGGCTTTGTAATGCCAGAGGCTCTTGCAGCATAACAAGTATGAACGGGAATGAATTGTAGCCCACCCTCTGAACATTCTGTTCAACAAACCATGGTTTCACATCCTCGCAAATATCAGAGTTTTCGTTCCCATTAGATAAGTTTCAGGGATGGGGAAGGTCATGACACACCCTTCCTTCCTCCCCACTCCCTTGCCCCACCCCCTCCCAGTGATAAAAAAAAATCCTAGGGATCAACTGTCAGTCATTGTTTGAAAACTGTGTTTGCTGTCCTATGTTTACATTGAGTCAGGAAACAGTAGGCTTGTTTGGTTTCCTCAATTTTCAGTTTGGTTCCACTTTAAAATCTACTTTTTTGTATGTCTGTTTCAGATGAACCAGTTCAATTGCTTCTACCTACACGACACCCCACCACTAAAGAAGAATTAGCTTTTGACCCATAGTAGTTTTTTATTTGAGGCATGTGATAATCTCCATTTAAAGGCAGGAACAATTTAGTAACTGCCTTTACGTATCGCTTTTTATCAACATGTCATATTCAGTTTTGTGTTACATGAATCTTGAGAGCAGAGATCTTACATACGTTTCAGGGAACTATGTTATGTTAGGATTCAGATGGTTTTTGTTGTGTTGTTTCTTTTAGGCTTTCTAGTTTTAGAAGTCAAAGGGTAATGTGTAGTTTTATTCTTTTGGCGTGCTTTGCCTCCACCAGATCATGATATTGATTTTATTTATTGATGAATGTGTCTGGAGCACAAAATGAACAGTGTACTCTGTAGAACAAATGTTTCTTTAACTCTAGTATTTGAAACAGCTATTGCTGTTTGATTGATAAAAAAAGACTTTTTTTACAGACCCATGCTTTGCAGAAAATAACTGAAGATCATCTTAACAAAAGAAGTCACAGATCAGTATACTAAGTGAAAAATCTATGATGACCACAGTAGGATGGTTATATGCAGTGTATAACTGCATGATGTTCAGATTTAAAGTTTGTTGAGATTAATAGATTGACATCTTCTTTTAATTATCTTATGTGTAAATGTTATGTTACAGAATAGTTGTGTTTGCAAGAAAATAAAGTTTCTCTGAATCCAGGTTGTGAATCTCTTGTGCTGTTTTCTGCTTGCTCTGTCTCGCTCATTTGATTTCTCTCTCTCTCTCTCTCTCTCTCTCTCTCTCTCTCTCTCTCTCTCTCTCTCTCTCTCTCTCTCTCTCTCTCTCTCTCTCTGCTTACCTCTCCTCACTCTCACTCTCTATTCCCCCCCACTCTCTCTCTCTCTCTCTCTCTCTCTCTCTCTCTCTCTCTCTCTCTCTCTCTCTCTCTCTCAGAACAAAGAGGACAGTATTTGTTTTCTTTTCCTTTTTTTATTGTCTAATGTTCTGCACCCCCTTCAGTAGCATTATTATCAATATCATGTAAATCAGTTAGGCTCCTTCATATACAGCCTCAGCAGGGTTTGTCCAACCGTGGAATTCACATGGCAGTATTCAGGAAGCGGTAAGAAGAAACTCGAGAAAGTTTGGCAGCAGCAGATCTTTAAAATAGAAATCCATCTTGGACAAGGGTTTTGGTTGTGAGCTTCTTACACTCTAGAAGGACTGAACTGCATCCAGGTCATGATTCCAATACATCCACCATAGAAATACACAAAATGCCTTAATATACTGAACAGCTATTTCAAGCCTTCTACACTATTTCTGCTTACATATGTGTTTCTTTCTCCATGTTGCAGTTTAGGGTAACTGCTAATAATTGGCTGTACCAACACGTTGACATGCAGAATCCATAATGTAATTTCCAAGAGAAGTTGACCCCCATTACCAACATGCAACTGCTCTTGACTAAAAGCTACTTTTGCGAGGCAATTCGCTGAGATCACAGTGTGTCTAAATCGATTGTAACAATCGGCTAGCACAACGCCCAGGTAAAGCACAATGCCAATTATATTTCCAGTGTCAAAAACATGTTTTTATAAGAGGGAAGATGAATGCAGGCGTGAGAATATCAGCCTATGCATGTTGTACTGCTCAACTATGTAATATGTAGTGGGTATCTTAGCTCACATATGCAAGTCGTAAGGCTTGACATGAAGCTTCGTTATGATCCCATGAAGTTGAACAGTTAAACAAAAAAGTATTATGGGTAAGACGCATGCGCAATGCATAGGCGACAAATGTCGTCTGCTAGTCTGTACTGCAACACTACTAGAGCCAACTTTCTATCAACTTGCATTTCATGCTGTGAATGAATCAAATCAGCATAAATAATGACAATAACTGTGTTACACTAATACTATAATAATTTACTTTTCACCCTGCCAACAATCAGACTTCGATCTAAGTATTCTCATTTCATTAAAACAGAACTTTGGCACTTTGTTGGCATTTTTACCTTCCACAATAGTAAACCTAATACTACACTAACTATGTCAAATCAAATCTTAAATAAATGTTAGCGAACCGCCAAGATGTCAAATCAATTAGCATTTACAGCTGACTGGAATTCTGTCTGAGAATTCCAATCTTGTCCATCAAGCAACAAATACTTCTACTTGGAATCCAGGTGTATGTTTGTGTGTTCATATTATCTACATTCAATCCGTAAAAATTCCTCATATTTAGTTTCACTGCATCAACTACATCAATCATTAGTCACTCAGCCATTGGATTGGATTTAAAAAATGAAATCTGTTCTCTCACTCGTTGCATTCAAATTCTACAATGAACCCAGTCTCCTCAGCATCATGAAATTTCACCTGGTTCTACAATTTGTTTTGTTTTGTTTTTTTCCTTACAAAATCTGTGTCCCAGTTTATTATCATTATTCAACAATATATATTAAAAAGAGGAGTTTAAAGGCATTTGAGATGACTATGATGATGCAGTGTACTTTTCCATGATTAGTGGAAAAGAAATGGGATCAAGCTGATGATGATTATTATTGGTTGACAGTATGTGAGAGACTGAACCATTACTTGGGGGGGGGGGGGGGGGGGGGGGTTGTATGGGCTAAGAGTGCACACAAGGCAGAGAAGCCTGGTCGGAAAATGAAAATGCTGCAGCCCCAGTCACTGGTCTTGCTTGGAATCTCTGTGTGTGTTTGCAACCAAAATTTGATGGTTTCCATTACAGTCAGATCATCCTTCCCCCCCCCCCCCCCCCCCCCCCCCCCCAGTCCTTCCCCCCACCCATCCTCACAGTCGCTCTTAATACAATGAAAATCGTTACCCAGATTAATTACACTATGACCAGACCAGTGCCAGTTCGTTCATAATTGCCCGACTCACACGAAGAGAGCTTTAAAGGAGTATAACGCTTTTCTATAGCATTGAGGGCTGTCTATCACAGCTTAGGATACCTCATTGCCACTGTCGTATATGTCCACACACTCGCATTCAAAGGGAGACAATATGTAACAATTCTTGGCGGTCAAAGGAGACAATATGTGACAATTTCTTTTTTTTTAGACCCCACTCTTTCGTTTTCTGCCTCTTCCAGTTCCAACAACAACGTCCCTAAATGTCGAAAATATGACAGATTTTCCTGACTTCTCAGTCTTGGAAGATTGGTCTATCGAAGAAAGCATTCTTAATCTGTAAACGATAGTGGACGACTGAGTTTTTCCTCGTCTCTTGGGGTTCTTTCTTAGTCATGCTTCTGTGCAGCACACTTGCTGTGACGGACAACAAATAAAAAAGAAACAAACAAAAAGCGGCTTTAGTGAAGCACATTCATCATGCTACGCAAAGATTTAATTACTATAGGCCTACAGATCTAGCCTAACTAAAGAAGGACTGTAACTCGGCGTCTCTCGAAAGTGGCAAAACGACCATTTTTTTGACTCTTGTGCGAAAGATCAGGAAGCAAAGATGTCGCGCTTACAAAGAGTTTCAAAAACGCCCGTTGCACTGTTAAGTGAGTAGAATAATCTACATTATTTATTTGTATCTAAATCCTTATCAGTAATCGACGTAAGTTTCCTCAGTCTGTATTGAAAGTGACCAAATGTACACACTGGATCGTCAATGTTCACGAAAATATCGTAACGGCTACTTGACCAAAATCCAGGTCTAAATTTGATTTTGGATAGATCTAGATAGGCCTACAGACCGAGTATATATTAGGCTATAGTCCGCAATTCACAAGATTTCTATAAGATGGTACTATTCTTTTCATGGAAGTTGAAGGAGAGGGAGGGGAGGAATTAGACTTCATTGTGTGGTCAATATACTTCTTCTTTCATAAGTGTCCACCTTCAAGTTCAACCAGCTGAAGATTGACACTAGGCCTACAAATAGATATACGACAGATTTGAAAATAGAAAGTCAGTCGATCTAATATCAAACTCAACTCTGGAACTCTAATAACCCAACATTTCAATCTACCAGACCACTCCCTGTCCGATCTACGGTGTATTGCAAAAGAAAACAGAGTACAGATTGCGACATCGCCTTAATTCTGGATAGCTAAGTAGTATCTGAGAGAACAAAAAAAAAAAGTGCTAATTAAACCTCATTGTAACACAATGGATTGAAATAATAGGCCTATAGGATGAGACCTTAATAAGGGTGACGACTTTTTTTGCTATCAAGATTAAGGTGCAGTCACGTGTTCGAGATCACACCACACTGGGAATGATGCGTCCTATAGGCCTAGTGTTCTTAGATCCATTCAATTTCTTCATAGAGACAACGATGGCAGTCATTCTGTGATACGATGGCAGTCATTCTGTGATACGTCAAAGTGCTGTTGGATCTAGTGACTGGTTCTCACCACGTGTAGAGAGAGAGAAAGAGAGAGAGAGAGAGAGTGTATGTGTGTGTGTGTGTGTGTGTGTGTGTGTGTGAGTGCACGCGCGCGCGTACGCTGGTTTCCTGTGCCCCCTCAGTAGCACTGCCCCCACGCCGCCCATTCAGGTGGGGGGTGTCCACGGACACAGCCTAACCCATCCTGCTAGTCCTTGGCACAGGCATTTAGTGGCAATCCACCGGGAGCAGTTAGTGTCAAGCAGCCATGAGACAACCCACCAGAAGAGACACTGCATTGCTGCTGAGTCACGTCAATGATGTTCAGCGGTGCCTGTTCTTATCTAACATTGCAGTACACCACCGAAGCCTCCTACAGACAATAATTGCTTAGCTACGGTACCAGTGTGAGTGAGCTCTTCCTAGGGAGGGCACCACCACGTCCGTCCACAGTCCTGTGAATTTGCCAATACCGGTGACCCGTACAGAACCATACAAAAAACAAATGTAGAGAGATAATTGAAAGTGAGATCAACATGAGGGCAGAGCATGAAAGTCACAGAATTTGAGACATTTGTTTATGCTGATCGGTAAGGGTGAGAATAAAGAAGATAATGCTGTTGATTTCCATTCGGGTCTGAGACTGCATGGCAGGGCTGCACTCTACTCTTAACTTTCATAATATATCCCGGTGTGAACCAGGCCCGAGATACACCTGCAGACCCGACCAACACTCTTAGAGACGCATCCATTAAATGAATTAAACTCGAGTGTGTGGGCCCAGTCTTCCGAGTTGAACCCATAACAAACTCAGCTCTGGGTAGGAGCAGGTCAGGGCAGAAAACCGCCACTGTAAAAGCCTCTGATAGGAATCGAACCAGTGTCCACCCACCGGGAGTCCGCAACACTAACCACTTAGCCATGGCGGCTGGCTATTTTTGGTAACTCTACCAGAGACATATTAAGTAATGAACCCTAAGTTTGTGATTCTTGTCTTCCCATGTGAGTCAGCTGTAGGTATGAGCTCACGGGGGCTGAAAAATCTCATAAGTAATTAAATGCCTGATGCAATTTTGATCTTAAAACCACGACTTTCCAGGCCTTAACGTTATAGCACTGTTGCGGCTGATTTGATACTTACTTGCTCTGATGGTCGTCATCCTTCCCCTAGACAAACGGAACATGTGTCAATGTTCCAGAAATGCTGGCCCAGCAAGTGAGAGGCAAGACGACCTCGGAACACGTTCTGAAACTGCGTGGCAAGGCCAAGGTGTTCCATCCAAAGACCCAAAACCAGCTGGCTAAGGAGAACCTCAGCCACATGGACTTCATGCCCGTGCCCCAGGGCTCCTGGGAGGAGAGCTATCGCATTCGCAGCATGAAGCAGTCCAGGATGCTTATCTTCTCCATCTCTGCGCTGGGCATTACTGTATATTGTGTAAGTTTGTTTGTTTGTTTTTCATCGTTTGCTGTTATTCAGGGACATGTTTGTTATTGGAAAAAAAAAGTATGTGTGTGTGTGTGTGCGTGTGCGTGTGTTTGTGTGTATGTTTGAAAAAGTCAATCGCAGAACGAGAAAATAAATGATCCACAATGCAGCAATCCAGACCAAAATAAAAGGTTTACAACATCATCACACATGGAGCTACAAGGTTCTTTTTCTGTAGTGTGTCATCAAGCCAGGCATGACTTTACAATGGCCCTGGCATCGACTGTAAATTTCAGAAGCATGCAAAAATAAGTTACAAGATGGAGAATTCGTTGCAAACTTACTCCTGTCTGTTAGGTGAACAATATGTGGTATGACTGTAAAGTAAATGGAAATATGCCCGAGACGCACGCTTTTGTCAAATTTAAAATACCCATACAAAATCGAACAGTTCACAGCTTGCAAGATTTTTTTTGTTTTGTATACTGTATTTATTACCATATGAATTCACCCACACTTTTTTCATGGATATATGATGAGGAAAAAAACTTGCAAGAATTTTCATATACTGTATTTATTATCATATGGACTCCACACCACACTTTGGTCATGATTAGACGATTAAAAAAAATGAGTTGTTTAATTTTTTCAATATTTTTTTATGATATTGCAGTTCCATTGTGTCTGTCTGTGATTTCAAAGAGAGTTTATCTTCAGACCCACTGTAACCTTTAACACCAATGTCGTCATCACGATGTGTTCGTCATGACATCCGAACACATCATGCTAAAGACAGGAGACCTCAAAAGACTTTCTGTCTATCTCTTCTGTTTGTATGCCTTGCCAACCAGTCCGTTAGCTGCTTTACCTCTCTGTCTGAAAACCTTTTGCTATCTTGTTTTACAGTCGTTTTCGTATTATATATGGTTTGTTTTGGTTTTTTTTTAATTATTTGTGTGTGTGTGTGTCTTTTTGTGTGAAAAAATTGTTATGGAATTGTAAAAACACACCATATGTTTATATGTTTGCTTTTTTTTTTCTTTGATTAAAAAATAAAGGAGAATTAAACGTATGACTTTCTGTGATGTGGAAAACTAAGAGTATTGTCTCTTTCGTTTATTGTTTACTGTTCCCTGCCTCATTTCATTTCCATTAAGAGACATTGCTTTGATGTTTTACAAACTTAAAAGAAAAATTACTGTACTGCTGAACGAAAGAGACAAACACATTACAAGACAAAACACGACGCGTACCGACCTCTTGTCTTCTTCAGGCAAGACAAATAACATTGAAGACCATGGAAACGAAGAACGAACAATCATTATCTCCTCAAATTAGGATGTTGAATAAAAACGAGTCTGATGGGATGGAGACAATCCGAGTGAAATAATGATAATAATAGTAAGGAGGGGGATGATAAGAATGGTCTTAAGAAATGATAAGACAGAAGGGATTACTGTGCTTTTAGTAATATGATGGTAGCAGTTGCAGTGTCAGTAGTGTTTACACGGACAGAGGGGACAGAGAAAGGAGAGGGGTAAGACGAGAGTCGAACAGCATGGTTGTAGTGGCAACAGTAACAGAAGCAATGATGATGATAATTATGATGATAATGATAATGATACCAATAATGATAATATGATATTGATGATTTACATTCATTGTTTTGTTGTTCAGATGTACCTAATGAACTGCTTCTTCCTGCACACCTTACCCACACGAAGGAAAATATTGCCAGACGTGGAGAAAATCGGCAAGACTCGCCCTTCGACTACGACCAGCTGTAGTACGGGAAGACATGCATTGTGCCAACAGTTCTGGCTTCATGATTAGGATTCACTGAATGCTGGGGACTGTATGAAGAAACAGCTGTTGTCAATTTTTACCTCAGTCAGTCTTGCATTGGTAGATCGATGTACAACAAACACCCTTGTCAGCTGGACTTTTCCTGGTAGCTAAACAGTGTGTTTTTGTTTTGCAATCAGTTGTTGACTCAGTCGTTATCACAGACTTCACCGACGACTATTTTCCCAACACAGCACACACATTGTCTTAATTAACACATAACACCTCCCACCCCCCCTCCCCCACCCCACCCTTTCCCCACACTATCTCGGGGCAACGTTTTCCTGTTAACTGATTGCTATAATCACGCTTTTAACAAATGCAGCAAAAATTAAAAGTAATACTTATGTCAACGAAAATGAACAGAATAATTTAAGCTTTTCGGGATTCAAGTAGAAACTTTTCATGATTTTAATCATTTTTCAAAATTCTATGATGTATAATATCCGTGCATGACTTAAGCAGTGATATATCTAGGTCAAGGTAAAGTTGTTCTCATTGAAACTTCACCAAGTAAGGTGAGAATAAACTCGCCATCTGATTTCGTTTGTCAGAAAGAAATGCCCGTTCTCGCATATGTATGATATATACACGTATTTTTATAATTATAGTTTCCATGCGTGTTGATGCGTTTGTGCAATTGGTGAAACTTCTTTTTTTTTTTTATTTGCTTACAGTGGCCGTATATTTAGTGATTGTTTAAGTTTCATGAGCAGTGCGCAGAGATCTACATCTTTGTCCATTTTTATTTTTTACAGACAGAATAGCAGTGGAAAACGGCATTTTAAAAATAATCGTAATTTTCTGTTAATTTGCTTTATAGGTCAATGTTGTTCTTTTAATTTAAAACAAAAAACATAAAATGGGTGGATCTTCAGTAAGGTGAATTGTAGAATTATCTCGAACTCCATTAAAATGGAACATTCAGATCCTGTAGGCTGAATTTACTGTGGCTGCCATTTAAACCTTAAGATAATAGTAACGATCACCAGGTTTATTAAATCAATAAACAAATGTGAGCAGAACAGAAGCAGTTATGAGCATGGCCAACTTCGGTCGAGAACATAGTACACTCAGCCAAATCTCAAACGTTCCGAGTGGACGCATGTGCATGATTTGGGAGAAAAAAAAAGACGTGGAATGATTGATATCAATAAAATAGATTGTTGCTTCAGAACAGTAATGTAATTGATTGATTTGTGACAGCTGTTGGTTTGCACTGCTTGAATTATGAGTCTGATTCAGTGCGGTGATGTGGTTGATTGGTCCGTCCTCCCCGTTCAACGCTGTCTCTCTCTCTCTCTCTCTCTCTCTCTCTGTGGACATACTGAGTAACAAAATATCATCTCATGCTCTCGCACGCGTGAAAAAAAAAAAAAAAAAACATCAGCGGTAAGAGAAGAAAAACGAGATAGAAGTCGAGGCCCAGTTCACGCGTGCTTAGTAATTAGAGAGCGAGAGAATGTGTCTGAGTGAGATGGGGCGGTGGTAGTTGGAGGTGGCGTGTCAGTTTGTGTATGTGTGAAGAGGATGGGAGAGAGTGTGCGTGCGCACACACGCATAAGCTCATGTATATTCATCTTGATCCATATGTCTAGAGCCCATGCAGTCGACCATGGAAGTTTCTGAGAACAGAACACTGCATTGATTAAGATGTTGACTGTATATCAAATTGTGTATGTAATAAAGCCCTTCTATCACATATGTACATGCACGCACGTGCACAAGACACACTTTCACGCATATGCATCGATAGAGACAGGTGCGCATACGCATGCTTTGGCTTCATTTGCACACACTGTGTGTGCTCTCTCTCTCTCTCTCTTCTCTCTCTCTCTCTCTCTCTCTCTCTCTCTCTCTCTCACACACCACACACACACACACACACACACACACACACACACACACATGCCTGCAATCTATCCTCACTCTCGTAACATTTCTGGAATCAACCTCATGTTTATCCGTTGCACTGAAGCCGAGGGGGGGGGGGGGGGGGGGGGGGGAGGGGTGTTCATCATCATGTACAAGAATGTACTCCGCCTGAGCCGTTTGTCCTGGGTGTCCATAGACTATGTACGCTTACATTGTTCAAAAAAAAAAAAATCGGGAGGGATGAAGCGAAGCTCTCAAGTTGTTCTTATTTAATACTAATCTTTCCGGATAGAATCAATTCTGTTTCAACGTAGCTTCGTCGCATCAAAGTTAAATTATGAAAGCTTTGCAAATTACTAGTGTCTCTCGAAAACATCGCATATGACGTCACTTGGTCTCTTCTGCTTCGTTCTTTTCTCCCTCTCTCTCTCTCTCTCTCTCTCTCTCTCTCTCTCTCTCTCTCTCTCTCTCTCTGTAATCATGGT
Source organism: Conus ventricosus (assembly GCA_018398815.1). Taxonomy (NCBI): domain Eukaryota; kingdom Metazoa; phylum Mollusca; class Gastropoda; order Neogastropoda; family Conidae; genus Conus; species Conus ventricosus. Next base: position 65,337,420 of record CM031601.1, read on the forward strand.
TAGACTGAAGGTTATTTTTGTCCCCCTCCATTGGTAAAATATATTAAACTGTTCGAATTTAATTCAATGGGAAGAAATTGGAGATAGCTTTAAACGATATAGTCACTGTCAATTCGATCAACCTTGTAAGCAAAATAGAGCTCAAAATCATTCTGAATAGATCACATCCGTAGGCAGATACCATTTTACAATTACTGCTGTTAACTTGAGGATTTTTGTGAGAGATATTGTCAGTGCCAGCAGGACCTGAACCACATTTTTGTGGATTAAATAAAAAAAATTTTTTTAAAGCCTTTGGCGGGGTGTGGCATGCAGCCTTATGGGCGACCATGAGACTGTGCAACATCAACGCCAGTCTGATCAGGACCATAGAATGCCTCTACACTAAGGCCACCAGCGCACCTCAGTGGCACTGTTTCAATAAATCTGTTGCAGTAAGGCAAGGCTGTTTACTCTAATCCACTCGTTTGAACATTTACCAGGAGAAATAATGACTGACGCACTAACATAAAGATTTCCTCATCTTGTCGGACACCCTTCCTGCATTGGAGGCCGTTGCTGAAGTTATTCGAACTGTACACCTCTCGGAAATCGGATGGATATAACATAGTTTTTGCTTGGATTCCAATCCATGTGGGTATTCGAGGCAACAAAATGGTTGATGAAATTGCCAAGAGTGCCAGAAAGGAAAAGTTGAGTAGACTGTCTATCCCTCACACTGATCTGAACCCCCAAACCCAGGCTTATGTCAAAGACTTCTGGCAAGAGGAATGGGATTCGCAGACGGATAACAAACTATTGAAAATCCGTCCAAACGTGAAAGAGTTTCTGCCATTTTCCCGAGGCGGCTGTAAAGAAGAAACAGTTTGTGCCGTCTGCGTACAGGCCACTCGTTTTACACCAATTCTTACCTTTTAAAAGGTGAAGATCAGTGGTGCATTCCATGCCATGTACCACTCACAGTGAAACATATCTTTTTAAAGTGTTGGGACTTGCATGAGGTGAGACATAAGTACTTCTTTACAGCAGACTCCATGAAAACTTTGTTTAGAGATATCCCACCTGATGTCATCTTTGAGTTTCTCGGGGAAATTAACATTTTTCATCTGATCTAAGATTTTACGGAGGAAAATTTTTTTAATGAACTTTCTGGTGTATCTTTGGAAGGTATGTTTTAAAGAGTTGTGATTTTTTTTTTAATGACTTGTGAGTTAACTTCAACGCGGTGACAGCCTGATATGGCCCTTTGCGGTCGGCTGGGCTGTAAGTAACATTACCATTACCATGACGCGCTGGAAGGATATTAAGCACAGCAGGCATCGGTGGTAGGATAGTAATAAACCTGCGCTTTGCCGATGACATCGACGGGCCAGCAAGAGAAGAGTCAACCCAGCAGAGCGCCTTGACAAATGTTCTGCAGCATATATGGCCTGGAGATCAGCGCTGATGACCAGCAACACTAACGGCATCAGCGCTGGCATCGCTGCCAAAGGAGAAAAAACTAGAGACAGCACAGAGCTTCAAATTCCTTGGGGCAATTGTTTCGGATGAGGGATCAAAACCTGAAGTGCTCTCCACAGTTGCGCAAACGACAGCTGTGTTCGCCAGACAAAGACCCGTCTGGAATGGCAGAAAGATCCCAGTTATTTCCCAGATCAAAGTGAGGGGCTCTGTAGTCATTGTCATATTCGTCTATGCCTGTGAGGCGTGGATTCTGACAGCTGAACCTGAGAGAATGGTTCAGGCATTAGAGATCGAGATGCTTCCGCAAGATCCTTAGCATCTCATACAAAGTCCACATTACCAACTTGGAGGTCCAGACCAGAGTAAGGCAAGCAATTGAACCATACGAAGACCTGTTCTCCGCAGTGAAAAGAAGGAAAATGAGATGGTATTGTCATGTATCAAGATCAACAGAACTTGCCCAAACCATTTTTACATGGAACGGTGTGAGGAGGCAGAAGGAGAGGGAAACAGAGAAATAGATGAAAGGAGAACATCAGTGAATGGACTAGCCTGGCACTCAACAATTGCCTAAAAGCGTCTGAGAACCGGGAGGGAAAAAATACGTGGTTGTGAAGTCTTTTGTGGCGCCCTGTGACTCGGGAATGGGTGAATTTGAAGTGACTCTTTACAAATTGCTTTTGCTATTTTGAACTGTGGAGGGGATCAATAGAGCGTGCAGAAGCGAGCGGTAAAGCGTACTAAGAAGGTTAATGTCTGAATTTTGAAACGCTTCCACATTCATTTCAGTCGGCGAACGTGTCCTTGATTCGTGCATTGCAAAGCTGTAATACTGCCCCACATGTTCAACTGTCGGGCGTGAAGCGCGTTCGTAGCTCCAGCGCGTGCATGCGTTTAGCTTTGGATTTCTCCGAATCTATTTTTAGAACATCTCGTATTGTGTTTCGTTTTGAACTAGTTCTTGCTTTGAAGGAAAAGGGCCACAGTAAATGACTTTTATTAATGGTAATTTGCATGTTGATAGTTGAATTAAGAGACTATAAGCAATGTAGAGCTAACAAATTAGAAACAACGTATGCGAGTCTAACTTTGTTCAGACAGTCTTTCTCGTCTGCTTTTTTTTTTTCTTTCCGGGCGGGTCGATCGGTGCTCGACTTGATTTTATACCGAATGCACAGTATGGATAGGACTTTTTTTAAACATGAAAAATATATACATTATGAAATAAAATTGTTAAGAGTGATTGCACACACACACACACACGCGCGCGCGCGCGCGCGCACGCACGCACGCACGCATGCACGCACGCACGCACGCACGCACGCACGCACGCACGCACGCACGCACGCACACAAACACACACGCGCGCGCACGCACGCGCACACACACACACACACACACACACACACACACACACACACACACACACACACACACACACACCATGTGTGTGTGTCAAGTCAAGTCAAGTCAAAATTATCTTTATTGAGGGTTAAAGAATAAGCTTTCCAGCTTTTTTACATCCTGCCCTCATAAACAAGAAAGAAACTAATTGAACATATAACCACAAGCTCAAAAAACATTTTTAAAACACACAATTTCTTTCATGCAAATACAAACTCTCATATGAAATCTGAAACAATCATGAAACTATTGTTGGAACTTCAAGTTCAAGCACAAAGAGAGAGAGAGAGAGAGAGAGAGAGAGAGAGAGAGAGAGAGAGAGAGAAAGACTGGGATAAGGGGATTGTATTAATGGAAATGACTTCAATTGAAGCGCAGAGTTTCTATCAAATGCATTTTTAGTGCTTTTTTAAATGTATATTTTGAGTGACATGATTTTATGGAGGAAGGCAAATTATTCCATGCGGTCCCTCCAGAGTACAGAAAACTTGATTTATAAAGATTACATCGAGGTCTGGGAAGAGACAGTTTATGTGTATGTCTGTAACTATTGAAGACAAAGCTCTCAAAGATTATCTTCGGGGCTGATCCATTCACTACATTGTACATGCTCAAGCATTTGTTGAAGTAGAGTCTGTCTTTAAATGGAAGAATATTTAAAGTTTTGTAATCACTCTTTGTCAAGGTATTGGATTTCAACTGAATTAATTTAATGGCCCTTTTATGCAGACGACTTACTAGTTTCAGATTAGTTTCACTGGCATTATCCCATAACGTGGATGCATAATTGATAATAGAAAGAATGTGCGCATGAAAGAATATCTTTCTGGAGTGAAGATTTAGAAAAATTTTTATCTTTGAAAGTTGATATATTCTCTTAGAAATACGTTTTCCAAGATCCGCAATGTGGTAAGACCAAGATAAATCGTTGTCAATGATAACACCTAAAACTTTATGCGATGTAACCTCTTCAATCTTTTGTCCTTGGGCATGTAATGGCGCAAATGAGGATGTCATTTTCTGTCGTTTCTGGCGTGTAGTGACATACATGCATTTGGTTTTACTAGCATTGAGGGACATATGATTCATTTCTGTCCATGTAATTAGCTTGTTGGTATTTTTCTGCAGGTTATTTACCAGTTCAGTAGGGTTACTACTGTGAGATTGTAATGAGGTATCATCAGCAAACATTTCACAACAACATTCTATAAACAGGGGTAAGTCATTTATATAAATAGAAAAGAGTAGGGGTCCCAATACTGACCCTGAGGGACACCAAATTGTAAAGGGAGTAACTTTGACCTTTTGGAGTTGATTTCAACAAGCTGTTGTCGATCAGTGAGAAACGAGGTAAAGAATTTTAAGGCTGTATTTGATACTTTGTAACACATAAGCTTTTTTATTAGAAGGGAGTGGTTTATAACGTCAAACGCTTTTGCAAAATCTACAAAAAGAATTCCAGTAAGGTCATTATTGTTAATATTCGTAAGACATCTATCGATAAGTTGTACAAGAGCAGTGTGACAAGAGTGATTTTCTCGAAAACCTGATTGATTTTCATGAATCAGATCGTAATATTTAAGATGAGAATATAGGTGTGTTTGAACATGTTTTTCGAGTGGTTTAGACAACAGGGATAATATTGAGATAGGTCTATAGTTTGAGAGATTGTGTGTGTGTGTGTGTGTGTGTGTGTGTGTGTGTGTGTGTGTGTGTGTGTGTGTGTGTGTGTGTGTGGTCAATGAAGTATTTAGTTTGTGGTTGGTGTCCTGCGTCTGTTGGATTGGAACAAGCATTGAACACCTCCCAAAGTGATGCAGCAGCAGAGCAGTGCCGTCGGTGAAATTTGAAACGGTTAACAGATCAGTAATGACCCATATATTTAGCCCTTCCTCTGCTTTAATGTCCGTAAAAGTCACATTTGATATGAATCTGAAAACAATCTGGATTTAAAAAAAACACACACACAAACAAACAAACAAATCCCTGAAATGTCAGTAACCTCTGAAAACAATCTGGTTTGCAAAAATAGAGAAACAAATAAATACCGCAAATGTCAGTAACTACCCCCTCCTTCCCCCACCCCCACCTCACCGCCCTCGAACAACACTTGGTCTCATGGATCCATCCTGGCACGTCCCCACCTACACCCGTATAGCTGGTTTCTTAACACGATCAATGACGGGACCATACTAAAAACAGCGGGAGTCCAAAAGTTTTTTGTTTTTGTTTTTCCCCAGTTAGGTCTCATCGTCTTCCCCATCCTGTGGCATTACTCCCATATCGCTCGTTTTGCTGACCCCATATACACTTACATCAGACTCATCCTGTCGTATTCCTGGCACAAGCAGTTTTCAGGGAGCGATCAGTTTCAGGCCGCAATGATGCAACCCACCAGAGGAGACACTGTCATGCTGTGAAATTAATCAACGGAAACTTGGTGTAAATGAGAGTTACAAAACAAAACAAAACAAACAAACATAAAGTGTTTCACGGCCATAAAATCCAAGAGACATTTGTCACTTCTGCCATAATCATTTAGAAGTTGCAAATACATTTATTTATTTTGAAATCGAATTTTATAACACCTTAATTTTTTTTTTAAAGTAAACTTAATCGTGACAGAGCTAAAAAAGAAAAGAAAAAACTACGTTTTCATTGTTATACAAAGACAGCTAGAGATCAAGATTTTTCCGTCTGTACATTTTTAAAAGATACACGAATTGCTCGTTTTGCTCTATGATTATGGGGATCTGGGGTCATGAAGGTATTAATGGTTCAAAGAACAGTTGTAAAGTTAGATTTATGAAGAGTTTGTATCAGTTGCTTAGAGTTACTGACACATATGATTTCTGGTGAAAATGGGGTTTCCACTTTCAGTTTAATGATTCAAAGTAATGCGACTGCAGGCGGAAATCGAAACAAACTTAAAATAAAAGAAAAAAAAGAAGAAAGAAAGAAAAAACTATTCCGCCGGACAATTTGTTTGTCCGGTGGAATAGTTGATGTTGTTGTTGTTGTTGTTGTTGTTGTTGTTGTTGTTGTTGTTGATATAAGGTTTTGGCGTGACCTATGTATCATTTGAAAACTGGATGAGATAATCCACTCAACTGTGAACGTTTCATACGTTTTGAAAGGCAAAATGTTGGGCCCTCTGAAGGACCTCCCATACCCCGAAAGGCTACGTCGGCTGAAGCTTCCATGTCTGGAACACAGGAGAAAGCGGGGAGACGTAATTGAAGTCTATAAGTACCTGCATGGCTTCTACAAGGTGTCACGCCCTGACTTCACCGTCGCCACGAATGAGCTGAGATCCACAAGAGGCAACTCCCTGAAACTTCAGAAACCAAGGCATCGTCTCAACGTGCGGGGCAACTACTTTGCAAACAGAGTTGTGAACCTCTGGAATAGCCTCCCGGATGATGTGGTAACAGCGCCATCGGTAGACGCCTTCAAGAGAAGACTGGACAAGCATTGGGCAGCACTACCTTCAGTGTACGACCCAGAATGCCCTAGATTTAATTGTTCAGTAAGTGATCTGATTGGCACCATCCTCAAACCACCCAGGCCAATCAGTTTAGTTTGAGAACCTGAACATGGTCTTATGACTTAAAGGACCTGAATCTTGTATCGTCAAAGTCAAAGAAAATAAGCTCATTCATATTCTGTTGTTGCTTCCGTCATTACATGCAAAATCTTATGACAGAAAACCGTGTATTTGATTGTGTATGGAACACTGAAAGTTTATAAGTCTTTGATTTGTAAAAGCGTCAGTGATTCACTCCAGACTCACAATACAAACATATGAGGATGAGTGGCAGGATGCCCTCGACAATAGCGGCAAAAGCTTTAAGTAAGAGAAATTACAAGATTCATTTTGGAAAAGAAAATTTAAAAAAAAAAGAAAGAAAAGAAAAGAAAAGGCTGTGCATATTTGCAGGTTTTGATGCTGTTGTCATACACTTAAAACGAACTGGGTATATAGATACAGACGAATTTTCAGGAAAAATAGAATCTGCAAGTCTTATGACATGAACGTACTGAGTGATGAATTCCATTTTATTTCTGAATTTCCAAAACACGTTCAAAGTTTCAACAAGTTTTTGTCTCCCAAATTTCTTGCTGTAAAGTCAACATTTTTATTGTGCAATCTTTTGAGTTAAAACAAATTATAGCGAAATGAATTAATCAAGTGATGAAAAAAAAAAAAAACGTCTAAGCAAATTGGCATGTTTTTCTGTGGCTTCGTTTTACGTACATTTAAAGCACCACTGACCTGCATGCTGCTTTGTGTTAAGATTTGCTTTATGAATTTGTTATCCTCAATGCCATATTCAACGCCCATCTTGCGCCGAATTGGATGAAGATTGCTCTTCATTTTCGTTGTCCCTGAATGTTGTGTATCTTTTCTGAAGAAGACCTAAGAGGTCGAAACGCGTCGTATTTTGTCTTGTACCGTTTCTCTACATTTTTGGGCGGAGCCTAAAAATACTTTTAATTAAAATTGTGTTCAGATTTCCGCCTGCAGTCGCCTCAATTTACAACTAGCCCCAGTATGTGTTAAAGTAAGAAACGCATGAACTTTGAACCATGTGTGTGTGTGTGTGTGTGTGTGTGTGTGTGTGTTTTGTCTTTGTTTTTGTTTCTGTTTTTCGATCAAACGACTCGTAGTTTCTAATTCAGGTTTTGTCATTCTCATACGGGAGTCGATTGCTGCCTTCACCGTCTCGGTTAGGCGCTCTTTTATGCAGGAAGCCAGTGGGACGGGGAAAGATGGCCGGAAGTTTCGGAGCTTTGGTACAGTATAAATAATCTGGTTGGCCGAATGTCTAACCTCTTAAAGGAGTAATACTGATCACTACAGTAGATAACAATGTTTGTATACATTTATGTTCGTTGTATGTCAAATCAGTTATTAGCTGTGTAGGTCGTTAAGCTTGGTTGCGTTCTGACAGAGCCTCCAATGTTTTGTGCAAGTGAAGTTTAAATTTGAGTATGGGTGTCATTTTTTTGTTAAACTGGTCAGGTCTGTGACATGGTTACTGAAAATCAAGCTTCTACATATCTGAAATTTAGTAATTGTAACTGATCGATAGATCTAGTTTACATGTTGATCCTGTTGTCGCTACTCGTTGAGACCTGAACCTGTATGGAAGACTGTTAGGGCAAAGTGGTGGCCTTTTAGAACTATTTTTGCGCTCTCCCTGTTCCGTCGTGTTCATAGCCGTTGATTGGCTTCAGCGACATATACATCCAGATCCAGATGTTGTGTTGATGTTTAGAGAAACGCCAGTCACTGTCACGTTCGCAGGTGTGTGTAAAACTGGACACAAAACAGACCATTTGATCTTGAGATATAAGCTAGTATTAAAAACAAAAACTTGATTCAATGTTAGGTATAGGCCTAGTGAACAAAATTGATAATTGCGAACACCTGGAGATGTACAACTTTTCCATGGTATTAATCGCTTTTGCTTGAATTATACACATACCTTGCGCGATGGTGACCTACTCGTTTTTGAGTGAACCAGTATTTTAGGAAGAAGAAGTTTCATAGCGCTACATGTATTTCCCCAAAACGTTTCAAGTAGATGACATTTTAGAGCAAACTCATTTATTTTTCACCAAAACCAATGGAAGAAACGCTTATAAAAAAGCAATTTCACAATATATTAGAGGGATTTTTTTTCTGTTAAAAATCTTGCATATAACCACAGGTACAAACAACACATTATAGAGATATTCACGTATATGGGATTCCAGTCCATTTTCAGAAAAAGAAGTTTGTCAAGGCTATCACTAGGAGTGAAGAGCTTCCCCATAACTAAAGAGAGCAGTGTGAAGTAATGTTTGTTATTCTGTGGCAAAAACAATATTAAATTATTTTGATCTCAAACAGGATGCCTCATTGCCTGCCAGCTCCTCTTTATCATCATCATCCACATAGATTTTCATGATACTTTAAAAACAAGATCTATAAAAGAAGAGTAAAAAAAGGCTAGAAGATAGGATATAAAAACTAACTTTTTAGGGTTACTTGTTGTAAAGAATGAATTTGAAATTAACTCCCTTTATGAACTATCTCTTCTAATCATTCATTTTACAGAAAATTAGATTTATAGACTTACTCAGGCGTATCTAAAAGCATAATCATATTTATGAGAAAATACAATAGTGAAATTGATCTGTCAATCAACAAATCGCGCGTGTGTGTGTGTGTGTGTGTGTGTGTGTGTGTGGGGGGGGGGGGGGGGGGGGGGGGGGGGGAAGGCATATAGTGCAGTAAAGTCAGATGCGTGCATTTTGTGGCAGATTGCAAATGAAGTTGTGGGATAGTGTTCTGTATTGCAAAAGCCTCCCAGATGTTGGAATACTCTACAGAAAAACATACTGATACAGTTTCAAAGAGAAGTCACTTATCAAAACACCATTAAGAAAAAAAATAATTAGAACTATAATACAAATTCACGCAAAACTACCAATGCCTGTTGGTTTTGACATGCAGGTAACAAAGTTTCGACAGATCATTGTCTCTTGGTTCGTTATAGAATGAACAACTCTACAGACAAGCGAAAAATCAATAACATGAATTGATTGACTGACGTCATGAATATAGTAAGACTAGAGGCATACGTTCACTTATTAGAATTAAATGGTTGAACAGCTATTTTTAGTCAAGTGATGATTTATACACGTTCCTTTTGACTACCTTTAACATGGACATCAAATAGTAATGCGCGTCTCCATTACTCTTGACAAAATCATAAGTGAGGGGGGAAAAATGAATTGCTTCACCTTCATTTGAACGACAGCGCTTACATTCTTCATATTCATACATTAAAGTGTATTTTGTCAAAATGATTTAAAACTATTTACCTGAAACATTGACGGAGCGACTCAACATCTCCTGCTTGGAATAAGTAGATCTTGGAAATACTACAATGACTATTATATGAGTCAGTTCTTAGAGTCATACAATTCTATTGTAACAATCATTTCTTAGTGACAGACTCGACTTCAAACATCTTTCACAACAATGAACAATAAGACTGCAGACAGCAAAGATAAATATGAAAAGATGTTCCTGTCTTTGGTAAATAAGCATGAGTTGCCAGCAAATGGCATACACACTTGTACATTAAAATATTGTAAAAGAAAACGGAACATTTATTGGAAACTTTTGTAAATGTCCATGCCCTGATGATCTTTTAAGTCAGTGTATGAGGCTTTTTTCTGTTTAAATTTTTAGAATATCTTTTAATAGGAAGAATGGAGAGATCAGTCCTTTGTGACTGTGTATGTGCACATCATTTGTGTGTATAAGTGTGCATGATCGCATATGATATATACACAGACTTGGGGGAGGGTGTGTGTGTGTGAACACCTAACAGATACGTGTTTTCTGGCTGTTTTTTTTTTTTAAATCCATTTTTGATTTTATAATTGATCAATTTAAGATGGGCAAAGCGCTGCACCCTTCTTCCCATCCCCATCCCTCCCTTCTCGCTTTTTCCTCAGACATAGCTCAAATTCTAATTCTGATAGATGAACATGTAAAAATAAAAGAACAGAAAGAACAAACCAGCTTTTCTGGATGCTTGTCATGTAGAGTAGAACTTTAAAACAATGATGGGCATACGTAAAAGACGTGTGCTTTTTTTTTTTTTAGCAGGCTTTGAAAAGTGTTATTAGGATTTGTCCCCCTTTCACATTAGTAATTGAGTTCACTGCCCATATGCAAGTGCTTGCTAGTATTTGAAGACAAGTGTATGCAGGACTATGCCTTAATCATGGGTGCCTATGATTTACTCATGTTTTTTAGTTCTGACTCATCTTCTGTGCCACATCAGTGGCATTGCCCTCCTGCTGGTCATTCAGGCTTCCCATCTGCAGCCTCACCAGACTTGTCCAGCCACAGGCCTGGCACCTGCAGTCTACTGAGAGCAGACTGTATTAGGTCGTCATGAGGCAACCCATCAAAGGAGGCACTGCTGCTGAGCCTGGTGGTGTTCAGTAGTGCCTGTTCTGATCATACATATGCAGGGCACCACCTACTAAGTTTTTTACTGACAAATTGCTTAGGAAGATAACAGTTTGAAGCCACACAACACTGTTGTTGTTGTTGTTGTCGTACCCTGGCTAAAAAGACTCCAGGGATCATCCAAACAGCCGAAGCACTTGAACACTATGGTACAAATGCATCAGCTGGGGATGAGAACATTACGTGTGTGACCGTTTTTGATTACCCGCCACGTGGGCAGCCACACTCCGACTTCGGGGAATTTTGGAGACTGATAATGTTATGCTAGGAGCTTGTCACAACTGAAGACAATCCCCGCATAACTATGCAGAGCATAACAACATTTTGATGTAGCCTTGGTGTTCTAGCCCATGTCAATTGGCCTGACACAGCTTTAAGCCAAGGCAGGCACAACACTCATGAGTAAGTTGTAATGTTTCGGTTTATTATAAAACCCTTTTCAAGCACCAGCACTGGCCAACTGACAAACAAAACAGCATAGATTTTTGTGATTGTGAAACTGAAAAGAGGTCACTGGAAAAATCGCTTAGTCGCAGACCCAGTGTGAGTGAAGATCTCCCTCTAGAGGGCACCACTGGAAAACTGGGGTCACCTTGAAAACAGCGCATTTTGCTGTTCACAACCCTAGGAGAAACCTCACCTGGTGCATCAAGCATTGTTCTCCGGGACTGCATTGCCAATAACAACAGCAACAACAGCCATAGAATTTGAGACATTTTGTTTATGCTGATCGTTGAGGATGAGGATGTTACTATACTGTGGGGTTCTGTTCTGGCCTGAGACTGCATGACAGGGCTGTACTCAGCCTACTTTCATAATACATCCTGTTATCAAACGGCCCAAGAGATTCTGATATCAAGACATACAGGAAATCTGACCAACACTGTTGGAGAGGCATCCATTAAGTGGGGTGAAACTTGTCTGTGCGGTTTCCTTGTTCCCAGTTGAGCCCTTAGCAAACACAATTCTTAGTAGGAGAAAAGTCAAGGGGGAAAATCCTAGAAATAAATGGTTCTGATGGGAATCAATCCCACACACTCCCAGCCAGGAATCCTCATTACTTACCACTGTGTGATGGCAGCTGGTGTTTATTACTGTCATTGTTTTAATTACTATGAGTGCAATTGTTATTATTTTCTATATATTATCATGTCCGCGCCCATACTGATGAAGTTTTGAGTGAACAGAAAATTCTTGCCTATTTAAGAATCATACATAGTTGTTATTTTTAGTGTCTTTACTGAGGTGTTATTTTTTCCTTTTTCAGAACACTATACAATCACCATTGTGTCACTTACCAGTGGCACAGTCAGTGTGATTGTCCTGTTTGTGGTCATGCTGGGACGAAGGTCAAGGCAAGATACAGCGTGCAACCACAGGAAATGGAAAAGGAAATTGGGCTGAACTCTGCTTTTCAGTACATTCTTGTTTCTCCACAACCTTCATAACTCAGCCTCTCAACCTCAACTTTCATTCCGAAATCTTTTTTTCTATCTTTGTTCAAGCGAGTCAGAAGAGGCGAAGTTGGCATCATGGCTGCGCCCAATCAGCAGCCGGAATTAGCTGACATGGCAGACGTTGATATTGATGATTTGCCCAGTGAAGATTTCATTCCTGGGATGCACAAAGTGGAAGATGAAACATCCTACCTGACGCCAGTCCAGAGGGAGGAACATGAGAAGATTATGAATGTTCTGGAAAGAGAGTACGACGTTCAAAAGGATCTCGAGGCAAACAAGGATGTCCTGCGACTTCGGGAACAGTTTTACCACATTCATGGCACACACGGAAAGGAAAGAGCCATGGATGCTGTTGTGGTATTGAAGGCAATTCAGATGTTAGAACAGGGCATTAAAGTATGCATTCTCAACTTGGATTTCCTGAGGGTAAGGGTTTGTTATCATGCACATGTATGTGAAAGTGTGTTCTGTCAACCTTGATTGATTTTTCTTTTTAAGGATGTACGATCAGAAGCATAACAAAGGTACAGAGACTGAATGAGCCAGCAATGGTTTTAGGATGTATTCTTAGGTCTGAGAGCAGAGATTCAGATTTTGTGTAGATGGCAGTTAGAGATGGTGGTTTTGTACTGTTGTTGAGCGGAGATTCAGATTCAGTATAGATGGCAGGTAGAGATGGTGATTTTGTACCATTGTTCAGCAGAGATTCAGATTCAGTATAGATGGCAGGTAGAGATGGTGATTTTGTACCGTTGTTGAGCGGAGATTCAGATTCAGTATAGATGGTAGGTAGAGATGGTGATTTTGTACCGTTGTTGAGCAGAGATTCAGATTCAGTATAGATGGTAGGTAGAGATGGTGATTTTGTACCATTGATTAGCAGAGATTCAGATTCAGTATAGATGGCAGATAAAGATGGTGATTTTGTACCATTGTTTAGCAGAGATTCAGATTCAGTATAGATGGCAGGTAGAGATGGTGATTTTGTACCGTTGTTGAGCGGAGATTCTGATTCAGTACAGATGGCAGGTAGAGATGGTGATTTTGTACCATTGATTAGCAGAGATTCAGATTCAGTATAGATGGCATGCAGAGATGGTGATTTTGTACCGTTGTTGAGCGGAGATTCAGATTCAGTATAGATGGCAGGTAGAGATGGTGATTTTGTACCATTGATTAGCAGAGATTCAGATTCAGTATAGATGGCATGCAGAGATGGTGAAGAATGACCGGGGGGGGGGGGGGGGGGGGGGGGGGGGGTGTAGGGTAGCGTTTGAGGAATTCTTAAGAGTAGAACTTTCTTTTTTGGCTTCAGTTTATCCTGAAACTTGCATTTGAGCTGGAACAATTCTGTCGGCAGAGGCTGCGTACCCGTGCGTTGTACTTCTTTCTGAAGGATCATGCCATGATGGCAACTGAAGTCCGCCAAGCACGCAGGGGCATGATCTTCCTCAAAATTCAAGTAAGTCTGTCTGTCCGTCTGTCACTCTCTGGCTGTCTCTCTCTGTCTGTCTCCCTCTTTGCCCCGCTGAGTCTTTCTCTTCCTGTTGTCTATGTGTGTCTGTCTCGCTCAGTCTTTGTCTATCTCTGACTGTCTGTCTTTCTGTCTGTCTGTCTCTTCCCATCTGTATCTTGCTTGCTTGCTCTCTCAGTCTCTCTCTTCTCTCTTTCTCTCTGTCTCTGTCTCTGTCTCTCTCTCTCTCTCTCTCTCTCTCTCTCTCTCTCTCATGGCGTGCATATAGCTGCCAACCTGTATGAATTTTTTTGGTCTGGAATTTTCCTGTTTTAAAGATCATTCACAGATTCTTAAAACAGATAAAAGATCAAAGAAATCCAGGTTTTCTGAATGTTATTAAAAATATTTTTGCAAAGGATAATAGAAAATGGTGACATTACCAGATCATGGCACAATGCTGTCGTTGATGTGAACCTACCATAAAAATGTTGATAACATGAACTGCGCAGTGAATAGTCTTGTGGCTTGTGACTGAGAGGTCGGGTGAGAATGGCACCAGAGGGATATAGTTTTAGGGGCTTTTGAAGTTTAGTCCCGAGGTAGATCCTTCCTTGACAAGTGAGCGTTGGGATAACTTTGATGACTGGAACCATACAGTCGTTTCATTTATTCATGGATGCCTGTCTAGGACTAGTAGGAGTGTTGTTCAAGCCAGAATAGTGGACGGTTCCCTTGCTTTGCTCAAATGTCCTGAACAGTGCTTTGGGTGACTGTGTCTTGTGGGCCATGTCGATGCTGTCACATAGTATACACTACGACAAAGTGATTCAGAAAATAGTCTCTGTCATCATTGTAATTAATTTCTTTTTTAATGTATGCTTTTGAAATTAGTGATTGTGGATCAAATATTGTTGTTTGTAGCCTAGCTGATCAAGAAAGGTCTTAGTTATCTGTCATTTGCTGAGAGATTAGTTTTAGTCGTTGGGCTGTTGTGAACAGGAAGAGTTTCCAGACAATGCTATTTATGATTTTAGTCATTGGTATGTGATGAACAGGAAGAGATTTCTGACGATGCTATTTTTAGTCATTGGTCTGTCTTGAACAGGAAGAGATTTGAGATGATGCTATTTGTAGTCATAGTCTGTGGTGAACAGGAAGAGATTCCAGATGATGTGGACAGAGAGCGTCTGGTGGAGGAACTGAACGAACTTTCGGAGGACTGGCCCTGTTTGTCATCACCGATGAGACCTGCAAAGAGCCGGAGCGAATCGACACCGCTGTCAACACATACCTCACAGACGGGCGCCAGCGCTTTCATTTTTGGTCGACCTCCACTTTTGCCCACGGCACCCCAGAGAAATCTGGGCGTTACCGCCTTGATCCTGATCGCGTCCCCCTCGTTCCATCAAGCAGGTCTGACAATCGATGTGATTTTATGTCTTCCTGATGTGTTTCTGTGTTGTCATGGTTACCTGCAGAGTTTAGCCATCTCTGTGCATCGTGTTTTGTATTTTTGCGCATGTTCCATGAGCATGGCTGCCTACCATCCCGGAGTATCCGTATTTGTCCCCGAAATAATGAAATCATGCAGCCTGTCCCTGGAATCCACTTTTTTATTCTATGTCCCGCGAAAAAAAAATTCGAGAGAAAAACAACAACAACAAAAAAACGAAGTCGAGTTTGTCAGCTGATCACCGACTGGCCGACTTCGGTCGTGGCCATCCTGACCAAATCCATCGGAAAGACCCGAACATTGCCGAACTGACCAGTGCGCATGCGCATACACCGTCTTCCCGAGTTTTGAAAGCGAGAAAAATGGACGCTAAACAGGGAAAGCGTAAAAATGCCGACGGCGATCTCGAGTATGGGGCTTCTCAAGAAGAAGAAACGTCGGCAGACATTCCTGTCAAAATATACGGAAACCTGGCCGTTCATCAAGCGTGACAAGATCGAGACTTACGCGTCTTGTGAAATTTGTGCGTGTGAGTTCTCCATCGGATCTGGAGGTAGGGATGAAATAACCCGTCATGTCGCCACTGAAAAGCACAAGAAGAACACAAAAATCCGTGAGAGCGAGGAATCTTGTAACATTAGCGGATTCTTTCAGCGCGCTCAGACGTCAACCAGTCAGGAAACTTTTGACGTCATAAGAGCTGAAACGATGATGGTTGACCTTGCAGCTGAACTGAATTTGCCGATGGCTGCGCTGGACAAGCTAAACAGAGGCGTTAAATTGATGTTTCCTGACTCAGACATCGCAAAGAAGTTTCAGTGCGCTAGAAGCAAAGTAGCATTGTAGAAGTTGTACATAGTGTAAATAAAGGTAAGCTTTCACTTGAATGTTGATTTGGTTGTGATATGTGCTACCGCTGCATGTGTCCCTGGAAATCAGTCAGTGTCCCTGGTTTTGAAAAAGTATGTCCCTGAAAGAGGCGGAAGGGGGTAGGCAGCCCTGCATGAGCCCCAAATGGTAGCTGCTTTCTTGAGAAATTCCAGACTCTGTTGTGGGATGAAAAAGACCCATACTTTTCCCATTTATGTGGACACACACTGTGGGCTTGTTTTCAGTGGAATGAAAAATACCCATGCTGTTTATGATATAAACAAATGCGTTGTGGGTTGAAAAAGACCTGTGCTTCTCCAGTTTAAGTGGACACACACTATTGGCTTGTTTTCAGTGGACTGAAAAATACCAATGCTGTGTTTAGTATAAATGTGTTATGAGTCAAAAAAGACCCATACTTCTCCAACTTATTATGATGACATGCACTGTGGGCTTGTTTTCAGTGGAATGAAAAATGCCCATTCTGTTTATAATATAATGAATGCATTATGGGTTGAAAAAGACCCATACTTCTGCAATTTATGAGGACATGCACTGTGGGCTTGTTTTCAGTGAAATGAAAAACACCCTTCTCCAGTGGTAGTTTCAAACAGTAGGCCTGTTTTCAGTGGGTAGAAATATGCCTTTCCTCAGAGCTTCAGACTGTCGGTACACCCGTGATATTTTCCTGTGAAATTTGTTAAAAAGGCGTGTCACATATGAAGCTTGTGTGCCAAGCTGTTGCGCACATTGCCATAATCACAGGAATCTGTGTTCTCTCTTTCTTCTTCCCGCCTCCCCCCACTCATCTCTGCATGTACACATGTCCACACACACACACACACACACACACACACACACACACACACACACACACACACACACACACACATACACACACACACACACACACACACACACACACACACACACACACACAACTACACACACAGTGACCAACTGTCCACACATACACAGTATCCTCTCGGCAAAAAGTACGATTAGAGCAAATGCCCGGTGCTTACTGTTAATGACTGGTTAAAACTATTATGAAATCTCAAGAGATATGAACTTATAGCTTGACTCATGCCTTTGCATGTTGTCCCCTCAAGTAAAACTGCCAGAAAAGAAAAACATACACCCGAAGGTGCGAATGGGGCCCAGAGAAGTACTGTCCTCAACTGCCAAATAAACCAGCCGGGTGCAATCCTGTGCCACCCTGCACTGAGTTCACATAGGGTGCAGGCATTCACAGGGCATTCCATTAAGACATCGAGAGACATTATTGCTCCCTGGCAGATACCATTGTGTAATGACTCTTGGATGTGACATGACAACCTCCACAGGAGCATTCCCATGAGTGTACCAGCCTGTAGGACCGCAGGGGACATGAAACAAATCTAAAGCTCTACTTTCTGTTTGTAAAAGAGGCATAACACAGTCCACTTCAAATTTGGTTTGGGGGACATTTTCAATGTCAGTCACTCAGGGGCTGAAGTGTTGAGCATTAGTGCGCATCAGACTGTGCTTTAGAAGCATGTCTGTGTGTGTTTCAGTGTCTGTCTGGCACTATGCGTATTTATGTATATGTTTGTAGCTGTTGTGTGCACATGTGTATCTGTATAGTTTTTCAGTATGCATGTCAAAATGAGCCTCTTGTAATTGTCTTGCTTTGAGTGAGTATGTGTCTGTGTGTTTAACAAGTGTGTGTAACAATAAAAACTTTAGACTTTTAAAGAAGATGGAAAGAAAGAGAGAGCTTTTTCATGTAAATCTACACACAGGCATGCTAATTGTCCTCTTTTCAGCTGATATCTTCTTGTTTCAATGGGATTACTCTTTTTTTCTGATTTCCTTTTTTCTGCTTCACATCTTCAGAATTCCTCCCCTGTTACCAGATTTTTATTCAGACAAAAACATAAAATGTGAACGAAAACGTCTTGAAAATGTATCTAAAAGCAGCAAATGTATCATTTTCTAAACGAAAACTTCTTAAAAATTTATCTGAAAGCAGCAAATATATCATTTTGTGATGTGAAACAGGTGCTCTTGAGCTCTGCATGTTTAATTCCCCCAACCTTCTGTTGCACATTCCACTCCTCCCAAGTACAGGCATGATCTTTTCGTCTTTTAAGTATTCACAACTATCCAGTGTGATTGACCTCAGTATTCACAGCTGTCCATGTGATTGACTTGAACTGAATGCATTACAGGGGGAAAAATTATGTCCAGGGAAGGAAAAATGCCATGGCAAACAAACGATATGTCAATTTTTGTTTTTGAACTGTGTGCAGCTGATTGAAATGATCGACATCGATGACGACAGCATCAACGTCTTCCGCCACCACAACCCGCCAATTCGCCGTGTGAACTACCCAAGCCGCGGGAGGGGCCAGAATTCAACATCCGTCGCCACCTGGACTTGCTCAAGACCTTCCTGGTCAGCCACGACCAGACTCACATTGAGGCAGACGTGTGGGACTGCGAGCAGTGCGGGGAGCAGCTGGCCAGCTACTTGAACGAAGACATTGGATTCGGTGAGTTCTAGGTCTCCAACACTAGGAGGAGATAGGGTGTCAGGGGATCTCTCGGTGTACATGTGGATGCATTATAAAAATGTGCAGGTATGAAGGAGTCGGGCGGAGCTGAAGTTAGGGCTTAGGTGCATGAGATGAAGTAAGCTTGCTGTTTGCCATACCCTTTGAGGAAGTCTTTCATATTGAACCACGCGGTCACCTGTTCATAATTGCTAATGTTGATGCACCACCATGGATCTTTGAATTACGGATACACATCTGTCCTAAGTTAGCTGAAAATTGTTTTAGAATGACATCTTGTCTCTTACCAGTTTTCAGGATTATTAGGAAGGTGACTGTTCTTCAGTTTCAGGATTGGAGAGATGGCCACAGTTCAGTTTCAGAATTGGAGGGATGGCTACAGTTCAGTTTGAGGATTGGAGGGATGGCCACAGTTCTGTTTGAGGATTGGAGGGATGGCCACAGTTCTGTTTCAGGATTGGAGGGATGGCCACAGATCAGTTTGAGGATTGGAGGGATGGCCACAGTTCAGTTTGAGGATTGGAGGGATGGCTACAGTTCAGTTTCAGGATTGGAGGGATGGCCACAGTTCAGAATCAGGATCAGAAGGATGGCCACAACTCAGTTTCAGAATTGGAGGGATGGCCACAGCTCAGTTTGAGGATTGGAAGGATGGCCACAGTTCAGTTTGAGGGATGGCCACAGTTCAGTTTGAGGATTGGAGGGATGGCCACAGTTCAGTTTGAGGAGTGGAGCGATGGCCACAGTTCAGAATCGGAATCAGAAGGATGGCCACAGTTCCGTTTGAGGATTTGGGGGGATGGCCACAAATCAGTTTCAGGATTGGGGAGATGGCCGCAGTTCGCTTTGAGGATTTTAGGAATGACCACATTTGATTTTCAGGATTAGGGACTCTTTTCCCATTTGTTTCCCAGTGTCTGTCACAGCACTGTAACAGCCATCTGTCCTGAGTGAGTGCTAATAGTTGTAGTGCATATTTTGTTGTTGTTGAGATCTTTATCACTGTAGAGTTGACATATTCATTTCGTATGGTTCCAGGAAATCCTGGGCTGAAGAACAACGAGGTGTTCATCGTGGGCCATCTGAAAAGGTTTGAGAGCCACGTCACGGTGTCTGGCCTGGAAAAGTCTCTGCTGAAGAATGGCATCGAATCGGCTGCGCCGTTCTGCCGTCGGACGGTGAGGATCCAGGACATCCTGGAGCAGATGAAGAGCGTGGTGGTCGCCGACTACATCTCCATGCGAGGGGTTGACAAACAGATCGTCATCATCATTCCCAACCCCCGTAAACAGAGCATGCAGAAACGGGTCGAACAGCAGGCCAGGGAAGCGGATTTAGCCGCCTCGATCCCTGATCACGGGATACAGTTCTTAAGACCTAAGTCCATCAATGAGGAGGATGAGACTGTCGTGTATCTGCGCCCTCTTAGGTCCGGGGACAGCACGGATGGGATCCGCGACTATGCACAGATGAAACGGTCAGATGGAGACACCAGGGAGGATACCGATAATGAAGACCTGAGCGAAGACGAGTATGACTTGAACTGGCACAGAGAACCACGTGAAAAGCGGAGGGTCTTGGAGCTGCTTTTCAGTGAGGCCTCTCACCAGAGCGTTCTGAGACGAGCGATCAATTCCATGGGCCAGGAGGACAAGGAGATGATACTGGACGTGCTCACTGATGCTCCCAAACATTGCATCCTCTTCCACTTTGCCGAAGATGAGCATGAAAGTGACCTGTATAGATAGATGGCCTAGCAGGTCTTGGGCAGAAAGGGAAACCCACAGATTTTCTTCTTGGGTGTCGTCTACCCTGTGTGTCTGTGTGTGTGTTTGTGCGTGTGTGTGTGTTTAATGATAACATAACAGTTTGCAAGAATGTCCACCAACATTTATGCATATTTTCTGGCATATGAAAACCAAGGTAAACAAACAAACAAACAGCAATGGCTGTCAGTTGTAAAGATGGACAGCTCAAGGAACATTCTGCTCTGTGGTCAGTGGCCTGTACATTTTCAAACTGTCTTCATGTTGAAAGCATAATGTCTGCTTTTTTCCTGTATTCACTTCATTTCCATTGCTGAGAATATGTAGCTGTGTGTTTTCATCAATCCAGAAGCATAACACTTTATATGTCTTTGATATGTGTTAATGGCCTTGAACTGTCAGGTATTTATTCTTTGTAAATTTACAGTTGATGCTAATTACTGTTCAAATTAATGTCCCCTTCCACTGGGCCTGGGTCTGGTTGACCAGGTCTGGGGACAGTGAGACCCCGCCGTTGATTCCCAGTGACCCAGAACGCAGCAGTTGATTCCCAGTGACCCAGAACGCAGCAGTTGATTCCCAGTGACCCAGAACCCAAAAGTTGATTCCCAGTGACCCGGCCATTGATTCCCAGTGACCCAGCAGTTGATTCCCAGTGGCTAAGAATTGATAGTACACTTTTACACTAGTAAGACAAACTGAGATGTTAGTACTTGCATGCATATATTTTATCCATTTCTGAACATTTTCAGCTAAACAAGTACAAGAATCCAGAACACGGACATACACACACACTCATACACACACACACTTACACACACACACACACACACACACACACACACACACACACACACACACACACACACACACGCCTATGTTCACTCCCCTTGCGTTGCCACGGTAGCCCCACAGCCATGCAGCCAGAGTGCCACAGTAACTACTTGGCACCATGAGCATGATGTAATTTTTTTTGGCCAGTGTACTTATTTATTTTTTTTTTTTACGCTTCCTCTCATATCTGAATGGTACATGGATTAATTTTGTGTGGTATCATTGTTAACTCTTTCATCCCTACAACCCGGTTTTCCGGTTTGCAGAAATCCTACAATTCCTTCCTGCAGCCTGGAAAACCGGGCAGCACAAAATCCTTCCTTTCCTTCCTGCAGCCCGGAAAATCGGTTCTCGCGGTAAGCGCTTTGAACTTCACTCGAGTCACGTCATCGGTACACGTCATGACCAGGTCGCTTGCGCGGCAGTGTTATAAATGGAATGGATGCCAGACGACATGGGAAAGTGGTCGCCGCTCTATTCTGGCCGGTTTGCTACTGCATACGTGGCAGTTCTCACTTTACTCTTCTTTTTTTTTTCTCTCAAAATCCAGGAATGAAGGGAATACTCGTATTATTAGAATCTAGGAACTAGAGGAAGTAATGGTGCATAGAAAAGTAGGAATGAAAGAGTTAAGACAGTGTATAAATGATAACAGCCTTAGAGGTCCAAAACGTTACAGCCTTGTTAACCTAGTGTCCCACTGTAGCTCTGCTGCTCAGCTAATGTTTAGCTGCTTGCAGTTTAGAATAGCTGGCAATGAAAGGGTTAAAACCCAGTAGTAGAAATGTGATCGTGAAGCATTAATATTTACTTTATGAATGAACTATTAAGAAGGTTATAGGTTATTTTTCAAGTATTTTACTCCAGGAAGCTAAGCCAGGATCTGTATGAAAACAAACTTGATTGATTTAGTAAAAAAAAAAGAACTGACACTAAGATGCACCAATGCACACACACACGCATGCGCACACGCGCAGACACACACACACACACACACACACACACACACACACACACACACACACACACACATTAATGCACAAACCATTACTTGTACTTCTTTTACAGAAAAATTTGAACAGGTGCCCTTGGGAGGGGGATACTCATTCATGCTGACTCAGAGGCTATGCAAGTATTGTGTTCAGCAGGGAGCTTAGCAGGTGCTTTCATGGGAACGTCACAAACAGAGGGTCGGCAGCAGTGCAGTGTCTCTTCTGGTTGGTCGCTTCATGGTGACACAACATTGACTGCTCCCTGTGGATCGCCAGTGCCACAGCTTCGCCTACCCAAACCATGGTGTGGTAGGTGGGAGCGAGAATGAGCAGTACAACACAGGAAAAGAGACTTAAAAAAAACAAAAACAGACAAACAAAAGCAGAAACCATGTAACGGGTTATGAAACTTCTCAGTAACAAATGCAGCAATTCCAACACCCGGTGTCCTGAAGAATGACTGTTTGGCTGGGAGATGTGACCCACATCCACGGGACAGTGGAATAGTCTGTGCAGTTTCACTTACATATTTCTTTGGTAACCTGACTTGTTTTGCAGGTGGTAGCAGTAAGAAGACGAACTTGGTTGAGTGTGAATCATATTTTCTGTGTTCCTGATAAAAAAGATGAAGTGTCAGTGAAATTATCGTCATTACCTGCTCTGTTGTCATTACCAGCCTGTGCTGTAGTCGTGAGCGGCGATGTAATAGTCTTCAAGATCGGAACAATATTACATCACAAACCTTTTTGATCAGAAGCATATATTACCATGGGGATTCCATTTGTCGCTGATTCATTGTTAAGTAGCTCATTCATTGCATCATCCTGTTGGTACAATAAGTAGCTGGGTAATAAATGGAATGGAAGCAGCTTGGTGTTGATCAGATTGTAAAGTTTACACTTCATGTGGCAGCTGCTGATTTAGCTCTCAAAAGATTGCCATCTGATGTATCTCCGATAGCCAGTACCTTTATGAACTCTGTCGGATTGTACATGTTTAAGTCGTGCATATTCTACGTGCACCATTACAGATTTTGGTAACCTGTTTCTTTTCTGTATTCATTTGTAAGTTTTTCATTTTCTCTGTTCATTTTTTAGGGATTTTTTGTTTTCGGTATTCATGTGTAAGTGGTTTTTTTTTCATATTTGTTGGTAAGTTTTTTGTTTTCTGTGTTCATGTCAAAGTATTTTTATTGTTTTCTGTATTTATTGGGAATTGTTTTTTCTATACTCATTGGTAATTATTTTTTTCTGTATTCATATGTAAGTTTTTTTTTGTTTTCTGAATTCATTTGTAAGCTTTTTGTATTTGTAGTTTTTTTTGTATTCATTTGTCTTTTGTTTTCTGTGTTCGTTTCCTAGTTGTTTTTCTTTCTGTGTTCATTTGTAAGTTTTTGTTTTCTGCATTCCATTCTAAGTTTTAATGTTTTCTGTATTCATTTTTAATTTGTTTTCTTAATCTTTTATCCATTTGGAGTCTTTTTGTATTCATTTGATTGTTTTTTGTTGTCTGTTTTCATTGGTAAGTTTTTTTGTTTTCTGTGTTCATTTGTAAGTATTGTGTATTCCAGAAGCCAGGTGGTGATGTGGAACTTTTGAACTGTGAGATGAAGAAACTGTTCATTTTTGTGACCAGTAAGGTTGAGCACTCAGAACAATGAATAACGTAGCAACATATCATTGTAATAAATACAATAAAGAATAATATTGGACGCAGTGTAAAGAACACAACAAAGAAAAATGTCAAGTGTAAAGGACACAGCAAAGAAAATGTAGAATACAGTGCAATTGAAAGAGCAAAGAACAGTGTAGGAAACGGAATAATGAACTCGAGAAAAGATCAGGTAATGTTGCTTATAGCCCAGTTAACCACAAGGGGCCATACCAGGGCTGTCACCTAGTTGAAGTCAACTCTCAAAATGATTTTTTTTTTTTAATGTAAAGAAAAACAAAACATACACAATTCGTTAAAACAAATTATCCGAAAACTCACCATAATCGTTGAAATCTTCCATCTAGAATGAAAATGTTGATCTCTTTCATAACTGAAAAAAAAGATCATATCAGGTGAGACGTATGGGAACAAGATTTTTATGGAGGTTGCTGTAAAGTGTTTTATGTCTCGCATCACGTAAATTCTAATACTCTGTTGGAACATGTTTCGTTGTGAGTGGCATATCACATGGAATACACTATGGAGCTTCTTCACCTTTTAAAAGATAAGAGCAGATGTGAAATTGAGTGACCTGTGTGCAAATGACATAAGACTGTTTCTTCTTTAAGGCTGCCCGTGAAACATGGTAAAAACCCTATCAGGTTTTCATGGAGTTTGTTAACCGTCTGCGAGTTCCATCTCTCTTGCCAGAGGTCTTTGACATAATCTTGAGCGTGGTGTGAGGGGTACAAAATGTGTTCAGATCTTCACTTGCGGCATTCTTGGCAAATTGATCAGCCAGTTCATTGCTTCGAATGCCGACATGACCAGGAGTGCAAAAACTGTGTAGTAACCATCAGATGTCAGGGTGTGCAGTTCAGACTGTTTCAGTAGTTGATGGTGCTAGAGGTTGTGGCCAGCAATGGCCTCCATGGCAGAAAAAGAGTCCGACAAAAAGATGAAGTCCTTATGTTTTATTTTAGAGACCATTTCAAAAGCCAGGACTGAGGCTGGCAACTCAGCAGTGTAGATGGAGTTGTCAGTGGCAGTGTGTTTAGAACAACGCTGAGAGGGAAGTGTTGCACAAAACGCAGCAGAGGCGACCCCCACTTCATATTTGGAGCCGTCAATACAAAGTCATTGGAAGGATGAACATTTTTAACAAAGATCGGCAAAAAAACATTTTGTATGCCAAAGCAATGCAATGACCACAAATCTCCGCAGCCAAGCATCTGTTATGAACAGGCCAAATTCCTGACAGCGAAAGCACCTCACTGGTGATTGGATGATACAACAAATAATAAGGAGTAGGAAATAGAATCAGATTTTGAAAACAATGTCAGCGGGGAAAAAGATGCTGTGGAAAGAGCAGGATATGAAATTTCACTGGTTTCAGACAGGATCATAAACGAGACTTCAGATACAAACAGGAATTTTACTAAAAAAACATGTTAGAAACGTGAGAGTGATTATAGCAAAATGTATAGTTTCCATCATGAGGAAGAAAAAAATCATAATTCATGGCCTCTGGGACTGTGAGTACAGCAAAACTTTTTAGTATGAAATGGTACATCTGCATTTTCACAGTAACAACGCAAATTGTACACAGTTAAAAAAAGAGAAAAGTAGAACATTGTAGCAGTGACTGCTAGTCACTTCCTGTGTACACGCAGTGTTCATGGCTGCACAATTATTGCTTGTATAGCATTTTAAACAGTTTACTATATATGTATGTCACGTATGTGTTGGATCTCTGATCTACTTTGACTATCAGCTTTTCTTAAAAGATAGATTCAGTTTTTATACTTAAAATCAGTTTTCAGATTTCAAGAAATAAAGGATTTTGCCTACGTGTACACTCAAACTGTGGCACCAAGTGCTGGGTGGCGCATTGTGAACGTTGCTTAGTGCTGCTGTACATATGTTGGCAGTACATAGGGATTTTAAGGGAAAAAGGTCAGAGAAGAGTTTGTCATATACCACTCTAACTTTTTTTCTCTCCCTTCACCTAACCTGTCATTTTCTTTTATTGCTTAAATAGTTTGAGAAAGATATGATATCACACACGTTCTTTTACCATGTAATCCAGTTTTACTGATTGTTTTGTGATGTTCCTGCAAAGTCCAGGTTCATCGTAACATGCTGAAGTATTCTGAAACGTATGCACAAATGCATCAGCTGGATGAATTATGTGTACCGTTTTTTACCCCCAATGGGCAAGCCACTCGACTCGGGATTTAGGGACGATAATGTTATGCTAGGAGCTTGTCACACAGACAATCCCACATACTATGCGGCTAACAACATTTGATGTAGCTGTGTTCTGGCCATTCAATTGTCTACACACTAGCAAGCGTAATCCGTTTACTGACTTG
>CM031601.1:65368745-65376245 GCA_018398815.1 Conus ventricosus
GTGTGAATTCATGTGGCTGTAATGTAACTGAAGGTTTCGTTTTGAATTGGTTTGCAGCTCTGAAAGTGTCATCGGTTATGATATGAGCAGCAGTCTATGTGACACAGTCTACTCACTCCACAATCCCACCATTGTTATCATTATGGAGTGACCAGACTGTGTCTCATTGATTGCTGCATTGAATCAATGGGGGAAAGGTCTGAATTTATGTGTGGAAAAGGAATGAGTGGAAGTGGTTAGAATCAAAGGGTGAAGGCAGAAATGGAACGAATGAGTCAAGATGACACAGCGTCAGCATAAAACTACATTCCCTTGTTACTCTGTCTGATACTGCGTAGGCAGATAGATAGCGAGATAGACAGATCGATATATTCTTTTACTATCTTTTTTTTTCTCCTTTTGTGACCCATTTGGCTATATTTGTCACAGAAAGCCTCTTCACTTTGGTCTGTTTTCACAGCGTAGAACATTACAGCTTTTTTTGTGTGTGTGGTCATCCAGCGTCTAGGCAGTGAGGTTGATGTGTGTTTTTATAGTGTAGAACATCCCAGCCTTCCTGTGACCATTCAGTGACTAGGCAGGAAGACTGTTGGTCTGTTTTCACCGTGTTCATCATTTCGGCTTTCCTGTGGTTGTCCAGTGTCTGTCCCAGGTAGTGAAATTATCGCTGTCCATTTCAAATTGGTGTATACAAATAGATAGATAGATCGATAAATAGATAGATAGCGATCAATCGGTTGATCAGTCATATGGCTTTAGTTTATGGGAGAAGATAGTACTTAAAAAGGTAGAAGTTGAATGAATAGTAGAAGATAAAAGTTGAACGAATGGTAGCAGGCATGAGTTTGAAACAATGAGAGAAGATATGAATTGAAATGATACGGGGTTAAAGTTATGGGAGGTTGTACAGCTTAATTAACAGTAGGAGGTGGATGATTATGTGGACAGATGGGAGAAGGTAGGAGTTGAATTGATATAAGGTAGAAGCTGAATTAATTGGAGAAGTAAGTCGTGCAGTTAAGGAGTGAAAGTAGAAGTTAATTTGTGGGAGAAAGTTGGATTGGAATGAATGGCAGGTGGGTACGAGGGTTGTTCAATTTAAGATGTCACCACCCCCTTAAAAAACGTACCTCTCATCTCAGCAACTTGAAACTTTTACATCCCCTCGAAGTATTCTCCGTTGGCTCGAATGCAAATTTCAAGCCTCCTACGCCAATTCTCAAGCGCCCTCTGGTAGTCGGTTTTAGGCAGACCGGACAACTCTGATCTTACGGCTTTGGCGAGGTCTTGTACCCGGTCAAACTTACGCCCAGCGAGCTTTTCCTTCAGAGCAGGGAACAGCCAGAAGTCGCATGGGGCCAAGTCGGGGCTGTAGGGTGGGTGGTCCAAAACTTGGATTCCTTGCTCGCTCAGGAAGGTCGTGGTGACCTTCGCCTTATGGACACTGGCATTGTCATGCAGAAGAAGGGTCCTCTGGGTACTGACGGTTGGGCGCTGCTCATGGATTTTTCCTACAACTTTTGGGAGCACAACTTGGGTATAGTAGGAGGCAGTGATTGTTGATTTCTCAGGCAAAATGTCAATTGCCACAAGGCCTTGCGTGTTGAAAAAAATAGAAAACATTCGCTTGCGACTCTGGAATCCTGGGCGAAGAACAACTGGTCGGTCTCCGTCAGGGCCAACCCACATGCGGTTGCAGCGTTTGTTGGGGATGCCGTAGAATGTCAGCCAACTCTCGTCTCCCGTCACTAAGTCACACAGTCGTTTTGGCCCATTGGGCTCAAACTCGTCGAGCAGTTTGCGTGAACATGCCACCCGCTGCTGCTTCTGATCATCGCTTAAGAGATGTGGCACCCATCTTGCAGCCAGTTTTCTCATGTGAAGGTCTTTGTGCAGAATGTTGTTAATGGTGCCAATTGAAAGCTCACATGCCTCGCTTAATTCCCGCACAGTCGAATGTGGATCTTCCTCTATCAGTCTTTTCACAAATGCAATGTTTTGTTCGTTCCGAGCTGGTAAAGCTCGCTCTGCACGATTACCCCAATCAGATGGCGCCCTACCTGCTCTTAATTGTTTGACCCATCTGCAAACTGTGCGGTAAGACACACAATCCGTTCCGTAAACAGCTTGCAAATCTGCGTGTATCCTCCTACAATCGTCACCAAGTTGTAGCCTTGTGAAAGTGTAGAAACGAAATTGCTCATTGGTGACGTCCATTTTTTTCAGGCTCAGCTGTTTGAAACACAGTTGTAATTACGTCATACTCCGAGTTGCGTCATGACGTCAACTTTATTTTCTGCAATTCTAATCAGGTAAACTTTAAAGTTGTGTTTGGTATAAACATTTTTCTGTGCGGTGCTTCGTTTCCAAACGGCAAGCCTAGTGTCATCTTAAATTGAACAACCCTCGTATGAGTTGAATGAATCAGTGGCAGAAAAGGGCTAGTTTAATGTATGAAGGTGGTTGAATTTATGGCTGAAAGTAGGTATTGCAGCCATGAGTCTAGAAGAACACCCTTTTGGGAGAACGACAGACTGTGTGTTATATGGCTATTCAATGGCAAGAAACAAAACATAATATTCTGAACCGTTTGTATACAAGTACTAACTAGCACAAAGATAATCCTGTGATTTTGTTATCAGTGTGGCCGACGCTTGTCTTGTGTTTTAATCGGGGGAAACTCTGAGGTCAACAAGACTTGAAGTTAGGTTACATTGTGACAAAAGAAGCAGGTTAACTTGTGTGTGTGTATGTGTGCGTGTATGTGTGGGAGGGGGAGGGGGGGTGTGCATGTGAGAGAGAGAGAGAGTGTATGTGTCAGTGTGTGCGTGTATGTGTGGGAGGGGGGAGGGGGTGTGCATGTGAGAGAGAGAGAGAGTGTGTGTGTGTGTGTGTGTATGTGTGTGTGTGTGTGTGTGTGTGTTCTTCTTAATCTCTTGAAAGGATTTAACACAGAAATAATAGTCGAAACATGACACCAACCAATGCTTTTGTGAACATTATCATAGATGAAAAGAAACCCTAGAGCAAATTCGTGCTTTGAAAGATGGGAAAAGTATTTTTGATATTTGTGTGAAGTTGATGGTAGAATGTACATGACATAGCATGTTAGTCTGACAGTGTGGTTTTACTTACCACCGTTTTTTTCTTCCTAGCATTTAGTCTGATTGATACAAGAACTTCTTCAGAAATTGTTTACCTTGTTTAAGAGATCTAGTTGCAAATCGAGACGACTGCAGGCGGAAATCTAAACAAATCTTAAATAAATGTTAGCGAACCGCCCAGAGAACGTGGACAAACGAGTCACAAGACAAAACACAACGCGTTTCGACCTCTTAGGT
Organism: Conus ventricosus; assembly: GCA_018398815.1. Classification (NCBI taxonomy): domain Eukaryota; kingdom Metazoa; phylum Mollusca; class Gastropoda; order Neogastropoda; family Conidae; genus Conus; species Conus ventricosus. Next base: position 65,372,087 of record CM031601.1, read on the forward strand.
CTTCGTCAGGTGATGTATAAACGAATAAAACAACGAGAATTCACTTAGCTTTGATCGCATCAGATCGCTCAGGGTTCAGCGCAAGGAAGAAGGCGAACTTAGCTTTGATCGCATCAGATCGCTCAGGGTTCAGCGCAAGGAAGAAGGCGAACGCCTTCTTCCTTGCGCTGAACCCTGAGCGATCTGATGCGATCAAAGCTAAGTGAATTCTCGTTGTTTTATATCGTTTATACATCACCTGACGAAGACCTAAGAGGTCGAAACGCGTTGTGTTTTGTCTTGTGACTCGTTTGTCCACGTTCTCTGGGCGGTTCGCTAACATTTATTTAAGACTTGTTTAAGAGGTTGTATCATTTCAGTATTTATTTTTCTTCTCAGCTTTTAGAATGATTGATACACAACAACTGCAGAAATTGTTTATTATCCTCAAGAGGCAGTAACATCTCGATACTTTTTTTTCCTGGCATTTTTTAGGTAGATTTATACAAGAACCTCTTCAGAAATTGATTATCAAGTCTAAGAGGCGGTATCATCTCGGTGTTGTTGGGGTTTTTTTGGTAACATTTTTAGTCTGAGTTATACAAGAACTTCAGAAATAGTTTGTCTTGTGTTAAGAGACAGTATCAGAGTGAAGAAGAACTGGATAGGCATCTGTTGTTAACATTATGTAAACATGACACAAAACATAAATCATGTTTGTATATCGCCTGGCCGATCATGGAGGCTGTATCAGAATTGACGGACGGGTTGAGTTCAGGTGGTCGCAGTGTTAAGACTCCAGAATAACCATGATGCAAGAGATGTCTGGTAGAGGGAGCTGTGAAACATGTGCTGTGTGGTCACAATGCGGAAAAAAAAAATTGTAAAAGCTTTTTTTTTCTCTTTGCTATGGAATTATGAAATATATATTTGAAGGTTTTTTCCTCTTTGCTATGGAATTATGAAATATATATTTGATCTGACCGATTGATTGTTTTGTTTTAATTCCTAGTTTCGAAAGTGAAAGATTCAGGAGTGATTCATTTTGTCTGATATAAAAGTATCACAAGCAGTTTACAACTCTGACACTGACCGAAGCCAGTGAGCAGCTTTGGCCAAACTTTGTATCACTCGATCTCGGTTACAAAGATGATCAAAAATCAATAAAGGCTGAATTTAATGATGGCATCCTGCCACCTGAGTGTGTCTCTCTTCCTCTCTTGTGTGCTTCTGTGTGTCTTTCGTCTTTCTGTGAAGGACATCAGTATACTTTGCTTTGATTTGAGTCTTTCATTGTATTTTAGCACACATATTCTTGAGAACACAAAGTTGAAACTGAACTGTTGCGAAATTACGTACCACAAAACACATGTAGTCACTCGCTCTCTGTCTCTGTCGCTGTCGCTGTCTGTCTGTCTGTCTCTTTCTCTCTCTCTCTCTCTCTCTCTCTCTCTCCTCTCTCTCTCTCTCTTGATCAAGGCCGATTCGATCGCATAATCCAATCTTGTTTCGTGTGCGCATCGGTCTCACAATGAGTGTAAAATTTTTAACTGACCCACAAGGTTCCCACAAGTTGAGAATAGTTGGGAAGGTTTAGAAAAAACGGATGGTCCTTTTCCCAGTTGTGAAAGTTTGGGGGAAATGGCATTTGGTGTCTGTGGGTTGGGAAGGTTTGGGAAAACTGAACAAGCATCTTCAAAAACTCAAACAAGCATCTTCAAAACTTTTTTTTTAATCGCAAGACACCTTCAAATAGAGGGAACTGAAAAGAATACAGAGTGCTGTGAGACTGGCGAGTTTCTTCATTTCTTTTGATTCAAGCTAGTGTATAGAAAATGAAAATTTACTTGCCATTACCACATGTATATGAGATGTAACATGGTTGGGAAAACCGGTGTTGGGGTTGGGAAAAGGTTGGGAATTTTGTTTCTCCAAGTCTGTATGAACCCTGGACCCATTACCTATTGTCACATCTTTATTAGGACACCTGGTTTGGTCTTGATTGGCCGATCATGCCAGTGCCAAATTGAACTGCAAGAGCAGTTAACATGTGGAGTCTTTTACTGGACTTTTCACAATTTTATGCACCAACAGGAAAGACTGGCAGGCATTTTCAAGGGCCCGTAACATTGCTACCAAACACAGCTAGCCACTGAGGTTTTGCTAGCAACTCTGTTGGTAGTCAGTGCAACACTAGTTTACACAGTAGTCTTCGCTTATGAGAAGAAATGACGAAGGATGATCGATTGCTCCGTCAAAGAATCCGGATCGAAATTAATGTCATCTTCAGCTAAAATATGAAATTCGGTTAAAAAGTTTCATGTAGCAATATCTTTTCCCCCTCGAAACCGGCAAGTTCATTTTGTGTGTATACGTGCGTGCGTGTGTGTGAAGCACTGACAAATGTTTCACCATTCTTGTATTCCGGAAAGTCATGGCTTTTGACAGAAATGGCACACACACACACACACACACACACACACACACACACACACACACACACACACACACACATATATATATATATATATATATATATATATAATATATATATATATATATATATATATATATATATACATACATACATATGTATATATATATATACATACACACACACACGCACACACACACACACACGGAATGTGCGCTCTGGCGACAGAGCAAGTGGGGGGAAAGAACAGGGAAGAGGCTGATGGGAAAGAGACCGGGGAATGAGGCATGGCTGAGGGGAATGGGGAAGAGTGAGGCAAAAGGGGGAGGGGATGATCAGAACTAACAAACAATCGCAAAATCCCGTTTTAAATAACATGTCTATTTATTTTCCAGCGTTTTGGGACACACTGCCAAGAAGACAGTCTAGGTTTTCTTTCCCTCTGGGTTTCACACCCCCATCTCCCTGCTATATTCTTCATTTGGTCACTGTTGAAAAGTTACGCATTATTTTGCATCTGATGTGGGGGGGGGAAAACTGGAAGGTGACTGAAAGATGGAACCAAGAAAAAATTCACACAAGATCAAATGAACAAAAAAAAAATAAACAAGTCAGTCGAAGGAAAGTCATTTTGACCCGTTGACAGGACAGGAGGAGAGAAATGATGAAAAGAAGGGGTCGGCAAGCAGAACCAGGAAGATTTCCGAACAACAACAGCAAAAATGTACTAATTTCATAAGTCACAAACGTTCTCAAAATGATACTTTTCATGGGGGTGGGATGGAAATCGTTCAAAGTAAAGACGATGCTAATCGAACACTGATTAAGAGTTTAAACAGGATGGAGCTAAGTATTAGAGAGGGGAGGAGAGAGAATGATTCAGCAAGCTTACAACTGGACAACATTTTATCTGAGCTTTTTCGACCTCAAGAGAGAGAATGAGTCTTTTTCTGTTCTTTTTTTCTTTCTTTATTATTGTTTTAGAAGAAGAACTGAAGATCTTGAGCGGAAAAACACAGTGACGATATAATTTGCCAGCAAAAAGAACTGAAATAAACAAACAAAGTAATCTGTTAGAACAGTATACATGCACAGACAACAAGAAAAATATTGAATTCAGTCGGCGAAGCTTTTGGAGAAACGACGGATGAGAAAAGTGATAAAATTGAAGCAAGAAACGTAGGGACTCGTTAATTTTCCGCCCACGCATATCAGTATTGCCCATCGTTTGGGAAACTGCTGTTGTTTGTCCTTCGCGGGCGAAGATGATCACGACTTCTGCTATCACTGGGTGGTGGTGCGTGTATGAAGATGGTTGATCAGGCCGATCCTCGCAATGAATAGTCTTGCAGTGTGGAGACGGCAGATCTGGAGGCGAGCCAGGCTGAGAGGTGGTGCTTGCTGTTTGAATGAAATTTGACTTTTTGCTCCTGTGCCTCCACTCGTCTCGTTTCAAATAGTTTTTCACTCTGAATTCGATCATGGTGTGCCAGGTTGAGCGATCTTGCGCAGCTTCTTCCCAGGAGTCAGGGAAGATCTCCTCTCATCCATGCTCCTTACAGTCAACTATTTCCTCCCACTTACATATTTTGTTTTGTTAACAGCTGTGACCGTATATACATGGCCTTTCTATTTTCAGTCTGATCATATTTACATTTTGTGTGCATGCTTTATCTTTGGACAGATTCGATAATTTGCTCGTTGTTTCTCTTGCCTTCTTCCACATTTTAAACCCCGAATTCTTTC
>CM031601.1:65381245-65403745 GCA_018398815.1 Conus ventricosus
TATCCAGAATGACCAACAGGCAGAAGTCAAATCACTTTTTTTTTCTGTCTGATCCACACTTAAGTCTATTCGCTGTAAACATTCAGGCATCCATCAGCCTGAGTGCACGGGTGTGGTTCAGAGTGTGGTGATCTCTTCGCTTCTGTGTCGGTCCTACAGTCAGAATTCCAGAAGTTCGGGGGCACTGGAGGGCGTTTCTGACTGTTTCGCTTTCCTCAAGTCGGCCTGCAGGGCTTGCTGGTTAGCTTTCCGTCGCAGGCTGTTAAGCGCGATGTATCTTCTCCGGGAGTCGTTCTGTTGTCCACCTCGCCTCCAGACGTCACCGTTGGTACCTGGATGGGAAACTCTTTGCTGGATCTGAGATGCGGGGCTCCTTTGGCTCCTGCCAGAATTCCTGGCATGCCTGCGGTCTCTGCCTCTTCAAAATCACCGCTGTTGTCCGTGTTCTCCCATCTGACGTTGGCTCGGTTCGGTTTCAGAGAATTGAGTTCGTATGTTCTCGTGGACCTCATCTCTTCCTCGTCCGAAATAACACTGACATCGTCTTCGACGTCTTCCACTTCGTCTGCATCATCGTCGTTGTGCATGTTGTGTTTGTACTGGCTGTGGTCACGGGGGGCGAAGAGCATGTCCGCCGGGTCCTTTCCCAACGCGGAGGCAGCTTTCCTATTCTTCTTCAGTTCATCTCCACGAGCGGAGTTCTGGTCGACCAGACCGTACCTCGGGGAGAGGTTCCTACCGGTACCCATGGCGTCCAGGTAGTCCGAGGTGTAAGGGAATGCCTTGGAACCCTCGCCGTTCTCTTTCAGAACACTGACAGGATTCTGCATGACCTGGATGCTCCTCAGCTGTTTGGAGGTATCATGGCACGAGTCATCGTACTCGAAAGCTCCGTTGTCCGTACCGTACAGACCTCCTTCATCCGATGGCTGCCTGACGGAGCTGTCGTGACGACGCCGAGAAGAGTACTACTCTTTTGGAAGCCTGAAGTCCGCAGGCAAGGACGATGCCAAACTTCCGCTGTGCTGTGCCCTGTCTCCGTAAGAGATTCTCTCCCCACCGTCCACCCGTTCCTCGGTGATGACTGCGCCCTGCGTCATCATCACCCGGGACGGTTCCCCCTCATGCTCGTGGAGGCCAGGGGTTTGTGGTAGGGGGTGTCTGGTCTGGTCGTGGAGACGGGGTACGCGAGCGACTCTTCAAGCAGCGCGTAGTCCCTTCCTCTTCGTCGTCGTCAGACTGCACGAAGGCCAGGGTCTGACTGAAGTCCGCGCCCCGGGGGTCCTGACCGACCCCGAGTGTTGCCGGAGAACCCATGAAGTCTCCACCGTCTCTGTCCTCCTCGACCTCCACGTCCTCCACCACCTGCCAGGAGATGGGCGCTGGGTCTGAGGCGCCCTCTCTCGGTGTGCGGTGCCGAGACCCGGAGAATTTCCCGTGACTAGGGGAGAGCACTGAGCTGGCGTATGAGGTCGAAGCGGAAGTGCTGGAGGCGTCGTCCATGTTGTGTTGATTTCGGCTCACCCTCTGTGGATACACACCCAATGAAATTAATGCGCTGAGGCCTTGCTTAAGGAATCGAGTATTTATAGACAGGCACAATTAGATTGTTTTGAGAATTTTTGTTGTGTTTAAAAGTTGATTTACCTTTTCTTTTCTTTCACATGTCCATCAAGGTACATGCCGCGTAGTTCCGAGCAAACAGATTAAAAGGAAAGGAATGGGACTCTTTGGGGGACACCAGCTGACGCAAAGTACTAGGCTCACGGGTGAATGAGAAGGCTTGAAGTGTGACGTCAGCTAAGGGGAAGGTCGTGTATTTGAAGATTGTGAATCATGTCATTGGTGGAAACCCTCCCCCCTCCACCCCCCCCCCCAAAAAAGGGGAAAAAAAGACAGACAGACAGACAAGCAAACAAACAAAACAAAACAAAAAACAAGTGAAATGATTGGTGGGGGGTTGTTCTTTTGATCACTTGTCAGTTTAATATCAAATGCTGGTTCAAACGCATGCCAGGCCTAACAGCACCTACATGGATTATAAAGTGATTTAGAGCAGAATCCTAACTGTGGCCTGTGAACAGGATCGACAAAGTGGCGGAGCAGTGACTTGGGGAGGGAGAGAAGAGGAGGGGAGGGGAGGAAGGAGGTAACCACGCATTCATTCACTCATGAACCTTGAGAATGTACCTGCGAGCAGCCTTATGATAAAGACGTGTGAACACGTGCACGATGTTGGAGAAAATACAACTACGAATTCATTCACGCGCAAGCGCGTGCGCGCGAGCGCACGCACGCTCCTACACACACGCACAGTCGGGGGGAGGGGGCGGGGTGTGTGTGTGGAGACAGACAGGATAACTCCAGACTGAGACTCATTTTCTCCGCCCGATCCGCCTTCCTGTCTCCCCCTAACCCCCCCCCCCCCCCCCCTTCCCTGCCCCCACCCCCCCATCCCCATCCTGCCCCCACCTCCACCCACATTCTCCCTTTCTCCTTCCTTCTCCTCCCCCCGCCCCCCTCTCCACAGCATCCTCACCCGCTTCCCACCCTAAACATAGGTCTTTGTCGTAACAGCCTCGGCGCGGCACCGACAATCCAGAGGACGAATCGATCAATGTCAGGTCGTCACGCGGCAACGCACCATAGTAGGAGAGTCGCTGAGGTGGCAGTCATAGGGATTCGTTTTGACGGATCCAACAAACCGCGAGGCACACAATCCATCAAGCTGCCTTTTGAAAATAATAATAACTGCTGAGTCCTGAAGCCCACGTCACCAGTGATTGAGCGTTCCCTTCACCCCCAAAGAGCGCCTGATGTGGGCCCCTTTACGTTAACAGCAGCACGGTACCCATCGTCCCAAAGAGGGTTTTGTGACTTTATTTTCGGCACTTTTGTGGTTAAATTTAAGAAAATGGTTTTTGTAATTTACGAAATGTTTACGGAATCCATGGAAAAAGGAAAAATTTTTTTAAGAAAAGAAAGTACGATTTCGGTAAAAAAAACACAGTAATGCACCCCCCCCCACCTGAGGAATGAATGCATACCATAGTATCCGTTGGCTTTAAAGGCCCCCTTTGAATGAAAAACCGGGGTAAAGTGTCCCTCTGTCGCATACCCCTAGTCGCCATGGCACGGGAAGATGAGAGGAGAGAGGGGAGGAGAGAGAGAGGAGGAGGCTCGTTTACCCTTGGGGCCTAGTAGGCAAAGGCATCTTCCCGTGGTGGAATTTTGCTAAAGGGCGCGCGCTGGCTGGAACGGCTCTGTCAGGAAAAACACGTCCCCGTGCGGTGGTGGGGGAAAAAGAATGAGTAGGTTCATCCGCAAGGGAGTGTGATTACGGGTTAGCTTAGGGTTTCGGCGGGAAAACGAAGGGGGCCCCAAAAGGCGCCAAAAACGTAAACGACGAGGAGTTCAAGCCGACTTGGGGTTTTTTTTTTTTTCTTTTCGGCGAAATTTTGAATGAGGCAGGGGAATATTTAAACGAACAAGTAGGGGTAACCTTAAAAATTTGTTTGAAAAATGTTTTTTAATTAAAAAAAAATTTATGAAAAAAAAAAACCCAAAATCCGGGTTTATGTTTTAAATTTAAGTCTGTTTTTGGTTTTATTATCAAATTTTTTAAAAAAACCGGAAATTATCCATCCTTAAATTGCCAGAAAACTCAAGTTTTTATTTTTCAAACCCAGCTGCCACAGAGGCCCTTTGTCCTTTGAGATGCTTTTCCCTTCAAAAGACTTATGATCATTCTTTTCGTGTCTAGTCTTTGACTTTTACCAAAACCCCCAAATTTTTTTCATTCCCCAATGCCCGGAGTTTTGTAAATTTTTGATGAAGTTGTGTGGTGGTACCCAGTTTAGGAAATGCCCCCCCAGGATTTCCCGCGGTTTGTATTTTTAAAAAAACAGCCCTAGCTCGCGTCTTTAACATGGGCTGTTCAGAATGAAAGGGCCGAAATTTCTCCGAAAAGAGCGTCGGAAAAAAAAAATACGGGGGCCTTGTTCGCTTAGGGTTTTTTTTTCCACCTGGGCATTTTTGCTTGTGACAGGACACAGTTTCGTGGTCGCGAGCCCCAAAGCATTTACACCCATTTTAGTGGAGAAAAAATTTTAAAAAGTTCTTTGGGGGCTCACCCGGTTCAACAAGTTTCGCCGGGCGACCCCAGAATGGCTTTTTATAGTTCTCGGAAAAGAAAGACTTAAATTTAACCCAAAAAAAATAACGACCCTCCAAACAAACATACTGGTGGGGGTTATCCGTTTTCAATACTAATTTACAAAAACCTTTTCGATTTTTTTTTTTGTTTAAACCCTTTGTTTTTCTTGATTTTTTCCCTAAACCATTTTCGCAAAAAAACATTCTTAAATGAGTCCGGTCTTTCATGTGAAAAAAAAACAGTTTTTAAAATTGTTCTCAAAAAGGTTTTTTTAAAACTGGTTATTTTTTTTGAAAAAATTTCCCAAACCCCCACTTTCCCTAGTTGTTTTCCAAATAAAGGCCAGTTTTGAAAAATTGTTTTTTTTTAACTATGTCCCCCTTTTCTGCCGAACAGTCATCTATTAAAAATTTGTGTCGGGGTTTCCCTTCAAACATTTTTAAAAAAATGTTTTTAAACACTCACTTGGGTTTATTGCTGGGGATTAATTTAAATTATTTCATCTTTCCCCAATTTTAACCTTTTCTATCATGATTGCTTTGTTCCATTTAAAAGTTTTGGACAGAAAACCAATTGATAAAAATTATAGCGAAAATTTTTTTAAAATTTGGTTCTGGGGAAAAAATTTATTTTTTTTCCACAACCAGTCTGCCCCAAATTAATAAAACAATGAGGGGTTTTTGTCTTTAAAATTTTAATGCCCCTTTGTTTTTTACTAAAATTTTAAAATCTAATCCAGTTATTGTTTTTTATCTTGCTCTCTGTAAAAACTTTCGGTTTAAAAAAATCCTAAAAGGTCTAATGTGAAAGTTTTAATCCAATTCAGTGCTGTAGATTTTTTAAATTTTTTAGATAATATTGATTTTTTGGGCTTGTTTTTTATGACCTTTTATCCTCACCATTGTGAAGAAGGGAAGACAGTAATTTTAAATTTTTTAAACTTTCTAAGTTTTGCCAGCTAATTAGAACCCCCCTTTTTAAAAGGACGTCACTGACGCCCCCCCCCAATTCCGCCTCTTTTTTTTGGGACAGAAATTTCAATATCTTTGGGAAAGGGGTCTCCAAATTTTTTCTTTTGAGGAAATGAACGGTAATTTTGGGGAAAGCTTCCTTTAAAACGTTTCTTTGTGGGGGGTTTGTACTTTTTTTTTCCCTTTTGGGCCTTTTTTTCAATCTCTTTTGGGGAACTATTGCCCTTGGCAAAAGGGCTTCAGAAAAGGGGGACCTGAGTTGAATGCTTTTCTGAAATTTTTTTGGGGGTTTAAAAAATGTTTTTTGGCTTATAAATTTTAAATTTTTTTTCCCCATTTTTTTTGGGTTTCCCAAGTCCCAAATTTTGAGGTCGGTTTTAGAACTATTTTATATTCAAAACGGGCCCAAACATTTTGTTTTTCTAGTTTGCCCCCCGTTGTTTTGTTTAGGAAACTTTTTGCGGCGCCAACCTTTTTTTGGGTTTTTAATCCCCATTTTTTTGTGTACTAAAAAACCATACAAACCCCCTATTCCCCGTTTTTTTTAAAAAGGTCCGAAACGTCCCAAAAAAAGGGTTTTCCCTTTTTAATTTTTTCAAAAGGGTTATACCCCTTACAGGGTAATGTAACCCCGGGTTCTTCTGGCCCCCCGCGACAATTTTTATTTAGTTTATTTTTTTTTTTCCCAAAAACAATGGGGCGGTTAAAACTTTTACGATTTTTTCCTTTTTTTTGTCGGTGTTTTTTTTTTTTTAAATTTGACCCAACCCTCCCACAAACTAATCTTTTAAAATGAAAATTGGGGAAATTGTAAAATTTTCATAATCGCAATTTGCACCCTTTCCCTGATGGAAGAACCCTTTAAAAACCGTTGGGGCCCTTTTCCATCTTTTTAAGTTTTCATCGTGCTCAGTTCATCAAAATTTAAACATAGAGTAATGAAGGGTAATGCGGATTGAGCGGGTTTCTCCCTTAATTTGTTTTTTTTGGGTTTGAAACTCTAAATCTATAATTGCCCGCTGCAAACCCTTTTAACTTTTTAGCTGCTCTTTATAAAAATAGTAACCTGCTTCTTCTTCAGGCTTGAATGATAACATTTTTTTCCCAGATTCCATTGTTAAGTTTGAGATTTAATTTTGGAATTTACTCATTGCTTTTTTTTGTGAGAAAAACCCGGGTTAAAAACCATAGGTAGGGTTTTAACTGGCTAACTTTGTCTCCGGCTTTATTAAATTTTTTAGAATTTATTTTTCTTTTGGGGTTTCACTTATATTAAACCATACAAACTTTTTTAAAAATTTTTTCGTGGGGGGTGCGACCTTTTTGGTTCCGCAATCGTTTAAACAGCATGCTCTAAAAACGAAGGACGGTTTTGGTTGTTTTTTTTTCAAACTTTTTTTTTAAACGAAATAAAAATAAAGTGCTTTTAAAATTATACAAAAGCAAAATTTTCTGTGGGGCCGCATAAAAATTCTTAAAAATAAACAAATGATACTCTTGTCTTTTCTTTTTGACCCGGGACTGACATTTTTATAAAAGGTGAGTACCCCTTTTAACCCGATTTTTTAAACCCCCCGATTAAAAAAGACTCACCCCAAAATTTTTTGGTTTAGTCCCCGATGCAGTTTATCAAAAACCAATTTAAAACTTGTTTGTTTTTTGGTGAAATCAATGGGTGTGGAGTGTCGTATGCTGATCATTTAAAATCAACCTGACCCTTTGGTGTGGGCCCGGGTGTACGATTTATTTTTTTACCCCTTTCCCAAAAGTTTTTTGACTGAACTCCCAAAGCCCCATTACCAAATGACAAAATTTTAAATTTTCCAAATTTTCCCCAACAGAATAGACGGGAAGGCTTTTAAAAAGGATCTTTTAAACGAATTCAATATTAATTTTTAAAAACAGCCCTTTAGACAAAGTCGGATCTTTTTCATGGTCAAAGGCCCCCCTTTTTTTTGGGGGGGCGGGGAACGGGAAAAAGGGAAAAATTATAAAGGGAAATCCTCCTTAACTTTCTTTTCTTCAGGCCCCAGCTGTTCCCCTTTGGGCCATAGAGCAAGAGCAAAAACGGCTTGGAAAAATTTTAATCTTAGACATTTTCAAAGGGCCCAAATGGAGGGGAATAAAAAACAAAATAAACGACTCTATTCGCACTTACTTTTTGGTGTTTGCGGGTTTCGCAAGCCAGCGAGATCGGCAAAAACTGGTCCTTCTACGGGCCCTTTAAAGACAAAAAAAAATACTTAGCAAATTTAGAGGATGCTTTTAAAATTCTACAGTTGATTTATCTTCGGTATAAAAAGGGTAAAAATTGTTTTAAAAATTCGCAAGATCAAAAGTAGATTTTTGTTTTTCGGCACTGGTTTTATTATGTCCCTTCTGACCTCGGCTCCTGGTAGGCAAAATTTAATAAAACTAAAATAAGGGAAATCATTAAGGCAGGTAAAAACCCGAAGGTGGGAAAAAAAAACGACATAAATTTGACCCCAAGAAATATTAAAAAACAAAAAAAAACACAAACCCCCCCCAAGTTTAAAGTCACCCAACCCCTGGGGGCCAAACCCAAAAAGGCCCGCTAAAGAAGTCAAACAAAAAAATGACCGGAATAGGGAAAAAGACAGCGCTAGTTGTTGGTTTTTTAAAAACGGGCCCTAGGATTAAACTTCTTTTCTTACAAAATTTGAAACCCCCAACTTTAAGAGAATTAATGCCCAAAAGTGCTCGGCCTTTAAAGCCAATACTTTGCCTGCAGTAGCAAAAGCCAGCAACGATACTCCCTAATATCCCAGGAAAAGGGGTCTTAGCTTTACCAGTTTTTTTTTTTTAAATAAACTGCCAAGTTGATAAAGGTTTTTCTTTACCCATGATTTTTTCAGGTGGAGGAGTTGGCGATGGGGAAATGAACTTTGCCCCCCCCCCGGGCCTGTAATACCCAAATCCAGTTTACTTATTGCAAAACCAAAGGCTGTTTTAACGCTTTGTTTAATGTGCTCCTTGCTCTCAAAAACAGTGTTCGTTTTCGTTCGCTGTTTTTGTCTTAAAAATAAAATGTTTTCGATAGTTTTTCTTTTTTCTTTTCACTTGAGTTCGTAATTGGTTTTCGGTTTTGTAGTCAGCGCCCTTTAGTTTGATGATCTTTCTTGTTCAAAAATTTTTTTTTGTCTTTGTTTTTTTCTTTCTTTTAAAAATTTATGCCCTACGTTTGAGTCGTCGCCTCAACAAAAATTTTTTTTTTTTTTTTTTTTCTTTTTATATGGGTTATCTGTTTTACCTTTTTTGCTAAATTGTTTTTTAATTCCCCAAATTTATGGTTCTTAAAATACGATCAAGGGCTAATAAATTTTTTCTCAGGTAGCGTGGTTCGGGTTTAGTATTTAAAGCTGTTTCTTTTCTTTTAGGGGTTTTGCTCCCCACTGTATTATTATTCGTCCCCCTGTTTGGGTTAAATTTTTCAGGTTTTGTGTTTTTTATTTGGGTACCTGTTGGGAGTTTTTTTAGTGTGTTTTGGGAAAAGGGAACAACTTTCTTCGGTTTTTAATTTTTTGGGTTTTTTAATGCCAAGGCGATTTTGTACGCTAAAAGGGGGTCCCTTTGTCTAAGTGTACCTTGGGGATAAAATTTAAAAGGGTCTTGTTTAGTTGTAAGCTTTAAAAACCCCTTGTCCCCGGCCGGTTTTCACATACAAAAGGCCATCATTATCTCGGTCAAAAAACATTAGGGGCTAAAAAAACGGGGGGTTCAATTTCCTAAAATTTTTTTCAATGACTAACATGGCTTTCTGTTTTTAAATTTTCCCCCGAAAAGGGGCGTTGAGCGGGTGCTGTTTTTTAAAAGGGGTCTTTTAATTTATGTCGTCTCCCGGGTTAAAAAACTACTTTCTTCACCCCAATGCCCGCCATATTTTTTTAAAAAAATTTTAATTTTTATTTTGTTTTCAAAAAAAAATGTTTACAAGTTTTAATTGGTTCTTTTTTTGGGCCAAATAGAAGTTGCAAAAACCCTATGGCTGTGAAGGGAAATAAACAGAATATTTTTGGGTTTCCCAAAAAATCCTTTTTCTATTGATGCGATCAAAATTTCCCGTTAAATTTTTCCCAAACCCGGAGCAGATGAAAGGATTGTGCCAGGCTCTAGCGACTTATTTCAAAATAGAAAAAGAATCAAAAGGGAAAAACCAGGCAGTTGTTTCCCGAAATTTTTCCGGGCAAAACGTTAAAAAAATTTCTATAAAAATTTAGGGGGAAAGAAATATTTTCTTTTTAAAAAAAAGGCATATTTTTAAAACCTTTTCGATTATGGCTAACCCAGGAAAGAAAGGAATGATCTTTCGTTTTTAAAGGGAAAAGATAATTTAAAGAACACTAAAAAAACAGAAAAGGGCCCCTCAAGGGTGCTTTAAGGGCCCAAAAAACTTTCAGCTGTAAGTTATGCGTTTTGGAAATCGTTTTCTATCCCCTTAGATTTTGAGTTGTTAAGTGCGCATGCGCCATAATATCAAGGGCTTTTAAAAAAAAGTTGGTTTATATGAACTAACTTTTAATTTAATACAAACGTGTTATCCCGATTTAACAACCCGACACCGAAGCAAAGGGACAGCATTTCGACATCGCGTTTTGAGTTTGACGTTTTTGGAACTCTAATTTAGGGAAGGTTGATTGAGCAACGAATTTTAAAAAGACTAGCCAAAAATTTTATTACGAAAAAAGGGATCACCATTTACACCCCCCCTAAAAGCGGGCAGACACAAAAAGGAATTTCCCGTTTTTTTGTGTCTCAGCAAAAAACAAAATTTAAAAGGGATTTTATTGCTGTGCGAAGATGAAAGAACATTTAAAAAAAAAAACTGAAAAATTTCTTAAACCTTTTAAAAACGAAAAATGCAATGTACAATTTAGGGTAGTCCTAACAAATTTTACGCTTTGCGGGGCTTAGACCTTTTTCAGAATTTTTATGAGATAAAAAAAATTGTTCGGAGGTGGGGAATAGAAATCCCAAAAGGGGGGACCTTGTGGGCTAAAGATCTACACCTTAAAAGTGTTTGGGCTCGTTTATTATTTAACAAAAAAATACGGTTTATGGATTGACCTAAGGGGCAAAGAGGATTTTTCAGTTGCATGGAAATGGGGGAAAAACTGTTAGAGAAGTAAAAAACATTCAAAATTGACAAAGAAAAAGATGCGATTTTTCCGCTTTAAAGTACATTTTTTTTTCTATATGGTTTGCAGCTGAATATTTTAAGTAACAATTCGATTTTATTTGAAAGGGTTTAAAATTTTTTTTTATTTTAAAAAAGCTTTTCTGTTTTGAATTATTCCCAAAAATAACCCAAAGAAGAGTAGCAGGCAACTTGCTGCCATGAAGGCAAAATTGACCCCAGGGCCGTCTCTGCTGCTGGGAAATAAAAACCTTGATTAACCAAAATTACCCCAAATGCAACAAAAAAATAGAGCAGGACTTTCAAAATACAGCAAAAACCAAACCCAAGGTATTTTTGCTGTCTTTAATGCGTTAATATGTTAAAACTGGAGCATCGGGCCCATTAGTGCTCTATCGCAGGAAAGAGTTTAGGCCCCTTAGCATCGGGCATTGGGCCCCGGGAGCTTTTCCTTTTTGGCAGTTTGTCTTTAGCTTTTTCGCCCCGTTTTCATTAGCTGTAGGGGCTGTGGCAAAAAAAAAAAAAACTAAACTCCAAAAGCACACAGCCCCTGGTTCAACTAATAACAGCCCAAACCCTTTTTTTTCCCTTAATCTGATTAAAAAATAAAGCCTAGCTGACTCAAAAATCCGGATGAAAAATTTAGTCGTTTTACAAAGGGCCCATTTTTTGGGGGCTATAAAACCAAAATTTTGATTCAAAAAAAAAGGGAGGGAAAATTTTTCTCAAAAAGCCAGACCAAACCCAAAAGATAAAAAAAGGGAAAGCTTTTTAAAAAAAATAAAGAAAAAAATTAAACTCCCGCTTAAAAAGCTCGCATTAACAACCCCAAAGGGGGTGTTTATACTTTTGTTTTTGAGTCCAAGCACAAAAAAACCGTTGATTTTATTAATTATTTTTTTGATTTAAATAATATTTTTAGTTAGAAAAAAAAACTCGCTTTGGGTAAAAATATTTTGAAGGTCCCGGACGAAAATTTTTTTGAAGCAATGCAAGAAGATTTTCAAGAGCCTGATTTATATTGATTTAGAAAATCTTTTTTCCTGCAACGTACAGGCAAGGTTTCTCATTTCTATTTTTAAAATTCGGGTTTTCTAAAAATAGGGGCCAAGGTTTAAAATAAAGTTAGCTGTTTTAATCGACTTGTAACAAAAAATGAAGAAAATCTAGAAGTTGGGGTTTTAAACTAAAAAACCGACTTTTTTCTCATTTTTGGGGCTTAACAACCCCGGGTTTGGGGAGACCAACTGCTTACACGTTTGATGGGCCCCTGAAGAAAACCCAAAAGGGGGGGCTCTGGGTTTTGGGCAAAAGGGCCCAAATTTAGAGATCGAATTTTTTAAAATGGTAAGGGATGAGCGATTGTAGGCAGGTTTTTAAATTAACTACCCCCAGAAATTGGTAGCAAAAAAAAGCAGTTTAAACATAAAGAATTCAGACAAAAAAATTTTTTCATGTGGTGTGTTTTGCAAGGGTGCATTACGCCCCTAAAAAAAGCAGAGAGGTGTCTAACTTTTGAACCTTTCATCAATGATCTTAACTTTGGGAATAACCCTTTCCCCCTTTGCGTGGATTTTCCCTTGAAACGTTTGAAGAACAAAACAAAAAAAAAAAAATGTCAATATCTTTCACATGGGATGGGGGGAAACCCAAAATTTCAACCCATTAAAGTTTTCCCAAAAAACAGTCCCCGATTGGTGAGCCAGAAAAAAAACATGTTGAATTACTTTCTGATGTTTTCCCCCAGCGGGGGTACCCCCATTACACATTTATTTGAACAATTTAGTAGACTAAAGTTGATTTCTTCCAAAAAAAAGACGCAAACGAAATTTTGGAGAAAAAGTTTTTTAAGAAAGCCCTCTGCTTTTAAAACCCCAAAAGGAAAAATAAGAAAAAATTTTATCGGGCCCCGTTGACTGTAATACAGAAATTAAATTTCGCCCCCACCCGGTTTTAAAGTTGGGTTTTTTGAACTGGAAAAGGCCCGGGAAAAATTTCCAAAATTTTTTACCCCAGGGCTTCGAATCACTATTGGTTTTTTTATTAAAGGGGCCCAAACCCCCCAGAAAAATTTTAAAAAACGACTTTGTGGTAATCACCAGATTTGGTTTTTTTTGGGCCCTTTATTTTGGGCGGTCGGATGGCGTCATTTTAACGCCGGGAAATTTTTCAGGGACCAAATGCGGCTAGAAAATTTTTACAGCGCCCTGCAGCCAAATTCGTAAAAGTTGTTCTAATAATCTGAATTTTTTCTGAAAAACATTTGGGCGCCTGAAGACCAAAACAGTTTTTACTCAGCCCTCCCTTTTTGGAAATTTTCGGTTTAGACCTTCCCTCAGACGAGCAAAACCGACAGGCGGCCTTTGGGGGCCCGGGGGGGGTAAGGACCAAAGATCCCATTAGCGGAAAATTTAGGGAGCTTTCGCACAGTAAATGCAATTCTTCAAAATAAAATTTGAAACCCAAAAACTTTGGAAACTGCCCCTCTTTTTCATAACTTGCGAGGGTTTGACCCCTTTACCCTTTTAATGCAAGCCGTAACCCCAAAGCCCTTTAGGGTAACTTTATTGCACAGTCATCAGAAAAGTACTTTTGTTTCCTTTAAATAACAAAGTCTTTTTTTGACTCTTTGCAACCAAAGATGGGTTTTTTAGAGTCACGGGGTATGTCCTTAAAGTCCCCCGGGGGCCCAAAAACGGGAAAATAAATTTTTACCCCTCTCTCGTTAGAAAGGGGGTTTACCCTTATGAATTTCATGGAAAAAGGGTTTGGGGGGGCTTGGGTGAAAACACACTTCCGCTTAAAAACGCGTTTTTTTAGTCTTAGAGGAAAGGGGCATCAGTGATTCCGTTTTCCAGGATGTCAAGATGCGTGGCAGAAGTTAGATTGTTAAAAAAGATGGGGACTATTTATGATGTACTTTTATGGCTGATGTATGTTTTTTGGTGGACGTCTTTGAAAACTATAAGGGAAAAACCCGCATGAAAAATTAAAGCCTGGACCCGCGAAATTTAAAATTTTTGCGCCCCCGGGGGGTGAGTTGGGATTTCTTTTTAAAGTTTACTGGAGTACCCGATTGGGTTTTATTGTCTGACCTACCAATGAAAAGATGATTGAAAAAGGATTGCGCGGGGGAAAAATTTTTTTTGGTGTTTGCCCAAATTTCTGTAAAGCAAACAACAAATCTTGAACCCACATGATCCCAAATAAAAAGGGCTAAAAATATCTCATGTATTTTGACGCAAAAAATTTTGTTTTGGTTTTTCTATGGGGCAATCGTTCCTTTTCGTAAAATTTAAAATGCTCCAGCCAAAATTTCCCAAAAATTTTTCAAAAAAGGGATTAAAGTGGTTGAGCAGTTTGGGCCCGGGGGGAACAGCCCTGGATACATTCTAGAAGTTGACTTAGAATATCCTCATGAACTCCATGACCTGCATAATGGACTATCCATTGGCAGCAGAAAGCTAAAGATGGCAAAAAAGAACCGCCTAAACTGTGCCTAATCTTCGAGGCAAAAAAAATTTATGTCTGCATTACAGACTTCTGCAATTTTATTTAAGACATGGTTTGAAGTTGACAGCGTTCATCGTATAATTGCTTTGATCAAGAACAGTTCATGAAACCATACATCATGAAGAACACTGATCTCAGAACTAAATCCACAGATGCTTCAGAAAAAGACTTTTTCAAGCTGATGAACAACAGCTGTTTTGGAAAGACTATGGAGAATCCGCACAAGCGCAAGATGTCAGATTGGTCACCAGAGAGAACGAAGCAATTAAGCTGACTTCAAAACCAAATTATCAGGACTTTAGAAGATTTCATGATCAGCTTTTTGGTATAATGATGAAAAAAAGAAAGTCAAATTGGACAAGCCCGTTTTTATCGGGTTTACTGTTTTAGAATTATCAAAGCTTTTAATGTTAGAATTTCTTTATGACTACTTTAAGCCCCTATATCCTGAGTCCAGAGTGCTTTACACAGATACAGATAGTTTTGTTATAGATATCCCTACTGAAGACATCTATAAAGACATGGAATTAGAAGTAGCTAAAGGGCATGCGGGATGGTACGACACATCCGATTACCCTAAAGATTCGCCTTTGCATTCAATTACTAACAAGAAGGTTTTAGGAAAGATGAAAGATGAATTATCTGGAAAGGTGATTAAGGAGTTTGTTGGGTTAAGGTCAAAAATGTACAGTATTTCGTGCCAGGAGAAAACCATCAAAAAAGCAAAGGGAATATCTCGCAGTGTTGTGCAGTTAAACATATCGCATGACAACTATAAAGAAGCATTGTTTGACAATAAGACTTTTCATCATGACAACGTAAAACTGCGATCTAATCTACATAAGATCAGCACAACTGTTGTAACAAAGAAGTCATTAGATAGAACAAACACAAAACGTGTGTTTGTTAATCCAGAGTTTTCATATGCAATTGGACATAGGAGAACCGTAAATTAATTAAAGCGGAATTGTGTCTGGTGGGATTATCTGCAGTTCTTCTTTCACAAAAGATCTTTGAGGAGCCGGTTGTTTCGTTGTGTCAGTTTCTCGTAAATAATACACGGGCGGATTCATTTTTACAATTCTTTTTATTTCATATGGATCAACACTCCAAACTGGATCTGTTGCCCTGATGCGAGTGTCCCCTTCCGCTTTCCCCGGCAAATAAAGGTACCTTACTTTCAATCCAAATGGTAATAGTTTGCTGGGTGTACTGGAGTCTTCAGCAACATTTATTGTTTTTCTTTTGATTGCTTGTACTGGTTTTAGCCCTTTAAATTCTTCATTATTCATTGCGCGCAAAACTGAGGGCAGTCTTCTAACCCATTCTGTGTTGCGAGAATTGTCAATAAGCTCTCTGTGATACTGGTAGGAGAAAAGTCTTTCAGCTAACTGTTTGTTAAAGTTTTCAACTAAAGCCTGTGATCTGTGAACTCCCGGAATGCCTCTTTTAATGGTAACTCTATGTTTTAACAACAATTGATTCACTCAGCCTTTAAATTCTTTTCCATCATCGACTTGAATCATGCGAGGATAAGTTAGCGGACCTCGTTGGTATATTAGTTGTATAGCAACAGCAACAGCAGAAGCACTCTTTTGTGTTAACGGTTCCGCATCTTTGTATCTTGAAGCTATGTCAATGACTGTAAGTGCGTACTTAAATCTTTTTCGTCTAATCGTATCATGGGGTAAATAGAGAAGGTCCATTTGATGGGTGTCATTCGGTATTGTGTTCACAAAGTGTGGTCTCTGTATTCGTCTAGGCGCAGGTAAATAAATTTGCCAAATCGCTTGTTTAGATAACCATTCCTTTGCTGTTTGTTCACTGACTCCCGCTGCTTCGCTTAGCTTTTTGATTGCTGTTATTCCCTTCCAATATCCTTTGGGCGAATAATAGATTTTGTTCATTTTTATTCAGCCAATATTATGCGCAACAAAATACACGACGGTCATGCCAAAGACAATAAACCCGATTTCTTGCATCTTTTGTTTTTCTGATGGTTGATAAAAGTCACTAAATTTTGGCGGGGGCAATGTCTCGATTGGTTTGCCTGTTACAAGATAATATTCTTTTATTGCCTGGTCAACGTCTTTAAATGTGTAAGCTGCATGTCCCTGTTTTTTCAGGGTATCGTTAATGAAATCTAACTGTTTAATTCTCTGCTTTTCATAGTTATCTTGGGCGGCGGCTAGTTGCTCCATAGCTTTGTTATGTCTTTTTCTCTCGCCGTCATCCCGCAGTTTACTAAATGCGTAATTACTTCCGCTAAAAGCAAGCGCATTAACCACAGCGCCGCCTATCATCATTACGAGTGAAGCCATTTTTATAAATGTATTTTTTTAATTTTACATATTGATGCTGTCAGGAATTATTCCTTGCTTAACTAGAAAATCTTTCGTAGCAAATGAAGCTGCAATGATAGCAATTAGCTTTGCTAAGTCTTCAAAGTCTAGCTTGCCAAGATCCGCTGGTTTAATTCTTAACAAGCTTTTACCAAGCATTGTGTATCCTACACTTAGGCCTCCAATAACAGCAGAATGGTATACAAGGTTGGCGACAGTTTTTTCGGTGCTCATTTTTAAAAACAAAATAATTATAATCAATAAAAAACATGAACAGCGATGATCTACTACAGCTACAGAGTGACCTAATCCGTCTTGGACTTACAAATGAAGAAGTTGATGACCAAGCTGTTATGCCCCAAAAGGAGAGGTTGTATTCTTTGGCAGCATGTGGAAAAACAAAACAGTTCCTCGGAAATGAATTCAGCATTGAACAGATTCAACAGATGTCACCGCAAGACATTATGAAGTATCATAACAGGTATGAAGCGCAACTAGGATCAAGAATGGTAAAAAGTGTCGGGCAAACGGTTCTTAGTTTGTACACTAAACTAGTCAGTAGATTTGCTCCCATCGATTCTGAACAAGATTTTATGTATGATTTAACGCAGGATCCAGTTTTAACAAAGTCATTAGAGTCTCTAGGATGTGATCTGTATTACAGATTTGGAACATTGTTATCGCCGTTAATCATGGGATTAATAACTTTTAATCATATAGATTTTATTTCCCTTAAAAATGACCGAGCCAGAAAAACAGCAGAATCAGGAAACGCTGAATCAGAAAACATTGAATCAGGTGAAAGTGGTCACTAAAACACCTCATCCTGGATGCATTGCGGCAGGAAAAAAATTAGCTGAGTGGAACAAACAAAAAAAATTACAGTTACAATCACAAAATATAACTCATCATGAAAACATAACACCGCCAACGCCAGAACAAGTTGATTTAATGCCAGCTATAAAAACTCCATATGATTCAAGACCTACAGCGCCAAAGTCTTCATGGAATATTGAACTTAAAACTGTTGTCATTTTTGGCGCCCTTGCTGCTGTTGGGGGCGGTTATTACAGTTATAAAATATATAAACAATGGCAACAAGAACCAAAGCAGACAAAAGAATCTGAACCACTAAATACAGAAAACAACAGCACGCCAGAACCGCCAACAACAAAAGATCATTTTGATCCATTTAAGATGGAATAATATTTTAACCCTCTAGACCCTAAGGAGAGAAAGAAACGTGCGAAAATTATTTTTTCTGTACAAAATGACAAAGACGCATCATAAGATTGATTTAAACCAAAATTTTATACAAAATCAATAAAACTGATCAAAATGGTGCGTGTGCCAAATATGACCCATCAGGCCCAAGTGGAACTAAGTCTTTTGTGCCATATATGGAACACTGAGTCTGATTTCTGCTTATATAATTTGATTGTGTCACAAAATTGAAAACATTTGTTTCTTTTTCCACCCGTCCGTGATCAATTCTTTGAAGAACTGATAAGGAGTCTTCAGTTGGCCATCCTCTGGGGGTTGTTCCAGCTGCCCTTTGAAGGTGGTGTCTGGTGGCTGAAAACCGACGTCAGTCCAGGTGGGCTTGGCCATCAGATTATTCAGTTCTTCATCCACTTGTTCTGCTCCTAACAGTGGAGTGATATTGGCAAGGCTGCTAAGTGGGATGTCATCTTCATCTGGTGCTGTAGCCAATGCACCAAGGTCATCATCAGCAATGCTGGCTAGAGGGAGATCTTCATTAGTTGCCAGCAATGCTGCAAGCAGAAGATCATCTTCTGCCGTAAACTGCCGGCGCACTGATGCTAGAGGTTGGTCATCATCGCTGTCATCATCGCTGGGCGAGGTGTTGGTGGCCGGCTTGGTGGTCATGGCACTCGTTCGGTGTTTCGTTCGAACTGACCGCTTTTTTAATACAACACGGCATTTTTCCTCTTCATCCTCCTGGTCTTCATGAACAGGTGGTGTCCATTCATCCCCAGAGCTGCAGGATTCCTCAAAATCACTCTGGTCATCAGTGACAAAACGGCAGACGTTTGTGACTGGTACCCATTGAGTTGACATGCTGTGAACAAAATCAAATAAATAGTAAGTAAACGACAGAAGACAGGGAGAAAAAAGAGAAAGAATAGAAATAGAAGAATAGAAATATATAAACAATGGAACAGAAAACAACAAAATAAACATCAATAACGAAACTCAGATAAACAATGCACAATGACAGATGAAAATTAACTTAAAATGATCGATTTTAAACTATTTAACAGACAAAAAAATCATTGTATAAATAAATAAATACACAAATGAATAATAAGATTTAAAAAGAGAAAACAAATAACAAAGCAAACCCGAAGGAGATTTCATCAGAGACAAAAGAAATCAAAGAACTCAAGGGAATTCAAACAAACAAATCACAAATAGTTACATTGCTTGTTTATATTTTGAAAATGTTCACATATATTTTATAGATTGCTAACACAAGAGACACATTTAATTATTAGTTTCACGTTTAAAAAGTTGGCAAAATTTGGAACAGAAAGTCACACATGAAACATCGTTTTTTCACCTAACGCCTGTTGTGCCAGATATGGAACGCACACAACGAGTTACCTCCCTTGAAATTTTCATGAAAGACCGAATGTACCATTTATGGCACAACAACTTCAAGCTATCATTACAGGAATGGAAACACTAAACACACACCATCTCTACTCAGTTCCCCTCCCCAGACACTTGAGTGACAAGATAAACACACCAGGACTGGTGGCAGTACTCACATGCTGATTTAGTGAGGGGTGAAAGTTGACTCCAAGTAACCACGTGCTGAGCTGGCAGAGGTAAGTGATAACAGGAAGCGGTCTGGAATTCCAACTCTGAGCTAGCGTGTGGTACAATGGTGCTAGAGAGGCTGGTCATTCCATGCTGTTGCTTAAATTTAGTTTACTGTACTCCGACAGTAACGTCGGCTTTGTGGTGAGCGCTCGCAGTCTGTGTACCAGATATGACCCATCCGGCGCTAGAGGGTTTAAGAACTTAATTTTAAAATTTTTTTGATAAAAATAGATCATGACGGATTATTATTTGTTTAAAATGATGGAGTCAATAAATAAAGACATGGAGTCTATAAAAGACATTTCCATAGACCAGAATTGTAATCAATGCGGTTGCTTACGATGTAAGAACTTCATTAAGATCTATGCTAACAAATCTCGCGCCAAGGGCGCTGAGCAAAACATCCTCAACGATGACGCGTTTT
The DNA here is from genome assembly GCA_018398815.1 of Conus ventricosus. NCBI lineage: Eukaryota > Metazoa > Mollusca > Gastropoda > Neogastropoda > Conidae > Conus > Conus ventricosus. The sequence continues at coordinate 65,400,657 of CM031601.1, forward strand.
TTGAGGCGTGTGTGTACTATATTAGACATTTACTATTTAAGATAAAAACATAGATTGTCTTGTTTTTTTGATAATTATAAGATAACTTAAATAAGAACTTGGTTGTACTTAGAGGATGACTTAGTTATGATCTTAGGTTGACTTGAGTAAGAACTTGAGGATGACTTGAGGACGACTTCAGTTAAGAACTTAAAAGTGACTTGAGGATAACTTGAGGACGACTTGAGTAAGAACTTGAGGATGACTTAGAAGTGACTTGGGGTAACTTCAGTTAAGAACTTAGAAGTGACTTGAGTGTGTGCATGCGTGGGGTGGGGGGCAAGCAGGGTAGGGTGGGAGTGGGAGGGGGGCGCGCACCTTTGATTATTTATAAGAAACAAATGTCCAGAATATGATATAGTTATTATCAGTAAAACAACAACAATGACAGCAGCGACAACAACAACAATAACAGCATATATACAAGCACAATCGCACGCACACACACACACAAGATAGGGAGGTGCTTGCATGGAGAATGGGAAAGGGTTTTATGGTTGGCGCTTAAGCGCCGTAAATTCAAGACGGCTGTCGGTCTCTCTGTCAACTGAAGATTATTCAAAGCAGCCACCAAGTGCATTTATCAAAAGCTTGATTTAATAAACAAGACAGTTGAATAAAGTACACTCTGTGGCCGCCCAAAGGCAGCCAAAAAAAGTTGAAGCAGGGCGTTGAATAGGAGCAAGAAGAAGTTGAAGCAGAGCCCCGGCTATGCATAACCGTTATTTTTAGAATCATGTCATTTCCCCTTGCTGGGCGGTTTGCGACAAGCAGAGCCCCGGCTATGCATAACCGTTATTTTTAGAATCATGTCATTTCCCCTTGCTGGGTGGTTTGTGACAGGTGCTCTACTGTGACTGTTGCTGCTCCAAGTCGGTTGGCACACGTGGAATCTGTTTCCAGTGGTTGGCATATTCTGGAACCTTCAGCATGACTTTAATTGCGTTCAGTCTACTAAGGAAGAAGTTTAAAGGAAGTCCAACACAAAAAAACTGTTTAAATTCAAAAAGTGCACTTGCAAGTGCACGCAGTTTTCTAGCGTGGTCATCAGAATATCCAGTTTTTTCCTTCAACCAGTCTCCCCAATGTTGCTGTATTTCCCCCTGTTTTTGCCGAGTCTCATACCAATCTTTACACAAATTCAAAAAATTCCCAAATTGAATGTAGAACATGATAGTTTGTGCATCTTGCCTTCGAATGTTTCTGGCCCCTCTTTTCAGTTTGTTGATGATTTCATCTTCACTTTCAGCGTTAAATAGGCTATCTGTAAATACCTCTCTTGTTATTTTTTTCCCGACGTCAGCTTTGTTTGCAAGAAGGTATTCATGAAGTTCTGCTGGAGTTGAAAATTCTTTCCTGCTCTTTTTGATTGTATCTTCCCTTTCTTTGAATAAAGCTTCAAGTTTTCTTTTGGGTTTTTTTGGCAGTTTCTGCGGTCCATGCAGTTGAGCTTGGGTAACAACATCTTTCATTTTTCCAAAGTAAACAAAATATTCATGCAACAGCAGCTTTTCTTCCTCAGTCCAATTGTAAGCAGATGGAGGTAGTAATGTAAATGCAGTAGATGACTGAAGTATTGGTTGTTGAGTAGGTTCAGTACTCATGATTGGGAAAATAAGTGGCGTTTCTTGAATAGAATAATCCAACAGAGCTTGATGTGCAGCGTTGAAACTCTAATTTCCTGTGCTAATTCTTGTGAAGAAGGACTACCTAGTAAATCCCTCTCTTCTTCTGAAAAATGCTATCTTGAGACATTAGAATCAATCAGCAAAGTTTAAAAGCCACAACGCTTTCCTAACTGAAAATCACACACAATCACGTCTTCACACCACCACAGCACCGGGAGAAATGAAAAGCCAGCTAGGTGCAGTTGCAAAAACACAAGTGCTGGGCGGAAATGTCGTCACTGTTACTAATCAGCTGATTCTATCTAGTCTTGCGATTGGGGGAAGGTAAAAAACATGTCTAGATTTGTTTTGCCTCAGGCGGGAATAAGCATGCCTGCTTGCCGCGCAGTACACATGTCTAGACCTGTCTGCCCTGTGGAGGGTGTCGTCAGATAATTACTGGGTATTACAAGAGTCACACAGACCACTGTACCCATTGCCGCCTAACACCACCTGATACGCCATGCCACAATCCACAAACCCCTGTAATTAGTCTGTGTGCACACCGTCTTGGTTAAGCCATACATGATTTCCACTGTTATTAAAAACGATCAAGAAAAACGCAGGATTAAGCAAAAACTAAAATCTGAAAAGTTTAGTAAATTAGTATTGAAAACGGATAACCCTACACAGTATGTTTGTTTGTAGGGTCGTTATTTTTTGGTTATTGAAGTCTTACTTGTCAGAGAACTATAAAAAGCTCATTCTGGAGTCGCCCGGTCGAAACTTGTTGAGACCGGGTGAGCCAGAATGAGCTTTTTATAGTTCTCTAGTGGTTTTTATTCAGGTGCCTACATTACTGAGTCATAACGCAAGGTAAACCTAAAAACACAAAGAAATGATAAAGTATACATTACAACATTCTGATTTGACTCGTTAAGTGCAAAACAATAAATCCTTGAAACTGTTTATAGTCGACCTCCCAGTCTTGGCGACATGGGATCATTTTGACCCTCACTTTAACATTCTACAGGGAACACTGATTTTTCGCTGGCCAGCACATTCGCTGGTAACAATCAATTAAGTGGCTACGGCGATACCATCATCTTCTCTGTGACCTACCCTGGTTTTGTCGCTGGGTCTGGGTGGCACGTAGCTGTGTGGCCGGTAGCTTGGGATGCCTTTGCTGAGCTGGGGTTCGCACCTTTCCGCGGTGGACGTGTTGTCGGAAGAGAAGCCGCTGTCCTGCCCCCGTTCCTTGTCCTGTTTGGAGTTGAACCGCTTGGGTCCACGTTTCCTCTCCTGTCCATCGTCCGCGCTGTCCACCTGGGGGATTCAGAGAATACGGAATAGTGTGGATACACACAGTATATGCATAGCAGATTGACAACACCGACATTATTGTCCATGAGTAGAACGATGTGGATTTTGAACACTGTATGC
>CM031601.1:65406245-65433745 GCA_018398815.1 Conus ventricosus
GCCTTCTTCTCTTCTCTCTCTCTTCTCTCTCCTCCCCCTCTGCCTTCTCTCTCTCCCTCTCCTGGTGTTTTTCTTCTGGCCGTTTTTTCTCCCTCAGTTTATATAGGGTGGACCAAGGGTTTCCCCTTGGGGCCCATGCCTTTGTCCTGCTGTTTCTAAACCCCCTGTTAAAAATACCCTGAATTCCATTCGTAATTCTCCCACACCGCATTTAACCATTTTACTAATTGATTAGAAACAAAATTTGCACCAGTGGACTCGAAAATTCCCGCCGACTTGGTGTCACTTAAACACAGAATTATTAAGGGGGCTACTACAACCTCCGCACACATTCAACCCCGACAATAAAACCCAAACACATGACCCCGGCAACCCACCCGAAAAAATTTAAAAAGACCCTGTTTCACTGACTGTTTACAAAAGGCCTAGCTGACTGAGTTTAGCGCCCCTTGGGGCGCCCAGGTCGAGTGGTTTAACCCCTTTCCCCCCTTTTCCCCGGCAGGGCCAACCTCTCCCAGGGGTCATCTGTCATCTGACCACTTCGGCCCTTCAACAGTTTGGCCGGTGCGATGGGGAAGGTACCCTGGTTAAATTTGGGCTATTTCCCATTTGTTACTAGTAAAAACGTCCTTTTCCCCAAGGTTAATGCTTTTGTGAGAGGTTTCACGCTCCTTGACAAATACACACGCACAGACACACGCACCCCCAGCACGCACGCACGCACGCGCGCCACACACACCACCACACAACACACACCACCAACACCCACCACACACACACACACACACACAACCACCACACACCCTCCCTTTCTCTCATCTCCCTCCCCTTTTCCTACCCTCCCCCCCTCCGTGCCCTGCCACAAACATGCTGTTTTTCCCTTCACACCAACATTGTGGTTCTCCTCACACAACACACACACCACACACCCAAAACACACACAAACCCCAAACACGCACGCAACACACACCCACACACAACACCACACACACACACAACCACACACACCACACACACACACACCACACACACCGTTTTTCACCTCCGAATTTCGAGAGGGCCCCTGATGTCCGCTTTGTCATGGATGCAGGGGTGGTGGTGGTGGTGGTGGCGCTGTGTTTTTCCTCAACCACCCTTGTTGGGTTTTCTGGCTTTTCTCTTGTTCTGCCGGCGTCCGCACTGCTTCTGTTGCGGCTGCTCTGGCGTTGGCTTTGATGGGGCCATGTTCTGCAGGAAGGAAGGGATGGATGAATAATGATTGATGAACAATTGTGAAGATTAGATAAAGGACACAGAATTTTTTTTTTTTAATCCCACTGTCGATTCACGTCTACAATTCTTATGTATACTTTCATGCCATTTTTTCCCCTCCAAACCCGTTGCGTGTGTGAATGAGTGAGCGATTGTTGATTTAGTCAGTCAGTCGGTAGGCTGGTTGGTTAGTTAGTTAGTTGGTTAGTTAGTTAGTTAGCTAGTTAGTTAGTGTGTGTGTGTGTGTGTGTGTGTGTGTGTGTGTGTGTGTGTGTGTGTGTGTGTGTGTGTGTGTGTAGGTGCATGCGCGTGCGCGTGCGCGCGCGTGAGTGAAAGGGCTGATAGGGGTAGCCGGGAGTGTGTGCGTGTGCGAAGGGAGGGTCGGAGGGTGGAGTGAAAAAGGGGGCCGTGTTTCTGCATCCATGTTATTAGTCCAGTTGATTTTTCATCGTTAACATTGATTCTGATTTAATGGCGGTAATCAACGTAAGCTGTACATTGTAGAGGTACTATAATAACTTAGTGCATCAATTAACGTTAAACCCCTTGCAATATATTTCAGAATTATGAAGCTATGTCTAGTGCTCTATTATGTATGTTCAACGTTCTTTCCAATCTTGCTTATTAGAACTGTTGGCTGGCTGGCTGGCTGGTTGGTTGGTTGGTTGTTGTTGTTGTTGTTGTTTTTAGTTTTTGATTTCTTAAGTAGCATTACGACATTAAAATTTTTACAGTCACGCTTAACTATTCACAAAAGCACACCACCTAGCGCGCGCGCACACACACACACACACACACACACACACACACACACACACACACACTTCACAAAATACACACTCTCTCATTTGAGAGAGAGAGAGAGAGAGAGAGAGAGAGAGAGAGAGAGAGAGAGGAGAGAATGCGAATACGAAATCGAATACGAATATTTTAATGAGAGTGAGTAAGCTGAAAGCGTCTTTACATTATACCCTCAAGAGAGAGAGAGAGAGAGAGAGAGAGAGAGAGAGAGAAAGAGAGCTAGAGAGAGAGAGAGAGAGAGAGAGAGAGAGAGAGAGAGAGAAACTGAGACAGACTGAGACAGACAGACAGTCAGACGTACAGAGAGAATGAGAGAATTGTTCTATTCATTTCACGGATAAACAAGCGTGCAGTGCTCACCTGCATTACCTTCCAGCCTCGGGACTTGTTACCTAACGACAGATCTTCTGCAGCGAAGGTCAAGACGATGTCCTCATATTCTAACTGCCTTTTGTACTGAAAATACACAACAGGCCACAAATGATTAAGGTTAAGACATCCACTGACATACAAAGTAGTATGAAAACTAGCTTTTAAGCTAATTTCGGTTTTCATGTCCCAGCGTGTTGACTTGAAGACCAGATTTTAGTCTATTTCGTTTTTAAGCCCCACGTTTAACTCTCGAAGACTGGGTTTCAGCTCATTTCGGTTTTTAAAAAGTCTGTCACATTTTCCCTCCCTCTCGGTCAAATATGGATCAACAAACACGTGATCCAGAAACCCCCTAAATCTCCTCACTGCTTCAGATTTAGAGGATGAAAAAAGGGAGGGAAGGGATTGTGTCTGCACACACACGCACACGCACACACACACACACACACCACACACACACACACACACATATATATATATATATATATATATATATATATATATATATATATATATATATATATATATATATATATGTGTGTGTGTGTGTGTGGTGTGTGTGTGTGTGTGTGTGTGTGTGTGTGTGCGTGTGTGTGTGTGTGTGTGTGATTGGAGGGAAATCGTTTGTAAGCTTCTTCTGCCGCAGCGAAGTACGGTATTTCTATTATAAAGTCTGAATAATCACCATCCAGTATTCACTTCACCATGTCTATTATGTGTAAAGGTCCAGTGCATACAGAAGCCTGATCTTGTGGTTCATGGACGCGTTATTGTCCATCCATGCAGGCTTTAGTTCTAGGTAGTGCTGGGGTGGGGGTAGGGTGGGGTGAGGAGGTGGGGTAGAGTAGGCTTTGGGATTAGGGGCTGCGTGCGTGCGTGCGTGCGTGCGTGCGTGCGGTGTGTGTGTGTGTGTGTGTGTGTGTGTGTGTGTGTGTGTGTGTGTGTGTGTGTGTGTGTGTGTGTGTGTGTGCGCCGCTCAAACCGCAAAATTCCCTGTACCACAGTATGAAAAATCATACGGTGGTGAATTCCAATTGTCAGTTTTTATTCAAAAGAAATACGAAATGGTTGATGCATGAGGGCCGTAGGCACATACGATTATACCACTTACTACATTCGCGCTGCACTCGCTGTGGCCGATCTTGAAGATGCATCAGGATTTGATAATCCGGGCAAAAAAAGATGAGCTGTATGCTTTTCAGCTCTCTAATGCAAAACAAAAGAAAAGAAATTACTGTTGTAGGTCGCGTTAACAAATAGACCTGTCATTTCTTAGTGACCGACCCGATGATTTTATAGATGCTCCAAAAGGTTTGAAAGTAAAAGGGAGAGCTAAGTGTAGTAATTTGGGCAGTCTTATTCGGGGCTTAATTACTTAAACTGAAATTGCTACACTTGCAGCAGGACATAATGTGGTGATGACAGCAGAGCGTTATGTCTCTCCGCAACCTCGAGAATCGAGCTTTATTTTGGTCCTTAATATGTTGACCGGAACGAGGCTTGTGTTAGAAGACATTAACTCTACATTAATCGCATTTTTAAAATTAAAAAAAGGAAAAAAAAAAGAAAGAAAAAACCCCTCTCCTGACTGTTCGTTCGAATAACAAGAAAGAATGAAGATATATTTATTCACTTACGACTAGAAGATTTTACCAGAAGAAGAAAAAAAAAAAGTCTTGCCTACGGCTTTATTCACATTGGCCCAAGAGAATTCGACAATATAGCCAACTTCGATGCCACATGCCGTCACGTATTTGACCAAAGTATGATATAATAGAAGATACCATTACATCCAGCGTTAAATGAAAAGAACAGAGGTTTTCGTCTGCAACACACTGAGAGTGAAACAAAAAACAGACCGGAGTAAAACTGCACTCACAGAGAGCCTTACAGCATGAACAAGATCAAGCTTGTAGATGTATTCATTGATGTTGACAGAGCATTTGTCACGGTCAGCCCTTTGACTGGGCGTCAACGGGCGTCGCCCTACTGTCTACAATAATGACAGCTCCTGTGGCGATCACAACAGAAGGGGAAGCTGGTGTATGCGGTATGCTGGGTTAAGTTACGAAAATAGTTGAATTAAAATCTTTTTTAAAAAAATAAAAAAAATTTAAAAAAACGCGAAAGGAAAGAAATTCAATTAAATTAACGTGCTCGCCAAGTCAGAATTGAATACCACAAGTGATAGATAATGCACTATCAGAAGAACGGCTTTATCTCATTTCTGTCTGGGTAAAAAACAAATGTTGTTAATCAAAACAAACAGCTATGCCATCTCAGTCTGTCTGTCTGTGTCTGTCTGTCTGTCTGTCTCTCTCTCTCTCTCTCTCCACACACGCACACACACACACACACACACACACACACACACACACACACACACACACACACCACACACAACACACTTCATAATGTGTTTATACATTATTTTGTTTGTTTGTTTGTTCTTTATGATTATGGTTATTTTTTTTGAGGGCAGGATGAAAAAAAGCTGTGAAGCTTATTCTTTAACCCTCAAGAAAGATCATTTTGACTTGACTCGACTGCTCTCTCTCTCTCTCTCTCTCTCTCTCTCTCCCCTCTCTCTCTCTCTCTCTCTCTTCTCTTCTCTCTCTCCCTCTCTTCTCTCTCTCTCTCTCTCTCTCTCTCTCTCTCTCTCTTTCTCTCTCTCTGACTATCTGTCTGTCTGTTTTCTCTCAGTTCCCCCTTACAACACACACACACACACACACACACACTGACTGACTGAAAACCATTTACTGTCAGATTAACATATGTTTTCTGCGTCAGTCATGGACCGTGAGCTATATGCAACAGGTCTTCCATCCTGGATTAGAACTGCTCCAAGTCCGTGCTGACTGGCATCGCAGTGTATTTCAACTGGTGCTTTGACGTCATAGTACTTCAGGACTGGATGATGACACACACACACACACACACACACAACACACACACACACACACACACACACACACACACACACTCACACACACACACACACACACACACACACACACACACACACACACACAACACACACACACACACACACACACACACACGGTGTACACACTCACACACACACACACCACACACACACACACACACACACACACACACACACACACACCACTCACACACATACAGAGAGAGAGAGAGAGAGAGAGAGAGGGGGGGGGGGGCTAGAAATTCTCAAGTAACGTGTAGCTGTCCTGGGGACAAGTGGATGAGAAAATCGACTTGTCTCCTTCTCCCTTCCCACCTCTCAACACATATTCCTGCTTGCCTCCCTCCCCTTCCCCCCTCCCCTCCCCTCCCTCCCTTCCCCTCCCATCCAAGTAAAGAGCAGGTTGATAAAAGGAACAGTCAGCAGCGCAGTGACAAGTCAGCAGACAAGGCAAGCAAGTCAATGCCGGCGTGTTCTCCACACATGTCATTGAGGCCTAACCGACAGAAATATGATACAGAACAGCTTGTTTGTTCACCAGGGTCTCTCTCTCTCTCTCTCTCTCTCTCTCTCTCTCTCTCTCTCTCTCTCTCTCTCTCTCTCTCTCCAGAGTAGGTCAGACGGGATTTTATTAAAATATACATGTTGTGCGTAACACGCTGATGTAATCATGCTATGAAGACGATACTATATTATTAATAATAGATTTGTGTAGACTGGTTATGTTGCGTGGAGAAATGTTTGCTTGACTAGAATTCATATGCGTGTACGTTCGTATATAAATGTGTGCTTGACTGAATATGTGCATGTTTTGAATTCAGGATTTGTGTATGAACTGAAAGGTAATTTTGATAATTAGGGCTACGCAGTACAATATAAAGAACAGGGATCAAAGCTGAGGACAGTAGAAGCATGGTTGAGATATAACTGAGACGATTTCGATGGAAATCTTTTAGTAACAATAAGACATCCAAGCATATGTTTGAATATGTATGAATGATACTTATGTTTAACGCTAGGGGTAAATAAAGGTGAACCTGATTTAAGATGAAAAGAACACAATATGTACATATGTGTGTGTGTGTATGTATATGTTTGTATGTGCATGTGTATGTGTATATATGTGTATGTGTGTATGCACATATGTATGTATACATATATGTATGTATATGTGTGTCGACATATTAGTTTTAATTGAAATGAACAGATTCTTTGGTTAGACTGATAGTTGGTTGACACTGAAGTTAATAGAATATTATTGTTATGCTTCAAATGTCTTGCGTTTGTAGAGTGGTTTATTTTTGTTCTATAAAATTGAAACTGACGCTGCGAACTCTTTGTGAATGGACCTTTGGCCCCACAATAAATGGCGCGGCGTTTACGCGCGTCAAGTGTCAAGTGTCAGGTGTCTCTCTCCCTTTTTTTTTCAAGTGTCCTATTGAGTTGAAGGGTGTATCAGAAAAGTTATTTAAAAAAATCACGTTTCCACCACCGTTCATACATTCCAGGACTGAATTACAGAAGCAAAATCTCTGTATTGCTCTCTGTCTGTCTGCCAGTCCGTCTGTCTGTCTCTATTCCTGTCTCCCTCTATCTCTCCCTGTCTCTCTGCCTATCTGTCTGACTCTCTCTCTCTCTCTCTCTCTCTCTCTCTCTCTCTCTCTCTCTCTCTTTCTCTGTCTGCCTGTCTGTCTGTCTGACTGTCTCTCTCTCTCTCTCTCTCTCTCTCTCTCTCTCTCTCTCTCTCTCTCTCTCTCTCTCCAGCACACACACACACACACACACACACACACACACACACACACACACACACACACACACACACACACACACACACGCTCCAAAATAAAACTACTTCATATCTACATATATTTGAAAACAAAAAGCTAAGAGAGTAGATTTCGCATTTTCACACTGATCAAGCACTGTGCCTATAGTGCACTGCTTGTAGGGTTTATGCAAAGAACACGCCCTGCCTTTGGGAAGATAGCAATGTATTAGGATTCCATTATCAGAAGAGCCATTAGGCCGAGATTGTGTGTATGTGTGTGTGTGTGTGTGTGGGGGGGGGGGGGGGGGCAGGTTGAGGGGGTATGGATGGGAGAGGGTAGAGTGGTATAGTTAAGGTGTGAATAGTGAAAAGATAGCAGTGCGACTGGTCTGCACTAAAGGTTATTTCTCCGCCCTCCCTTTTCACTGAGACACCATAGCCAACTGGTTGCCCGATGGACAAGTGGAGGGAGAATTTCCACGTGTCCGCCAGTCGAGTGAGCTGACACGAACAATCGGACAAGTGGGTTTTTCGAGCGACACACTCTTCCCCTCTCTCTCTCTCTCTCTCTCTCTCTCTCTCTCTCTCTCACACACACACACACACACACACACACACACACACACACACACAGAGTGGTGGAGGGGGGGGGGGGTAGGGGGCTATAACCCTTTTAAAAAAAACCCTTTCAGTTTCAACTGCCTGTCGACAGTGACAAAACGACAGATATGACAATGTGCAAGTTGTACCCCGAAGGCTCTATAGGAATTTCCTCTCGCACTCTCCTCCACTCGCACACATAAAAGAGATGCAAATGCTTTGGCGTGACAGAAACGTTAAAACCAGGGGAGATAAGTCCCATCGGAATGTTGGCCGTAGATCGTAATCTGTCGGGGATAGGACGGCAAAACCCACGGCCACACTTGGTAATTCACTATTGTGCAGTTCCCTCCTCCCCCGCTTCCTCCCTCCTCTTCTTCTTTTTCTTCTAAGCCAAACAACATAACCTGATTTATTTTCAGTTCCACCTGCTTGACAAAGCGCTCTTTCAGAAGCACATCTATGTTAAAACGGGCTGCATGAGTGACCGGAGTTAGTTTCCAACAAGTTGTAGCAGCTTCGAGGAATGACTCTTCCAAGAACATGTTGTGTAATGGATATACAAGGTTTCTAATGATAGGCATACAAGTAACCGTTGAAAATTCATACGAACGCTGGTGGTAATGCAGATTTTAACACATGAATACAGCAAAGTGTGTGTGTGTGTGTGTGTGTGTGTGTGTGTGTGTGTGTGTGTGTGTGTGTGTGTGTGTGTGTGTGTGCCATAGAAGTCCCCCTCCACCCTGGTCCAACTGCAGAATCAAACCTCTCTCTCTCTCAAGTCTGGAGCAGTGAGAAGTGTGTCTGGATCATGAGGTTTGTACATCAAAATGGCAATGTAACCAGATCTAACGGCCTTTTTGAAACAACCCTCCAGCGAACTGTTGAGGAGGGAGACGGAGGGGAAGAGAGAGAGAGAGAGAGAGATCAACGATCAACGACGATCAACGATCAACGAAAGTTTAATGAACAAGGCCATTTGCCCATGTCATACAGGAAAAAGGAGGCATCAGAAACAAAGGACATAGTACAATGAGCATAATTCATATGGGAAACATGAAATATGATGCAAAAACCATAGTACATATCACTGGAAACACGAGACATAATACAGTGAGTACAGCATGCAGTATAATATCTGCATGTATTTCAAAAAAGGTGTCTCACAATACATGACCAAGAGAATGAATAGGATCGTGGTTAAAGGGAGGTGGGAAAAAATCTGTATTTTTATAAAAGTAACTAAATAACGGAAGTTGGGAAGAGAACACACACACACACACACACACACACACACATACACACACACACACACACACACACACACAAAACTAAGTGTTGATTGAATTTCTGAGTTCAAATGCTCTGGCAATGAAATTAGCAAGACCAAAAGTATGTTTGGGGCTTGCCAACAGTAATGACATTTTAAAAACCGTGGGGTTGACGAAGAATTTCTTTGGCAAAAATTGCTCTCGTAGAGCATGATATCTGGGCATTTAAGGAGAAAATGATACTCACATTCGTTTGTGTTGGGACAAAAGGGACAAGTGTGATCTGTTTGTGCCTTTGAGAAGCGAAAACGGTGGGGTTTCAGACATGATACACCTAATCTGAATCTAATTATTGGTTTACGTAAACTTATATTTTTCATTTCAGATAGATATGGAGAAAGACTATGTGATGACTTGATAGAGGAAAAGAATTCAAATCGCTGTTTAGATTGAATTTGACTATTCCATCCTTGGCGAAAACAATCAATTAATCTTTGTTGAATTCTTGTAAGAAAATTCTATCATTTCCGACCCCTGACTTTCCCACACAAAGCCAAATCCATGATAGTACAATGTAAAACAAACGGAAGAAACCCAATTATTTTTGTTTCTACAATGCAAGTTAAAGAGTGTCTGATAAGCTTTATTGGGGAGACGATCTTGAGGCATTTTCAGAAGTTTAAGCCAATATTTAATACATCTAGTTCTAGTTGTTATATCTAACGGGTATCTCCTGTTTCGCCGTATACTAAAGCACTAGGTGTTTGTATGCTGACGTTGAGAAATCTTTTAATTGCAAATAAATGTACTTTTTCTATTACGCTGTGATCGGCTACAAGGCCCCAAACTTCACATCCATAAGTGAGCATTGGTTGTACCTGACAATCAAATAGCTTAAAAAATAAACGAGGACAATGGTTACCAAGTTTCCATAAGATTTTTAGTATACATAGAACACACTTTTTTGCTCGTGATGCCATGTCATCAAGCGCGTAAGAAAACGTTAACCCAGTTGAAAAAATAATACCTAAGTATTTATACTGGTTAACAACTTCTATTTTATCATAACCATAAAACCATTTTTCACGGACTGCAAGATATCCCCCCTTCCTGAATACTACTATTTTAGATTTCTCTAGATTGACAGTAAGCCTAAGTTTACCTGCTGTGTTCTTTAAAATATTGAGCTGTTGTTGGAGTCCAGTAATTGTATACGCCAACAGAATGATATCATCAGCGAATAACATTATTAGGATTTCTATTAAGTCAGTGCTAATGGAATGCCATGTTTGCCCTTAGAAATTATTTCATTTGTCAGTTCATTAATAAATAGAGAAAATAAAATGGGGCTGCATATATCTCCTTGTTTTAAGCCTTGTGGACAGAAAAAGGTGTCTGTAAGGTCATTTTTACAGCGTACTCTTGCTTTAACCACGGAATACATACTTTTTAATGCCTTAAACATTTTCCCATTTACTCCGTTTTTTCTCAGTATCTCCATAGTAAATGTCTGTCAACAAGATCAAATGCTTTTTTAAAATCAATGAATGCAATATACAATTTCTGGTTATTAGATAATTGTTTTTTTAACTAGGGCAAATAGAGTATAGATATGGTCTATTGTACTGTATTTCTTCCTAAAGCCAGCTTGCATTTCACTAATTATATTATTATTTTCTACACACAGGTTAGACGTTTTTTTAGGACGTAACTGTATAACTTCCCACTAATGTTTAAAGTGAAATGCCCCGATAATTGTCTGGAAGGTTAATATCACCTTTTTTAAGTATCGGTTGTATTAAAGCTTCTGACCAATCACTAGGGAACAGTCCTGAGTCAAACAGTTTGTTAAAGAATACTGTAAGAAAAGGAATAACTCGAGTATCAGCGCATTTAAAGAACTCACTACATAGTCCATCTGGTCCAGCAGCCTTATTATTCTTTAAAGCCCTCAAGGCATCCCTGACTTCACTTTCAGAAATTTCTGTTTCCAGGACAGAAATATCATAATCTTGACTCTCTGTATCTGCATAATTAATGCTTTCATGAAAGTTGTCTAAATCTGCATAGTATAATCAGAATTAAATACTTTACTAAAATGCTGAAACCACTGTTCCTTTGTATGTCATTGGTAGTTGGAGCAGCTTTGGATACATTTTTTATAGTTTGCCAAAATAGTTTTGGGTCATTTTTGTTATCCTCTAATGCTTTTATTAAACGGTTTCTATGTTCTTGTTGTTTCTCATTTAATAGATGTTTATAATCTCTAAGGAGATTACAATATATCACTCTGAGATCCTCTTTCATCACTACGTTGTTACACTGTTTAAATTGTCGTAAGGCAAATCTGGCTTTCTGTCTTTTTTCCCAACAATCTGGATCAAACCAAGGTTTCTTTCTATCATTGCCACTAGTAATTGTTTTTAGCATACACTGACCTGCTTTGTATAAAGCTTCATTGAATTTACCCAGTGCCAAATTAATGTCTACATCAATTAGATTTAAAGCATCAAGAAAAGTAATTGTACATCCTGAGAACATAGTTGTGTAATATATTCTGGTTCTTTATCCTTAGTCCATACAAATTTATTTACTTTGCATATTTTCTTTACATTCTTTTCATTTGGATGATGTTTAGCAAGCTGTAGCTCAAAATGAACGGGCATATGTTTTGACTCGATTTTAGACAGTACTTTAAGCTTTACACCCAGATGAATAATGGAGCTTGACATTAAAAAATAGTCTATTACACTAGACCCGTTGGGGTGCAATATATGTGTAACTGCCATTTACATCACCTGCAAGAAATCCATTGAGAATTACAATATTGAATTGTTCACACACGTCAAGAAGATACTGTCCAAAATCATTGACAATTCTATCTTCAGATACACGTATAAACAGAGATTTAACGTCAGAATCCTCTCTCAAATCCTCAAGCATTCCACCATTTGGTAAACAAAGTTCTTTAACATTCGTATTGCCAGTTCTTGCGTTGAGGTCTCCAAAGATCAACAAAGGAAGGTCCCCATGGTCTTGTGTGAGGTCAAGTATGCACTGTTCTAAAAGATATATACCATTTTCTATTTCTGTTTCACAGTAATACTGACTGTGAAGTGGAGGTAAGTACATACCTATCAGAAAACAATCCATAGATACCCAGTTAGATCTCTAGACATAATGAGAATTAAACAATTGTCCAATTCTGTAGGGATACACTTGATGAAATGTACAAATTGTTTCTTAACTAACATCACAATCCCTCCAGACAGACGGGCAGTGACTATGTTTGATAGTTTTACACCCGGGGACACAAAAACCTTGTAATTGGAAAAAGACTAACTGGAAAATCAACTGAGAACGTTTCTGTCAGTAAAATAAAATCATATGATTGTAGAAATGATCTAATTCTGGATCATAGATTTTAGACAGTCCTTCTATATTATAATTCAAAAAAGAAAGAGTACTGTTTGAATCATTAGAATTATTTACAGGACAATGAACATGGGCAAGGCCTGACCCCTAGGTGTTTGTATCTGGGGTGTTGGTTGTGCGTTTAGTTGTGCTTCTTCCACCTGTGACTGTGAAAGCTTCTGTGAGGTGAGTCTGTCTGCCAATAGTCCTGCTTCGTGTACGGGGACCACATCCAGGGGTGTGGTCCTCCTCATCCTCCAAAGATATGAAGGTGTTTTGAGGGACTGGACTGGACCTAGTAGAAGGCTTGTCAACAGGTGATTGGCTTTCAATGTCATCCTGAAATACAGCATCAGTGTCTTGTGCATGATTCCTTGTCGCAGTTTCTTTTTCAGATTGTATTTTGTTTACAAGTTGCTGGTTTCCTACTCTTGTCTTTTGTCTCGGTGTTTGATAGTCTTGAGTGTTGTCCATGGTGAGGGGAGTTGTTACATTGGTCATGCTCTGATTTAGAGTATGTTGAGAATGATCAGGCTGGAGATTTGATCTATCTGTTCTGTGTTTATACGCAGGGGCGTTCTCTGATTCGCTAGCATACGACTGTCTTTCTGTCTCATCAACAGCAGACCATGGATCTGCCAGCTGCTTAACACATGTTTGGCTTAAGTCCAGTTCGTTGTTTGTTGTGGATGGGTGACTAGGCATTCACCGACTGGTGTTCTGATGGTAGAGGGGGGTGTAGATGGCTGAGTCACTTCAGGAGGAGCTGATCTTGCAGCTGTACCATGGAGAGGCTGCATTGAAGATTGGAGTCCATCACCAAGACAGAAAGTGTTGTACATAGCATTGGTGCTGCAGGTAATGCAGTTGATGCATCATCACTGGGAGTCTGGCACACTCCACTAGTATTAACCCCTGTGACATAGGTTGTCTGGACATTCTTCATAGGCTCCTCCTTGCTGGAGGGTGGAGAATCGGGTGTCTTAGCTTGGGGACCAGCATCTCGGTAAGGACTGAAGCCTGGAGCAGACTCTTCACCGCCTTGTGCTGAGGGGGACACTAGCCTGGCTCCCCACTTATCAATTACTGTCCTTTGCCTAAGATGGTGGGTACGTTGAGGCATGGGAGGATTCACTGGCTGGTCAGTCATCTTGTTTGATGAAGGAGTGTGGTGGGGCTGTATCTTCCTTTCTTGCCTTTTCCTTTTAATTTCTGCACCTGGCTGATCACTAGACTTTCCGGTGTTCTGGTGTTTTATAAGTCGTGGGAAGGTGTCCAAGCTTGCAAACCAGGGTAATTCACTAGCATCCTGGGAGTTTGATGTCTTTTCATTTGTTGTATTTTGGGGATTCAGATGGATGCCTTGATCATCATTTACATTTCTGTTTGGTGCATCATTGGAGTGTTTAGCATGTTTCTCTGGGAATCTTCGTGGAGAACCATTTGTTTGTCCCTTTCTATAGGAAAGGCGACCATTCCAGAAGTATGCAGACCTTCCAGCATTCCTCTCTTCCCTGATGATCTGGTTTTGGCGGGTAGTCAAATCTGTGGCGACACGAATGTGGAGTTCAGAGGACAAGCAACGCCTACAGTCTTGTGATTTCAAGATTAGTAATTTATCTCTCCAATGGCTGAAAGCAGCAACAATTGGGCGGATAAAATGTGGATTTTTTCTCTTTTGTCCAACACGATGTGCCCGTTCTATATCTTGGGATGTCCACTGTTTAGCAGGAAAGAATCTATTTAGCAGTTGGACAATCTTACGGGTGCAGTCAGTATCACTCTCTTGTGGGCCTTCAAAGACATTGAAAAATCTTAAGTTGTTCCTGCGTGAAAAGGACTCTAGTCTATCTATATGATCCTCCATTTCATGGTAGACTTTGATAAAGAGATCCTTCCACTGAAACAAATTTTCACATTGTTCTTCCAGGATGTGGCATTTGTTGGCGAAGATACCGACATCATGTCTGAGCCGGTCATTGTCTTTCGCCAGGGTTTCAAAGCTTTGATTTAATGTGCTTTTGTGGTCAATGTGTTGGGGGTAACCTGCCATGGCAAACATTCTTTGATGCAAAGATTTATACGTTGTATTGTTATCGAATCTGTTAATGTCACTTAGATCTCTGGGAGATGGGTGTTCCTGATAATATGGTCCTGACCCAGGGTAATGACTTTGATCGTAATAATTTCTTGTACAGCTGAAATCATCATAATTGGTATTTTGGGAAGTTTGTTGCATTGGTCCAGGGTTCGCCTCTATATCCCCACAAGACAGGAGGAACCAGCTTAGTAAAATAGAAGATGTTTCAAGAAAAAAGAGGCATATGACCAGCCAAGAACAATGGAACGTGATAATAATAATGACGTTCGATTTTTAGAGAGAGGAGAGAGAGAGAGAGAGAGAGAGAGAGAGAGAGAGAGAGAAGAGAGAGAGAGAGAGAGAGAGAGAACCGATGGACTGACAACGTTGCAGGAGGGACAGGGAAAACATTTTGCAGAGACTCAGGCCTGGGCGCAAGGCCGACGGAAGTGGAGGAGGACCCTCGTGAACTGCTCTTCAGGGCGGCACCTCAGTGACCCCACACAGACCACAGCAAGCAGAAGAAACAGTTTCTTTATGAGGTAAAAGACACAATACAGCATCATCTGTAGTATTGGCCGTTTTCGAAATCGTTTGGATACTCTTTTTAGACCCCTTTTAAAAGAAAAACAACAACAACATGATCTTGCCTAAAATTGGGTTTAAATGCGGAGCTGTTCAGTTACAACAATGACTTGCAAACAGATCATTCACTGGGCAGACTTTACTAGTTGCTAAATGCTTCACTTATGCGTGGAGAAAAAATAAAACAACCCGTGGTCCAATATTTTCGAAAGATTCTGATGATAAATGTGAAATTGACAAGTACGCACTCTGCGCAGAAATAAGATCCGGAAAGATTTGACAAAGAGATTTTCATCGTCACGGGAATGCATTAGTAAATCAAAAATAAGCTTTAAAAAATGGTATAGCGGTTCAGACATAGATGAAACTTTCTCCCGTTTTACTCGCTTCTACCTGCTATGCTTTACTGTACATTCAAGGACCTTATTTTCTTCGTACTAGTGCTTTAAAGCGTCGTAGGCCCACACGTAGCAAGTTCAGAAGATAAAATGTAGTCATTCCACTGGACAAAAGGGACAAACAAATTACAAGACAAAACAAAACAAAACAAAACACACACACACACAAAAAAACACACACGACGCGTGTCGATCTCTTCGGTCTTCTTCAGGCAAGATAAACAATACTCAAAACAATAAGAACGACCGAATTTGAGAAGATAAGTGATTGCTCGTTCATCGCTTTCATCGTTCTGAATGTTATCTGTCTTGCCTGAAGAAGCCCACAAAGTCGAAACGCGTTGGCTGTGTGTGTGTGTGTGTGTGTGTGTGTGTGTGTGTGTGTGTTGGTGTGTGTGTGTGTGTGTGTGTGTGTTGTAATTTGTTCGTCCCTTTTGTCTGGCGGAGTAATTATGATTTCTCTTCTAAATTTGTTTCAGTTTCTGCAGCCACCTCACTTTGAAACCACACATGTACACTGACTTCCATAAAAAACGCGAAAAATTGAAAGGCTATTTTTCGGGTGAAATGGGTGAATATACAATATTGAACCATTGTGGCAAGTTGTTTGGGTCCAAGACTCACGTGCAGTGAAAAAATTGTGTGAGCAACACATCATTTCCGGCATTGGAGGGTCAACAAAAATGGCAAACTGTTGCTGCATGTGAGGCACGTGCACACCATGCAGAGCAAAGTTAACCAGCGACAAGTACGCTGCAGCCTTTATAAAGCCGCGCTACAAGGTTCAGATAACGACTTGCCGTCTGAGCGCTACAGAGATGCCAAGACTACGAGCAGAGGAACGCAATCGTGCCCTAGGCCATCTGGAGGCTGGTGTGGATGCCAGGCAGGTCGCCAACATCTTTAACGTCCACATCTCAACCATCTATCGTCTGCAGCACCGCATGCGAGTCACTGTACCACTGATGATCGTCCCCGGCCAGGCCGTCCTTGGGCCACCACACCAAGAGAGGATCGCCATTTTCTTCGAACCCATCTGCGGGACGGGCGGCAAACAGCCGCTAACACTGCTCGACAGGTGCCTGGGAATCTCCAGCAACGAATCAGCCTCAACACTGTGCGGCAGCGTCTTCAGGAGAACGGGCTGGCATGTAGGCGTCCTCACAGAGGTCCGGTACTGACACCAAGACACCGGCAGGACAGACTGCAGTGGGCACAAGCCCGAATCTACTGGCGCAGGCAGCAGTGGGGACGCATACTGTTCTCAGATGAGAGCCGTTTTTGTATTGACATGGCTGACGGTCGTGTCAGAATATGGCGTCGACCTGTGAACGCTATGCTGACTCCTGTGTGGTAGAGCGAACCCCTGGGGAGGCCCGAACGTTATGATATGGGGTGCAATTGGCATTAACCACGCCATAGGACCAGTCATCTTTCAGAACATTGGTCCTGGTCGCAGGCAGGGTGTCAATGCACAGCGCTACATCCACCAGGTGCTCAGACCCCATGTCGTTCCTTTTTTTGCACAACACCCAAACTGGACATTCCAACAGGACAATGCAAGACCACACACAGCCAGTGCCACCCAGCAATTTCTTCAGCATAACAACGTCAATGTGCTGCCCTGGCCAGCCCTCAGTCCCGATTTAAACCCAATAGAATATTTTTGGGATGAACTTGGCAGATGGTTGGACCTCCTGCGTCCACGACCAGCAACAGCGGCTCAACTTCACCAGGCCATCGTCCATGTGTGGGCTGGTGTGCCAAGGGGACGCATCAGCCACCTGGTCCACTCAATGAGCCGCAGGTGTCAAGCAGTTGTCCATGCAAATGGTGGCCACACATGGTATTAGGACTTCAAGCTGGTTTGTCACGTGACCTTGGATTTTCCACACAAAGACATATTGCTGATGACATTTTCACACATTACCGGTGTAATGAATCAAATCACGTTGAATTCTCGCTTCCACTCAGTACAATTGTGACCAATAAAATTCGCCCCTAACCTTCAGCTTGTTTTGCTTTCGCGTTTTTTTATGGAAGTCAGTATATATAACAGTTGTGACAGGGAAACGCGAGGATGTGTCCAACCTCAAGCTACCCACCCACCCACCTTGTAGGACAGCTTGCGGATCCCCCACACGGGGAAGCAGGCCACGCAGAACGGCACGCTCTCCACCCGGGAGCAGGGAATCCTCTCCTCCGCGTTGGTGATCACCACCCGCCCGCCGCTCACCTTGCAAGGCATCTTCAGGTCCGTGCGGCACCACGTCTGAACGCAGTCACTCAGGTCAATCTGCAAACAGGAACCATCGCCACACTCGCTGCCATCCACCGTGTGTTCGATTCTCTCTGAGACCGGATCTTAATCCATTGGTAAAGTCAGATCTCTCTGAGACGGATCTTTATCCACTGGTAAAGTCAGATCTCTCTAAGACGGATCTTTATCCATTGGTAAAGTCAGATCTCTCTGAGATGGATCTTTATCCATTGGTGAAGTCAGATCTGTCTGAGACCGGATCTTTATCCATTGGTAAAGTCAGATCTCTCTAAGACGGATCTTTATCCATTGGTAAAGTCAGATCTCTCTGAGATGGATCTTTATTCACTGGTAAAGTCAGATTTCTCTGAGACAGACCTTTATCCATTGGTAAAGTCAGATCTGTCTGAAACAGATCTTTATCCATTTCTAAAGTCAGATCTCTCTGAGACGGATATTTATCCATTTGTAAATTCAGATCTATCTGAGATGGATCTTTATCCATTGGTAAAGTCAGATCTCTCTGAGATGGACCTTTATCCATTGGTAAAGTCAGATTTCTCTGAGACAGACCTTTATCCATTTGTAAAGTCAGATTTCTCTAAGACGGATCTTTATCCATTTGTAAAGTCAGATCTCTCTAAGACGGATCTTTATCCATTTGTAAAGTCAGATCTGCCCGAGACGGATCTCTGTCCATCCGTAAAGTCGGTGTGTACATAACGTTAGCATGTGATGCCCCTAAGATGAAAATATTAAAAGGACAAAGCGTTCGCAAACAAGTGAAAGCAGTGTCAGGGAAGCATTTTTTAAAAATTGTAACTGAATTAATCCATTTGTAGAATCAATGTCTATTCACGCAGCATTAATATGTGAGGCCCCTAAGTAAGATGAAAATACCGTTCGCAAATGAGTAAAAGTAATGTCGGGGAAACAATTTTCATTAGTAGCTGAACTGAGCGTGTATGGGTCATGTCCTTTCTTTCTGACCGACCTTTTTGTTTATCCTGTGACATGTTTCTGGAATCAATCAGTTCCCTCATGGTTATACATGTTGGCAAGTTTTCAAACCAGTTGGTGTCACGTATGACTGTTCATATCGTCGTATGTTTTCAAATTATTCAGTGTCACGGGATTATTGGAGAGAGAGAGAGAGAGAGAGAGAGAGAGAGAGAGAGAGAGAGAGAGAGAGAGAGAGAGAGAGAGAGATGGGTGGGGGATGGGTGTGGGTGGAGAAGCAGGACAGACAAACATAAGACAGAGGAGGGACAGACGACAAACGAAGGCGCACAAACACGAGAGAGAGAGAGAGAAGAGAGAGAGAGAGAGAGAGAGAGAGAGAGAGAGAGAGAGAGAGAGAGAGAGAGAGAGAGAGAGAGAGAGACACTAGAGGCACCGGGAGAGAAAGAAGAGAGGACGAGAACGAAGTGGTTGGGGGTGGGGATTGGGGGGGGGATGGGGGCCGGGGGATGTTGGATGATAGAAAGGGAGGGGTTGGGGGAGTGTGTGTGTGTGTGTGTGGGGGGGGGGGGGGGAGGCGAGGGCCCTACCTCCACGCAGAAGTTGCGCTGCTGGAGGAAGGCATCGACGGCCCTGGAGAAGCTGTCCTGCAGGCGCCCTTCCACTGCCTTCCTGGCGGGATTGACGCCCACCAGACAAGCTGCAGCGTGCAGCGCCACCCCAGTCCCAGGGAAAACCCACACAGACCAATCAGCGAGCATCAGCATTGTTGTCTTTGGAATCATCGCTTATGATCATGACCACGTGATTCAGTGACAATGGCAGCAACAATATTATTCTACAGATGACACAGATGTGTGACATAATGACACAGATGTGTGTGTGTGCGTGCGTCTACGTGACTTCTTTACCCCTGCTTTTATTCCTCACCAATAGTTTTTTGTTTTTTTGTTTTTTTTTACTTAGGCCCCTCTCTCCCCTGCATCCTTTCGCCACAGCAACCATAGACAAACAGCATCATATGAAAAAAGAAAACATACCCTTCGTTGTAACAATCAGGTTGCACGTAGAGAGAGAGAGAGAGAGAGAGAGAGAGAGAGAGAGAGAGAGAGAGAGAGAGAGAGAGAGAGAGAGAGTCTGTGTGTGCGTGTGCTCGCGTGGGTGTGCGTGTGCGTGCGCGCGCGCGTGTTCCTGACACGCTTGCGTGCGCGTGGGGTTCCTCTCATGCATCATTCTCGGTCAGTCAGCTGTGAGCCAGTTCAGGTCACTGACCAAGCGTGGGGTGTTGTCGGACCCTCCGACCCCCTCCCCTCACCCCCATCCCACCCCAGAGTTGGCAGAGCGAGTGGCTGGCACCGTATGATGGGCAGCTGCGTGGAGAGAGAGATCGAGAGAGAGAGAGAGAGAGAGAGGATGCCAAGCTGACTGCCATCACTATTTCACAGTGACATTCCCACCCAACTTCGTGTAGTGGCCGACCCACGAGAAGCAACATGTGTTGAGTGTCATGGCGGACGCAGTATTTCTGTCCGGCGCATTTTTCCGATTTGCGCTATCTTAAGATTGCGCAGCGCGTTTTTACGATCTTTAAATTGCGCACCGATCTTAAGATCGCGCAAGGTGCTGGTGGACCAGTTTTGGGCCCTATTACAATGATTACTGGGCCTAATAGGCTATGTCATCGATGTTGTTTCTCATCGTTTTTATGGTGTGAGTTGAATAGCCTACATGATTCTTTGCAACACCAAATGGAATGTATGGGCTGCATTTTATGTCAAAATCGTGGGTATATGATGTTGGGGTTAGAGTGTCGCTCGATCGATTGTTGGTTGATTGCACTTGAAATGATTTTAGTTCAACTTTTTTTCAGATCGAACAGCCATTCTTCAACTTCAAGAGCATCGTGACTTATAGGAGTCTACAAGTTACAACCTCGACTTTCCCCTTCTTACATTGTAAACGAACATTTTTATTATTACATTAAGTGCTGTAGAATAAATAAAATCCTCATTTTAATTTATCATATAATTATTTATTATATAATTTATTATGCCTAACAACAAGTGATACGTGTTTAGTCTAATCAAAGGAAACGCCTAACTACGCTAGGTGCTAAGAACTGAGATGTATTCAGTGATACGTCGTTAGTCCAATCAAAGGAAACGCCGGCAACGCCTAACTACGCTAGGTGCTAAGAACTGAGATGTAATCAGTGATACGTCGTTAGTCCAATCAAAGGAAATGCCGGCAACGCCTAACTACGCTAGGTGCTAAGAACTGAGATGTATTCAGTGATACGTCTTTAGTCCAATCAAAGGAAACGCCGGCAACGCCTAACTACGCTAGGTGCTAAGAACTGAGATGTAATCAGTGATACGTCTTTAGTCCAATCAAAGGAAATGCCGGCAACGCCTAACTACGCTAGGTGCTAAGAACTGAGATGTAATCAGTGATACGTCTTTAGTCCAATCAAAGGAAACGCCGGCAACGCCTAACTACGCTAGGTGCTAAGAACTGAGATGTAATCAGTGATACGTCGTTAGTACAGTCTAATTAGCAAATTAGCTGATGAGATTGTCAATTTGCTCAGTAATTCGCACTTTGAGTCAAAAAAAGTAATTTGTAACTGTTGATTACCTGACAAGTATTCACGGTTTACCAGGATACTAAAGACCAACTTGGATTGAACTTCACTGCACTTCCATGAGTCAAGTCATCTAGACCAGAGTCATCATGAAGAGCGAAGAGATGTCATTTGAGCCGTTAAAGGAGCATAGGCAGACTACAACAGAGACGTTACTTCAAGCTAAGACAACTTACGGTCATTTCAAGGGACAAGTACGACAGAGTGGTTGACTACTTGAATACTGACGGAAGGTTACGCCCCACTTCAAAGCATGGATAAAGAAAAAGAAGTTCGCCATCCAGAATATCCCAGCCTTGGATATCGAGAACACCCTGGTTGTTCCTGGTGACGAAAAGGATAATGCGCTTCGCCTTGGCAATTTCAAGCGAGTCATTTCAGCCGACAAGATGTTCGATGTGGTGCAGCAGATCCACTGCACTGAGCTACAACACGCCGGTTACAAGAAGACGTTGGAGAAAGTGCAGAGGATGTTTCATGGGATCCCAAGAAGTTACGTCCAGGAGTTTTGCAAGAACTGCCCAGTCTGCCAGTTGTCCGTGCCTCAGACCGTCAGACCACCCCTACGCCCCATCCTCGCCAGCGGCTTCCTCAACCGAGTTCAAGTGGATTTGATAGATATGCGGCATGATCCCGACGGAGACTTCAAATGGATCGGCCACTTCATGGACCACTTCTCTAAATACCACGTCATCTTTCCACTAAAGCAGAAGACAGCACAAGAGGTTGCAGAGAAACTCCAAGAACGGGTGCTGAGCTATCTTGGTGTTCCAAAGATCTTCCACAGCGATAACGGAAGGGAATTCGTCAACGAATTACTACATGCTCTTTTTGAACAGTGGGGTGGAGACGTGATTTTCGTCAGAGGTCGACCCCGACATTCCCAGAGTCAGGGACTCATCGAGAACGGCAACAAGACGCTGGAGAGTCGAATTGCGGCAATGAAGGCAGAGAAAGCTATCAAGGACAATGCACCATGGGCGAGCTGGCTACCACGAATCCAGTACGGGCTGAACGTCACTGTCCAAGAATCTATAAAAGAGACGCCGTATGCCGTAGTTTTTGGACAGCAGCCACAGTCGTCATTCGTTCCGGGCTCGAAAGTACACATAGTGGATGAAGAGGACATGGACGGGATAGTTGAACCAACCGAGGAAGCCCCAGAAGAGAACAGCAGCACCGACAGACCAAGGCCAATACCAGCACCAAGAAGGAAGACAGAGACCAGCCAAGCCACCACAGCCAACAGCCAGGAGAGACCAATACCGGCTCCAAGGAAGAAGATCAGCCAAGTCCCCACCGATGAGCACCGCCAAGATGAGCACCGCCAAGATGTCCACCGCCAAGATGTCCACAGCCAAATGCCCACAGCCAAGATGACCATTGCCAAGATGACAACAACCAAGATGACAACAACCAAGATGATGACAACCAAGATGATGACAACGCAGATTTCGATGAAAGATCAGCCCAAGTCCATCCCTGCAGCTTCACCGAATACAGAGAGAAAGCCATGAAGAACTACAAGGCCAACGCAGAACGCATGAAGGAGTCGTACCGAAAGAGAAAACGAATTAAAGTCGTCGAGTTTGAAGTCGGGAACACGTCACAGTTGATGTTCCAAAACTTGACAGATCGTGCAGCAACCCCAGGGGCCTACCAGCCATGATCTACAAAATCACAGGAGAAACGGACAGGCGTTACCATTTTGCAACGGAGTTCGGGACGCTGAAAGGAACGTATCAAGGTGGTGACCTAATGCCATTTACGGGGGAAATGACACCAAACTACAGGCAGGAAACGACGCTACGAGAGGCAGCGAGGAGAGCCTATCCAAAAAAGCTTCAATCGAAACGATGCGGCTGCACATCCCGGTGCACAACAGCCAGATGTCCATGCAAGAAACAAGGGGAAGAATGCACAACTCACTGTCATCCAAGCCATGCATGCAACAATCGCCAGAGAACTAAAGATGTCACTTCGACGCAACACCCTATGTTGAAAGTTGGTCCCACGAACTGGTTGACTGATCGCCACATGGAAGAAGCAAGTCGCCTAATCAAGATGATAGATCCGTCCCTCTCCGGTCTCTCCACTACAGTTGGCAGTAGCGCCAGAAAAGACCAACAAACCAACAGCGAAGTTCATCCAATTCGTCCACACGAATGGTAATCATTGGGTTACAGTTTCCAACGTCAACGCCAAAACTGCCGATTCCGTCACCGTCTACGACTCGTACCACAAAGGAAGAGTATCAAGCGCGCTACGACATTCGATTGCGAAATACGTCAGATCTACTGAAGACAACCTAACGATCGAACTCGCAAACGTGCAGCAACAGAAGAATTCAAACGACTGTGGACCATTCGCCATCGCTTTCGCCGTTTCCCTGGCGTATGGAGAAGACCCAGTTCAAATCAAGTATTCCGACGCATCTTTACATGAACACCTCGATACTGCCTTCAACAATGGATTTTTGGAACGATTCCCCTCCAAGTGCGAATTCCGAATCGCGACACTCGAGAGCTACGAAGTCGACCTGCATTGCCTTTGCCGTGGTATCGATGACGGGACGGAAATGATTGAATGCGAACGTTGTCTACGGTGGTTTCATTTTAAGTGTTGTGACATTAAAGAGGACAGTGACTGTGTGAGTGATTGGACTTGTAAATCATGTAATTAGGCCAGTGAATGTGAAGGAAGTTGTTCCCTATTTTTACTATTTAATGCTAGGCCAAGTGAAAGATACAAGTTTTAATATGACTCTAATTGTGTACCAGTATCATGTGTAATTTATGAAATGTATTGTATTTTCAATTGTAGGCCTACTGTATTTGAAACATTGTATTATATTTTAAACATTGTATTGTATTTTAAACATTGCATCAGAATGTAACATGTATTTCAAATAACTGTGTATCAGGTGTAATTGAGGAAATTTACTAGCCTATTGTATAGAAACAATCATGTAAATATTATGTATACAATAAAAAACAAACAACTAAGACATCTTTTTGAAAAATCATATACTTTTGTTCAATTCTTCAAGTCAATGAAGAGGATTGCAGTATAACAATCAAATGCGGACTCATCACTGTGAGCCTGTATCACTCTTCAGTCAGTAGTGAACCTGAAAAGAAAGAGAAGAATTGAAAATGAAGTGATCATGAGAAGACCACCTAACAACCTCCCCCCCTCCCCCACACCCCAAGAAGCAGTGATGAGATGAGCCCTCAACTGCACATACCCCACCCCACCCCAACATACATAGTACTAATATTCCCAAAATCGAGCAGTGAGCCTTGAGTGAGCCCGTCATTATTGAACTTATTACCACGTCAGCATGCCATAGGTACTAACGAGTGTTGCGAAGAATTCGTCAGGCCATACGTTGAACGTCAGGCCAGTTTGAACGTCGTCATTTTATACCATCTGAAGACTGCGCAGCATCATTAAAATGCGCAAGACAACCCTTGCGCGATCTTAAGATCGGTGCGCAATTTAAGGATCGTAAGAACGCGCTGCGCAATCTTAAGATAGGCCCGATCGGTAATTAGCGCGGAACATTTCCACTACGAATGCTGTAGGTTTACCTGCTCTTTTACACACACACTCATCTGTCCACCTGACTCAGAAGGTATGGCTCTTCCTACCCCTCCATGCCTTTTTTTTTCTTTTCTTCTTCTTTTTTTTTTTTTAATGATCACTATTAAAGTTTGGTTGTTTTGTTCTTTTCAGTCAGTGACTGTTTCATTCAGCCCGTTGTGATGCTTCGCCTGCCTGATCTCAGGAACGCGTATTGGGAAGTGTGTGTGTGTGTGTGTGTGTGTGTGTGTGTGTGTGTGTGTGTGTGTGTGCGTGCGTGCGTGCGTGCATGCACGCGCGCGCGCGCGTTTTAAGTGTGTGTGTGTGTGTGTGTGTGTGTGTGTGTGTGTGTGTGTGTGTGTGAGAGAGAGAGAGAGAGAGAGAGAGAGAGAGAGGAGAGAGAGAGAGAGAGAGAGAGAGATTGTCTACATTCTTGCGCGCGCGTGCGCGCGCGTGCAAGAACGTACGCACTCACACACACACACACAGACACACACACACACACACACACACACACACACACACACACACACACACACACACACACACACATGCGCGTATGTGTATACCTGTAAATGTGAACAA
This sequence comes from Conus ventricosus, assembly GCA_018398815.1. NCBI lineage: Eukaryota > Metazoa > Mollusca > Gastropoda > Neogastropoda > Conidae > Conus > Conus ventricosus. The sequence continues at coordinate 65,431,773 of CM031601.1, forward strand.
GTAGATCGCGGTGATGTTACTGCGTGTCTCACTGTAATCTATAATACCGATGCAAAATCATGATCTATTGTCTGTGTAATTGGTTCCAGCTTTTGGTGTCAGCGGGCGAGGGTAAGGGCTGGGGGTGGGGGTGGGGAAGGGCAACGATCGAAGGGTGGGTCGAGTGACAGAAGGTGTGTGTGTGGGGGGGGGGGGGGGGGGGGGGGGGGGGGGGGGGGGGGTCGTGGGGGGGAGGCGAGGGTGCCGGTGTGGTGGGCATTAGTGCCAGTGTGTGTGTCTGCCAGAGGACGTGAAGGACATTTCCTCTACGTCTTGGTCTAGCTGGGTCTGGCTGGCTGTGGACTTCGGGTAAGCGTTAGTCTGGCTTACACAACCAGCCCCGGGTACAATCAGAGCCATTCAGCTTGAATCGACTGTTTCGATCAAGAGCGCAAACACAGACAACTTCAGCTGGTTTACAGGCTTTCAGAGAGAGACAGAGACACAGAGAGAAAGTGGAGGAGAGAGAGAGAGAGAGAGAGAGAGAGAGAGAGAGAGAGAGAGAGAGGGAGAGGGGGGGGGGGGGGGGGGGGAGTGAGAGACAAACCGAGAGAGAGAGAGAGGGAGTTAGAGAGAAGAGGGGAGAGAGAGGGGGGAGGGAGAAAGAGAGAGAAAGACGGAGACCGGATGGAGGGAGAGATGGAGGGAAGGGGAGAGAGAGGGGAGAAAGAGGGAGAGAGGGGGGATGGAGGGAAAGAGAGAAAGAGAGAGTGAGAGGGGAAGGACGGAGGGGGGAGGGGGAGAGACAGGCACAGAGAGAGAGAGAGAGAGACAGAGGGGGTGTGCAGGTATGGAGAGGTAGAGAGAGAGAGAGAAAGAGGGAGAGAGAGAGGGAGAGAGAGAGAGAGACAGACAGAGAGAGAGAGAGACAGAGACAGAGACAGAGACAGAGAGAGGCAAGCAAGGAGAGAGAGAGAGGGGGGGGAGGGACTGGTGTGTATACTGGAGGGAAAAAAAGGACAGTCTGGACGGTGAGAGAGATCTACCATCTACCAGTCCCCGCGGCTCACGACAGTAATAGTTAGCGTCACGGATATCCGGCTGGGAGGTCGCCGGTTCCGATCACAGCAATTTATTCGTCGCGTCTTTCGGCTCCTACCGTCTCCTACCCGCAGTGCAGTATCGCTGCAGGCTCAGCTGGCAAGGCTGAGAGCCACCGTGTCAAGTTTCGTCCACATGATGGATGCGTCTCTGACTGAGTGCAGCTCCAATTTTCTCAGCGAACACTGCAGGTGTTAGTATCGCCCGGGCCAGGTCCCCCCCCCCCCCCCCCCCCCCGCCGGGATGTATTATTATTGTGAAAGCAAGCAGTACAAGCCGTGTCGTGCGGTCTAGGATCAAATGGAACTCCATAGCTTCATCCACTTCATCCTCATTAATCGGTATTAAAAGAAAAAAAAAAAAGGGGGGGTCTGAGACGGTGACGAATTCGATGGCCCTTCTTGTCCCTGGTCTTATGGTGACCCGCAGTTTTGGTTTCCTCTCCGCGTCTTTGCACGTGGTGAGTTTGTGTTGGGATCGTCGGTAGGACTGTCAATAGACAGACGGACGTGGTGGCACCATAGGAGGGACGGGGGGGGGGGGGGGGGGGGGGGGGGAGCATCTATTCGTGGTGGCTTCGCGACTCAGCAGTTATTGTGGTCAGTATGGGACTTAACGGGTGGTAGTCCTGCGTATCTGGATCACTGCAGGCGCCACTGAACACCACCAAAGTGACTCAGCAGCAGTGCAGTGTCTCCTCTAGTGGGTTACCTCATGACGACTTAATTAATATTTCCAGCTCCCTGTGGACTGCCGAGGGTGTGGATGGTTATGGGAATGAGCAACATAGCCGGAATAGCTCAGCTGGTAGAGCGCCGAACTCGTAATCTTGGTTATCCTGGGGTTGCGGGTCCGAATCTCCGGCGGGCCGTTTCGGTACAGGGGGATTTTTT
>CM031601.1:65441245-65443745 GCA_018398815.1 Conus ventricosus
TGTACGTGTGTATACATACGGATGCTTAGGCGTGAAAATTTATGTGCATTTGAATGTAGGAAGAATATAGGGATAAGAATATCCTCCTTTGTGTACCTTCCTATGTGACAACATGACAACAGTCATATAGTGAGTGATATACAGTCGTCTGTGTGCCTTCCTATATGCCAATATGATCGCAGTCATTAAGGGTATATAGCCCTTCTTTGTGTGCCTTCGTAAGTGACAAGATGACAACAGTCATCTAGAGATATATAGTTTTCCGATGTGATGTGACAATATGATCACTGTCACACAGTGACATACAGTCCTCCTTTGTGATATGACAATATGATCACTATCACACAGTGATATATAGTCCTCCTTTGTGTGCCTTCGTATGTGACAGTACGATAACAGTCATATAGTGATATATAGTCCTCCTTTGTGTAATTCCAATGTGACAATCTGACCACAATTATATAGTGATATATAAAGTCCTCTTTCGTTTGCCTTATGTGACAAAGAATCATATAGTGATACATAGTCCTTAGTGTGTCTTCCTATGTGATAATATGATCACAGTCATGTAGTGATATATAGTTCTCCTTTGTATACTTTCCTATGTGACAATATGATAACAGTCTTATAGTGATTTACAGTCCTATTTTTTACCTTCCTATGTTACAATATGATCACAGTCATATAGTGATATATAGTCCTCCCTCCTGTACTTTCCTAAATGACAATGTAACAGTCTTATAGTGATATATAGTTCTCCTTTGTATAATTTCCTATGTGGCAATATGACAAGAAGTCATATAGTGATATATCGTCCTCCTTTGTGCCTCCAGACAAGGTGATCAGTCACATGGTGTGCACAGTCACCGTCTGTGTACCTTCTTGTCTGGTGCGGTTACAATTACAGTCATCCTCTGTGTGTCTTTCTATGTGGCAGGATGATCACAGTCACAGGGTGGTGATGTACAGTCATCGACTGTGTGCCTTCCTAACGGCAGGAAGATCAGTCATATAGTGGTTATGTACAGTCATCGTCTGTGTGTCTTCCTACGTGGAAGGGTGATTCCAAACAGTCATATCGTGACACACAGTCATCCTCCGTGTGTCTTCCTACAAAACGACACAACGTAACTTCTGACTCAATACAAACTGACCCAATGTGACTTGATTAAGTACAAAAATGACCCAATGTGACGTCTGACTCAGCACCAAAATGACCCAATATGACTTCTGACTCAGTACAAAATGACCCATGTGACTTCTGACTCGGTACAAATTGACCCAATGTGACTTTTGACTCGGTACAAAATGACCCAATGTGACTTCTGACTCGGTACAAAATGACTCTGATTCAGTACAAAATATATAATACAGCATGACTTCTGACTCGATGCAAAATGACCTAATGTGACATCCCACTCAATACAAAATAACCCATTGTCACTCCCGACTCGGCACCAAAATGACTCAGCATGACTTTTGACTCAGAACAAAACGACACAGTGTGAGTCCTGACTCAATACAAAAGAATCGGATGTGACTCCTGACTCAGTACAAAAGAATCGGATGTGACTTCTGACTCAGTGCTAAACGACTCAGTGTGACTTCTGACTCAGTACAAAACGACTCAATGCGACCTCTAACTCGCAACAAAATGATCCAGTGTGATTCCTGACTCAGCACGAAAATGAATGACTCATTGTGACTTCTGACTTGAACATTGACATGCAGTCTACAACACTTTTCTTCTTCTTCTTCTTCTTCTTCTCATTTTAACAAAATAAAATCAGTGTAGACAGAACGCAAAGCTTACAAGACCTGACTCACCAGGAAAGGCCATCCCCTGAGGGAGCCCCCAGGGTGGGCTGTTCCATGCGGGAGTCGTGGAAGAAGACGTTGACCTGCTCGGCGTTGTAGTGGATGAACTCGTCCCTGTCCACCTGAAACAACCCGCACAGCACGGAAGGGTTCTCCAGAAACTCCTCCCACGTAACGATGCTCAGCCCGGGCAGATCTTCCAGGCGCCGCAGCGAGGGCTTATGCCTGGCCAGGATGGCTCCGGGGTGGAGAGAACCTGAGCTGGGCACGCCGGATCCTTTGGAGGACTTCCGCCTGGATCCAGCCCGTAAGCGTGGTCTATGGACACGTCGTCGTTGTCGTATTCTTCCAACGCCGTCTTCTCCTCCGGTCCCAGTCCAGCTTCAGACTGAAGGTCCATGTCTTGCGTCACGTGAGTGATGTCTTCGCGACCTCTGAACCCAGGGGCTACCGAGGACCTGGTGTGAGGACCGGGTGCTGACGACGCTGGGGTTGTCATGGACTCTGCTCCCAAGGAGCCGCGCTTATTAAATCGTGGCATGTTGAGGAAATCCCGGGTTGAGGACTGTGCTTGTCGCTGGCTGCCAACGATTCAGGTGAACTTTACACCACGATTCTAGAACAGGGAAAGAACAGTGTGTTTGAAACTGGACTGGTGAAGCCCTGGCATGGTGAGATGAGT
>CM031601.1:65448745-65457973 GCA_018398815.1 Conus ventricosus
AGTCCAGTCCAATACAGTGTCATATGATTTACCAGTTCTGCTCTTCACTTCCTTAACATGTCGATTCATTTCCGCTTCCGGCGCTAACGCCATGTGTTGTGCCCGTGGATATGTTCGTCTTTTACAACTCCATTCAAATGAGTCATTTTCCCTCTCCCGTTTTTTGACGCTTGTTTTCTCAATTCAACCATCTTCAGCTTGAGCCATCAAGCAAGATAACTTGTGCTGCATGTGGAAATATACTGACTTCCATAAAAAACGCGAAAAATTGAAAGGCTATTTTTCGGGTGAAAAGGGGTGAATATACGATATTGAACCATTGTGGAAAGTTGTCTGGGTCCAAGACTCACGTGCAGTGAAAAAATTGTGTGTGAGCAACACATCATTTCCGGCATTGGAGGGTCAACAAAAATGGCAAACTGGTTGCTGCATGTGAGGCACGTGCACACCATGCAGAGCAAAGTTAACCAGCGACAAGTACGCAGGCATGCAGCCTTTATAAAGCCGCGCTACAAGGTTCAGATAACGACTTGCCGTCTGAGCGCTACAGAGATGCCAAGACTACGAGCAGAGGAACGCAATCGTGCCCTAGGCCATCTGGAGGCTGGTGTGGATGCCAGGCAGGTCGCCAACATCTTTAACGTCCACATCTCAACCATTTATCGTCTGCAGCACCGCATGCGAGTCACTGGTACCACTGATGATTGTCCCCGGCCAGGCCGTCCTCGGGTCACCACACCAAGAGAGGATCGCCATTTTGTTCGAACCCATCTGCGGGACAGGCGGCAAACAGCCGCTAACACTGCTCGACAGGTGCCTGGGAATCTCCAGCAACGAATCAGCCTCAACACTGTGCGGCGGCGTCTTCAGGAGAACGGGCTGGCATGTAGGCATCCTCACAGAGGTCCGGTACAGACACCAAGACACCGGCAGGACAGGCTGCAGTGGGCACAAGCCCGAATCAACTGGCGCAGGCAGCAGTGGGGACGCATACTGTTCTCAGATGAGAGCCGTTTTTGTATTGACATGGCTGACGATCGTGTCAGAATATGGCGTCGACCTGGTGAACGCTATGCTGACTCCTGTGTGGTAGAGCGGAACCCCTGGGGAGGCACGAACGTTATGATATGGGGTGCAATTGACATTAACCACGCCATAGGACCAGTCATCTTTCAGAACATTGGCCCTGGTCGCGGACAGGGTGTCAATGCACAATGCTACATCCACCAGGTGCTCAGACCCCATGTCGTTCCTTTTTTTGCGCAACACCCAAACTGGACATTCCAACAGGACAATGCAAGACCACACACAGCCAGGGCCACCCAGCAATTTCTTCAGCATAACAACGTCAATGTGCTGCCCTGGCCAGCCCTCAGTCCCGACTTAAACCCAATAGAACATTTTTGGGATGAACTTGGCAGACGGTTGGACCTCCTGCGTCCACGACCAGCAACAGCGGCTCAACTTCACCAGGCCATCGTCCATGTGTGGGCTGGTGTGCCAAGGGGACGCATCAACCATCTGGTCCACTCAATGAGCCGCAGGTGTCAAGCAGTTGTCCATGCAAATGGTGGCCACACACGGTATTAGGACTTCAAGCTGGTTTGTCACGTGACCTTGGATTTTCCACACAAAGACATATTGCTGATGACATTTTCACACATTACCGGTGTAATGAATCAAATCACGTTGAATTCTCGCTTCCACTCTGTACAATTGTGACCAATAAAATTCGCCCCTAACCTTCAGCTTGTTTTGCTTTCGCGTTTTTTATGGAAGTCAGTATAGTTATTTTTTTCAGATTCTAATGATTACAATATATGATTTCTCATTCTCTCTCTCACTCTCTCTCTCTCTCTCTCTCTCTCTCTCTCTCTCTCTCTCTCTCTCTCTCTCTCTCTCTCTCTCTCTCTCTCTCTCTCTTGCTCATGGTCAGCATCCTATTCTACACGGAACAGCCGCCATGGAATCACCTCGATCTAGCTCTGTTGACTTCCGGGTTATTGCCAGCTTTGTTTGACCTCAAAACACTGCATTGACTCTTCTCTCTCTCTCTCTCTCTCTCTCTCTCTCTCTCTCTCTCTCTCTCTCTCTCTCTCTTTCTCTCTCTCTTCTCTCTCTCTCTCTCTCACACACACACACACACACACACACACACACACACTCTCTCTCTCTCTCTCTCTCTCTCTCTCTCTCTCTCACACACACACACACACACACACACACACACACACACACACACAGACACACACACACACACACACTCTCTCTCTCTCTCTCTCTCTCTCTCTCACACACACACACACACACACACACACACACACACACACACACACACACACACACACACACACACTACATCAATGACAAAAATGTTAAAACTTCCGTTTAGAAACCCTGTGACAATAACACGACTGATGTAACCACTGTAAAACCTTGTCTGGGAATGAACAGGTACATAATAAATATCACAAACGGCCGAGCTCAGTCAAATTTATACACCTATCAAAAACTATAAATGAAGACAATATAACATCACTCTATTTCTGGGTCTTAACGTGGCTTGGAAAATCACTTGAAAAAAATCCAGTCACATATAAACATCACTAGAGAGAGGCCATTGCCGTACAGCGTGTATATATGTTTTACAAAATAGATAAGTACATAAAGAATAAACATTACAGAGTGGGAGCATTGCTGTATAGCGTGTATGTTTATTTTTAAAAATTAAATGAGTATACAAATAAATAGATAAACAAACAAATAGATACGTAAATGAAATAAATGTACACGTAAATAATACAGGAAAGGGAGGTGGGGGAGGGGGTAGAAGTGGGGCCGGGAGAGACGAGAAGCAAAGAAATGAAGTGGGAAGAGGGGGGGGGGGGGGGGGGGGCGGGGGAGGGGCAGGGGGACAAGGAGAGAAGAAGGGACAAAGTAAGGCTAACTCTTCACACGCAGCTGCTGGTGGTGGTGGTGATGGTGGTGGTTGAACGAGGGAGACGTCACGTCAATTCAATCTCCATGCTACCTGCACACACACACTGTATGTACTCTGTGCTACAAAACTGCAGCAGCCCTGACACTCACTCACTCAGTCATATCGGTGTCACACCGACTGGTTCAACGGAGCAAAACGTCCCGTATCAGTGTGCTCGACAGTTGAATCAACACCAGGGCTAATCCATGACCACCACTCAGAAAAAAAGAGCGAGCCGGCGAACTAATCCGTCTACATGACTATTCTTTCGTCTACATGACTATTCTTTGGTAGGGGTAGGGGCCGGGGGGGGGGGGGGGTGGGGGGGGGGATTAGCGATCTGCGCGCAGACAACTCATGCACAGAGCGCACGAACGGCTGATTGAAAACCACTTATGGAGGCACAGAGTTGCTGGATTGCCTCTCCTGAGGTGACATGATCAGGGGGCGGATTGGGGAGAAGAGGGAGGTGGGTAGGGGTGGATGGGTTGCGGGGATTTTCTCGACCAGAACTACCATGAACTTTCATTTCCCTCCCTTTCACCCGTCCACACACTCTTCCCGCTCCTTTCCTCCTTGACGGCATCCGACTCTTCTCTTCTCTCTCTTACTGACTCCCCAGTACACATGCGCGCGCACACACACACACACACGCGCGCACGCACGCCCGCGCACGCATGCACCGTGCACGCACGCACACAAACACAAAACACACACACACACGCACACACACACACACACACACACACACACACACACACACACACACACATACAGAGAGAGAGAGAGAGAGAGGAGAGAGAGAGAGAGAGAGAGATTACCACAGAATTATGGACTATAATATATTTCCATTTGATGCAAAGGGAGTACCACAGTCAGCTGTGTCTCACTGATGAGTCTGAATCAGCGGACGAAAGGCCTCTGAGCAGGCGATATGAATGGTTCTGTTTCCAAGATGGACTACGATGGTCCCCGCATGCTGCTAGAGAAGGATTTTACATTCAGAATCTTACTGCTTTGATTTTTCATTCCCGTTTTCTTTTTTTCACAAACCGCAATCTCCCTCCACGCCCAACCCCATTCCCCCGTTTTTTTTATTTTGTTTTGTTTTGTTCGTTTGTTTGTGTTGTAATCTTTCTTTCTTAATTTTTGCCTGGTCATTATTGTAATGACGGAGGAATTGTTGTCCTGCACTTGATTTTCCCTACTGTTTATTTGTTCAGTGTGTGTGTGTGTGTGTGTGTGTGTGTGTGTGTGTGTGTGTGTGTGTGTGTGTGTGTGTGTATAGATATAGATATAGATATATATCATATTTTTTTATTTTTTTTTTTAAAATTCAAATCTTTGCCAAGTCATTACTATAACGACTGAAGAATTGTTAACCTTCACTTGTTTTCCCCCACTACTTAATTGTTCAGCATTCTATTGTTTGGTCAATCAGTGGGAGATTGCATCTCTTAAGAGATCCAAGTAAAGGTTGTTCTGTACAATTCTTAGCCACTCACAATGCTTGGGTTATTGAACAGCAGAGCTGACCACTCAGACTGTTCCATATCTTTTGACCTCCCTTGCATCCTTGAATGGATCCTCAAGCATAGGCTCAAAGATTGTCCCTTAGAGAACAGGAAAAGGGGCATTCTAACTCACCTAGCCCTCACCTAGGTTCGGGCTAGGGCGACCTAGAATGCCCCTTTTCCTGTTCTCTGACAAGTAAGACTTCAATAACCAAAAAATAACGATTATCTACAAACAAACATACTGTGTAGGGTTATCCGTTTTCAATACTAATTTACTAAACTTTTCAGATTTTAGTTTTTGTTTAATCCTATGTTTTTCTTGATCGTTTTCAATAACATCATTTTCGCGCAAACATTCTTCAAATGAGTCTCTGTCTTTCATGTGAAATAACACTACAGTCTTTAACTGTTCTCTAAAGTCTTTAAACACCGAGTTATATTTCTGGGCATAAAATCCACACACTTATCCCATCATGTCTTCGCTGAAAGCAGCTTTGACAAAGTGTTTCTCTTTTTAACTATATCTTTTTCTGCCGACAGTCCATTATAATAAAGAAGTGGTCTGCGTTCCTTCAACAATTTATAAAAGATATTCTACATCACCTGTACACTCAGTTTAGTGCTAGGGTTAAACTAATATAGTCATTGTCTGTCATATAAACCTTCTTATATCCTGATATGCTTTGTTCCTTATTTAGTGTTGGACAGGAAAAATTACAATATGATCAAATTATAGCGATAAACTCGTTTGTAATAAGCTAGGACAATATTGTTTTTCACAACCCGTCTGCCCACAAAATCCATGTTGAACAATGAGGGGATTTTTATCATAAAGATTAACTGCTCCATCGTTTTATAACAGAATATAACTACTCCAGTTATTATTTTTATTACTCTCCGTCATCAACTTGTTCAGTTTAATAAAACCCTTTGAGGCCATAAATGTGTAAGATTAATCCAATCAGTTCTGTGAAGATTGTTTCTATTTAAGTTAACATTGAATTTGTTTTGTTGTATATGATCTTAATATCCTCACCATTGTGAAGAACGACGATCGGTAACGTTAGGCGTTTAGTCTAAGTTTTGCAGCTAATATTAATTCCTTTTATAAGGACGTCATAACGCCCACAAACCCCATCCCTCTCCACATCTATAAAGACCAGAAATTTCAAATATCATTGTGAAGCCCCTGTCTCTATTTTTCTGCTGGAAAGAACTGTAATTTTGTTAGAAGCTTTTTTTACAAACTGTTTCTTTTCTGTGGAGGATGTACTGTTTTTTCCATACGGTATTTCAATTTCTTTTCGATATTGTCGTCCGGCATAAGACTTACATGTAAAGGGCAGAGGTGAATGCTTTTCTGAAACTTTTTTGACGGCTAAAATTGAAACTGGGGCTTATGAATTCAAATTTATGTCCCATTCTAATATGGTTCTAAGTGCCATTTGAGGTCAGGTTTTCGAACTATTTTATATTCATATGGCCACATTATTTGCCTCTAGATTGCGCAGTTGTTCTAGTTTAGGGAAACTTTTTGCTGTCGCCTAACCTCTTTGGTTTATAATCACCCATCTTTAGTGTACTCAAAACCATACAAAAGCGCATATCTCACCGTTCTGTTCAAAGTCCGCAACATCTGCAAGCGTCTTTTAATTCTTAAGGTTTATACACCTTACAGGCGCCTAATGTAATCCTGATTCTTCTGGCCCCCCGCGTCATTATTTTTTAGTAACGTATATTTTCTTTCCAAACAATGTGCAGGGTATCACATTTCACAACTTCGCTTTTGTCTTTGATTTTATATTAAATGATCCGACCTCCGACACCTAATCTTTTAAACTGTAAATTAGGGTATTGTTATAATTTCATCATCGCAATATGCAGCTTTCCCTGAGGGAAGAGCTCTTAAAACAGTTGTGGGCCTTCCATCATATAAGTTTTCAATCAGTGTTAGACTCATCAAATGAAACTAGAGTTAATGATGTAATGCAGATCGAGCGATTTTCTCCCTCATATTGTTTTGTTTGGACGTAACTCTAAACTATAAACGCCCGATTGGCAGTTGTAAAGCCTACACATTTTAGCTAGCTCTTTATTCAAATAGTACCTACTTCTTCTTCTTCAGGTTTGAAGGTCAACATGGTTCTTCAGAGTCGCACATTGTAAGTATTGAGAGCAATGTCGAGTTATTCATGCTTCATTTAGCGAGCAAAACCCGTAAAACCATCAGTATGGTTAACTGGCTAACTACTTGGCATCCATTATTAAACTTTTTAATCTTATTATTCTCTTGGCTTTGCTTATATTAAACCATACGCTTTGTAGAATATTTATGGAGACGCGACCGTTCTGGTTCCGCATTCGTTATTAATAGCATGTTCTAAAACGACAGGGGCGGTTTGAGTTGTTATTGTTACAAAATTTTTTTTTAAAACAATTAAAAATGGTGCATTCAAATATACTGTGATGCCAAATTTCCTGTTGGGCCGCACGACAATCTTAAAAATATAACAACTGACACCCTCGAATTTCTGTGACCAGACTGACACCTTTCATAAAATAAAGGTAAGTACTCCATTAAGCAGATATCTTACCCCCCTGTTAAAAAGACTACATCGCAAAAAAGTGTGGTTTATAGTCACCCGATTGCAGTATTATCAGAACCAGTTTAAACTTTGCTGTGTTTTGTGCATCATCTGGGTGTGGAGTGTCGTATGCGGATCCTTAAATCATCTAATCCTTTGCGTGAGGTAGTGTATAGATTTTCATTTCTATTACCACCTTCAGACGTATTTTTGACTGAATTGCAAGCGCCATTGCCAAATGACAAACCGTTTAATCCATCTGCAACAGAATAGACAAGAAGGGCTTTTGAAGGCTCTGTAACGAATTTATTATATGTTAAGACAGACTTTAGACAAAGTTGGACCGCAATCATGGCTTAGGCACCCTTATTATTGGGGCGTGCACAGAAAATATAACTATGATGGAATCCTCCTTACACATCTTTCTCTTCAGGCACAGCTGTTCACCTCGGGTCCATAGAGCAAGAGCATAAAACAGCATGGAAAAACATTTATTTTGGGACACTTCTAAGGGCCTAACTAAAGCAGGAATAGAACGAATAAATGACTCTATTCGTACTTACGTTTGGTGTTTGCTAGTTCACAAGCACAGGCAAGATCGAGCATAATGATCCTTCTACTGGCTTTGATGCACAAAAAACAATACTTAGCAAATTTAGAGGATGCCATTAATTCTACAGTTGATTTACCTTCAAGTATAAAAGGTACCAAATGTTTTACAATACGCAAGATCAAAAGTAGACTTTGCTGTTGGCACTGGTTTATACATGCTACCTTCTGACCTCAGACTCCAGGTAGGAACAATAATGAACTACAACAATGAAATTCTTGTTGCAGGAAATGAACAGAAGGTTGGACAAAACGACATAAATTCTGAGCCAGTAATATTGCAAGCAGTAAAAAAAACAGATGACCCCCCAAGAATAAGTCATCCAATCCCCGTGGCCCAAAGCCCGAAGACCGTTGAAGACTCAGCAAAGCTCGCGGACTCTGTTCGCGATTGACCATGAATATGAAAAGACAGCGCTTGTTCTTGGATTAACTGGCCTAGGATTACTCGGTCTTTATTTACTAAATATTAACCCAACTATTAAGAGAACTAATGCCATAAGTGCTCGGCCATAAAGCCAACTACCCTTTTCTTGCAGTAGACAAAAGCAGCTAACAACACCCCCTAATATACCTGGTAAAAAGTCTATAGCTTTACCGGCTAATTTTTTTAATAAATCGCAAGATGATCAAGCTGTTTTTTTACCCATGATTTATCAGGGGCGATGGAGGCGATGGTGGTGGAGGCACTGGGCTTTGACCACTGCCGCCTGTATGCCAACCAGTGTACTTATTGCAAATCCTAAGGCCGTTAATACGCTTGCTAATGTGACTCCTTGCTCTCTAAACAGTGTTCTTATTCTTTCTGCTAGCGTTGTGTCTTCATATAAAATTCTTTGGATAGTTTCTCTTATTCTGCTCACTTGAGTTTGTAATTGTTCTCGGTTAGTAGACAACGCTTCTAGTCTTGCTGATCTTTCTTGTTCAAGATCTTTTAGTCTTTGGATTATTCTTTCTTTAATATCAGACCCTAAGTTGGCGTCATCAGCCTCAACGAGTTTTTCTTTTTCTCTTTTTATATGCTCATCTATTTCACCCAGTTTTGCTAAATTGTTTGTTAATTCGCCCCTAATGGTTCTTAAAGCATGATCAAGGGCTGCTATTTCTCGCATGGGTAGCGGTGAGTCGTGTATAGTCTTTAATGCTGTTCTTCTGAAAAATGGTTTCTGCCTCTATTGAATTTATTATTTCATCTGCCGATGATTTAATTCTTTAAGTTCCATGTTTTGCATTTGGTTATCTGTTGGGAGTTCCTGCAGTGTGTTTTGAAGTTTAGCAACTGCATCCCTATCTAATTTTGGTTTAGTAATGCCAAGGCGATTTTGATCGCTCACACTGAGCCTTTGTCTAATTGTACTCTTTTTTAAAAACTTTGATGGTCTGGTTTAGATGTAAGCTGAACAAGTTGTCCTTGGTCGCTCCTCACAAACAATTGGTATCTTTTACTTCAAATCATTAGGTCTATAAATTCGGAGGTTCTTGGCCTAATTTGGTATAAGATTAAACCTTATTTTGTTAATCCCCGCCCCGGGGGGCC
>CM031601.1:65458073-65465573 GCA_018398815.1 Conus ventricosus
AAATGCGAAAACCCAAAATCCATAAAATAGATCAAACCACATTTTCAAGCCCGTAGGCCAAATCGCTCTCAGCGACTTAGTGTACCCTTCGTGGGAGCGCGTCACATATATACTTCTTTTTTTTAACATTTGAGCCTAAATTAAAATTTAATAGTTTATGTGTGTAAGGATATATGTATGACTTATGTATATGTGTGTATGTATGTATGTATACATGTATGCATGTATGGATGGATGGATGGATGGATGAACGTACAAATGTATGTAATGTATGTATGTATGTATGTATGTATGTATGGACAAAGACACACACCATTTTCAGCAGCTGCAACAACAAGGGAGAATCACCCGGGTTGCAATTCCGAATGCGGCAGTGACCCACTCCATAGGACACCTCACCAACACCAACATCAATGACCAAATAACCAGGTTCATCAGCAAGGGACGTCTACAGCTTGCTGGAGACCAATGCAGTGAACAACATCTACTATCCTGATACTTACCGGAGACAGTGTGCTTTGTGCGGGTTTCGTTCTGACACAAATTCCCATGCCTTGAATGGATGTCGTCAACTGAGGGGCCTCTACACACAAAGACACGACAGATGCGTTGAGATCATCAGAAAGGAGCTACAGAAATGCATTGTGACGGATTTTGTGGATGTTTTTCAAAATAGGCCTGTCTATATAAACGGTGTGAAGATCTACCAAGGCTGAAACCTGATCTATGCTTCATCGACCATCGAAACTCGGTGGCATTCGTCATCGAGGTTTCAAATCCATTTGACACTTTCATACAACATGCTATGAGAGCAAATTTCAAAAGTACATGCCTCTTTGCTATGCTCTTAGTGATGCTGGATTTAGCACGAAAGTGGTTGTTCTTGTAATAGGTTCACTAGGCATAGTTCATAAAAGAGTGGTTTCAGGACTTTCAATGTTAGGTCTGCCCATAACAAAATGTAAACAACTCGCAAAATACTTGAGCATGTCTGTCATGATTGGGTCTAGGCGTATGTGTTTGGTCAAGGCGGAATCACCTCATGAACCAGCGTTGAAACTGACAGATGATGACTTTCAAACATGTGCTTTAAATAGTATCAGCTGACTAAAGCACTGATTGACAAAGAATTGGAGCCAGCCGGAGAGAGAAAGGGCGTGGGGACAGAGAGAGAAAAGGGGGAAGAGAGAGAGAGAGAGAGAGAGAGAGAGAGAGAGAGAGAGAGAGAGTATGTGAAAGATAACTTTTATCGATGCGCCTGCAATCTGGACTACTGTGCATTGTTGTTGATTTGACAAGTTGATGCATTAAAGTAATTGATATGTATGTATGTATGTATGTATGTATGTATGTATGTATGTATGTATGTGTGTATGATGTATGTATGCATGCATGTATGTATGTATGAATGTTTGAATGTGTGTATGTGTGTGTTTTATCAAAGTCAGTATTCAGTCAAAGGCCTATCCCCCAAAGGGACACAGATCATCGATTGATTGGGTCGGTTTTCCATGAAGGAAATTGGTGAATGTAATTGTCTGATGTTTGGGTCGTTGAGAGTGCGGGGACTAATGTCTGGGCTTTTGTAGAGTTGTTTGGACGATCCAGTTTCTTGATACTATGAAAAATTTTTGGGTTAAAAACTGCGGTAAACTGCTTTGTTTTTTTCTTGAGCATTTTTGATGTTTTTTTAGACCCGGCCCGTATCTTATAGTATCGACACTGGGGCGTTTTTCCGTTTCTTTGGGGTTTGTGAAAGGGCCTTTAGTGAAAAAATTGTTTTAAAATAGGGGAGAAAAAAAAAACCTTTTAAGGTAACCCCAAAAGAGATTTTTTTGGGGTTTTCAGACGCCCGTGTGTGTGTGTGTGGTGTGTGTGGTGTGTGTGTGTTGTGTGTGGGGTGTGTGTGTGTGTGTTGCACGGGTTGTTTTTTTTTTTTTTTTTTTCGTTTATCTTTTTTTTTTGCTTATTTCTTTTTTTGGGGGGGTTATTTTTTCCTTTTCCTTTCGTGATTTTAGCATGTTATTAAAGAATAAAAAACACGACGTCTTAAAGTTTAAGGTGATTTAAAGCGGGTTTGAATCAATTAAAACCCTTTTCGAAATAACAAGCGAGCGTGTGACATGCCCGCTCTCTTTAGAATTAAAGGTTTAGGGGGAGGTTGTGTAAAGGGAAAAACCCAAAAACGCTTAATTTAATGGCCAAGGAAAAAACCATAAAAACACCCAAACATGTAGGGCCCCCGCCTGACTTTTTAATTTAAGCCCAAAAGAACGAAGCCCCAATTTGTCCCCCTGGTTTGTTTGTGGGCCATCCCTTGATTTTCCCAACAGCAGTCTAAAAAAGCGTTTTGGGCCTTAAATTTTTAACAGATCTGTTTGCAGTTAGAGATACACCAAAATTTTTTGGAGAGCCTGGGGCGTTTAATTAGCGAAAAGAGCAGTCCGTTTAAGGGCAATTTTTATTTATTGACCTCCTCTCTCTCTCTCTCTCTCTCTCTCTCTTCCCCTCTCTTCTCTCTCTTTTCTTCTCTCTCTCTGTGGGGGGTGTGTGGGTGTGTGTTGTGTGTGTGTGTGTGGGGGTGTGTGTGTGTTTTGTGTTGGTGCGCGCGCCCCCCCGTGCGTGCGTGCGTGTGTGTACCGCATGCTTGGATTAGTGCCAGTATGTTTTATTTGCAAATGTGTGTGTTGCGCGCGCGCGCGCGCCGCGCTGTGTGTGTGTATGTGTGTGTGTAATGACAGAGAAGATTTGATAAACATTGTGCAGATAGCTTCATGAATATGTTGTAGTGGGCATGTGCACACACACACCACACACACACACACACACACACACACACACACACACACACCACACACACACCAACACACACACACACACACACACACACACACACACACTCCACGTGTATGTTAAACATTAATAAATTCACGTGAAATGTACATATGTAACTCGCACACACACACACACACACACACCACACACACACACACACACACACACACACACACACACACACACACACACACACACACACATTCGTATCTTCATAGTGCGCGTGTGATAGTTCAGTGGGCATAGATATGAATGTGAACAATTAGATACCCGATATGTGAACATTGTTTATTTTGCCGGCAGGAAAGTAGTTGATCGTTTGCCTTCCTTGATCTGAAAATTAACTTTACAGTTTGAGAACGACAGTTGTAATCGACCTTAATAACGTTGTTGTTGATGTTATTGTTGTTGTTGTCGTTGTCATAATTAAACGGATACCATTCTGTTGGGCCAGTCTGTCAAATATTGAATGTATGTATGCATGTATTTGTCAGCGTACCACACACACACACACACACTCTCTTCTCTCTCTCTCTCTCTCTCTCTCTCTCCTCTCTCTTTTCCTCTCTCCTCTTCAAATTTTCAGTGAGACAGCTGCACAGAGAAAAGATCTCATTGCAATTCTGTCCAGTTGCAACGGAAAAAATACCATATCATTGCAAAATGCCAGCAGAATCCAGTGATTTTCGGAGAAAGAATATCACAAACAATCTGGTGAGTTAAAATTTTGTGGCGATATACGAATCATCATTCGGCACTTATTCTGTATTTTTCATGGCTTGGTGGTCGAAGAAACTGGATTAGTGTGCTGCGCACGCGCGCGTGTGTGTGTGTGGTGTGTGTGTGTGTGTGTGTGTGTGTGTGTGTGTGGTGTGTGTGTGTGTGTGTGTGGGGCGTGTGCGTACGCACGTTGCGTGTTCAGGGTAGTGTGTGTGTGTTGGGACGAGGGGTTGTCCACAGTAGATTTGAAAAATTTGTGAAGTCGTAGGGGCACTCATTCTTTCAGTTGCACGCTTTTATCGCTGTCTATTAATGCAGTAATTGTATCCCATTTGCCAGCATGGCTTTTTTGCTAATGGCAATTTAAAAAAAAATGTGTCAGCGTCGGGGTCTGTCTGTCTGTCTGTCTGTCTGTTTCTCTCTCTCTCTCTCTCTCTCTCTCTTTCTCTCTCTCTCTTTCTGTATTTTTCATGGCTTGGTGGTTGAAGAAAATGGATAAGTGTGGTACGTGGACGTGTGTGTGTGTGTGTGTGGGGTGTGTGTGTGTGTGTGTGTGTGTGTGTGTGTGTGTGTGTGTGTGTGTGTGTGTGTGTGTGCGCGCGTGCGTGTGCGTGCGTGAATGCGTGCGTGCGTGCGTGTATATGTGTGTATGTGCGTTCGTGCACGCGCTTGCATGCGTGTGATAGTTCAGTAGGCATAGATATGGATGTGGACATTTAGATATCCGGTTTGTGAACATGTGTGTGTGTGTGTGTGTGTGTGTGTGTGTGTGTGTGTGTGGGTGTGTGTGTGTGTGTGTGTGTGTGTTTATGTGTGTTGCAAACGACAGAGAAAGATGTACTTAAGTCTCTGTCTTTTCTTCGTGTACCGATTTGCGTCCGAAATCGTGAACAGCGTGTTAGACCCATAACGTTTTATCTGAACGCATAAATCTGCTTTACATTCGGTCAGGGGAAGCAAAACCGGTTTACCGGTTCGTGTATCGATAATGGAGGTATTATGATAATTATTTTTATGTTCATTTCTATTTTGGCGGGAGGTGAGCCTGGTTGGTGGGTGTGGCCAAGCAACTGGGAGGAGTGGGTGAGGTAATGACTATTTATCATGTGTGAAATGCTTACGACAGATATATAGTCATTTTCATTTCAGGGGTGAGGGTAAGGGGATCATGGCCCGGGGGGGGGGGGGGGGGGGGAGGAGCAGCGTGGCGAGGGAAGCCTGTGAAGAAAATGTATAGATGTATAGATGAGGGAAAGATGGGAAGAAATTTTGTTTTGTTTTGTATGTGCGTTCTCCACCCTCTGTGTTTTCCCACATTTCATTTTTTCTTTCTTTCTTTTTTGTTTTTCAAGTGTGGCCTGTCTTTCTCATGCCCAAGTCGTCCGGCGTGCGATGCTGTGCAGCTGCACGCCAAAAACTTAATGCGCGAAGGGTTTGGTAAAGGAGCCGAGTATTTACAGACAGACACAATAATTATTAGACTGTTTTGAGAATTATTATATCTGAAAGTTGATTTACCATCTTTTCTGTCAAACGCCCATCAACCAGGTGGTTCCAAGCAGACAGATTAGAAATGAAAGGAATGGGACTATTTGAGGGGGAAAACACCTGGCGCAAAGATAGGGTCAAGAGTGAGTGCGAGGGCCTGACATGTGACGTCAGGTTAGGAGTAGCTCATGTATTTCTAGATGTGAATGATTTCATCGGGAGAAATCCCTAAAAACAAGTCAGATGATCGGCGCGGAGGTGGGGTGGGTGTTCATTTCATCTCTTGTCAGTTTAATATCAGTTTCGGGCTAAAGTTTACGCTCTAACCCTCAAAACGCTTACAGGGGTTATAATGGTGATTTGGAGCAAAATCCTAACTGTGGCGTGTGGCCTGGACATGAATTTTGACTTCTTTCAAATTTCTTTTAAAACTGGCATTGCATCTCCCCTGTCATCAGTTTTGAACAGAAACATCCAAATGATGAGTGATGAGACCTTGATAGTGGTTTTTTTTTTTCTTTTTTCTTTTTTATTTCTGGCGATTTGTTTCCCTTTTCACTATTACTCTTATTTACTTGCTCATTAATTTTTTTGGATTGAAAAACGGTATGTGATTCTTTCTTGGTTTTTGTTTTTCTTTTAAAGAGTTTGGTATTTTAGGGCTGGTATTTATCCAGAATGAAGAATAAACACAATACGTCTCTGCCTTGAGGACAGAGTGTGTGCATGCCCCCCTTGCCCCCCCCCCCCCTCCCCCTTCCTTCCCTGCTTACACACACACAGAGACTTACACCGACACACAGACACGCACGCACACACACACACACACACACACACACACACACACACACACACACACACACACACACACACACACACACACACACACTGTTCTTTCACACACACACACACACACACACACACACACACACACACACACACACACACACACGCACGCACACAGCTCTCCCCCCCCCCCCCCCCCCCCCCCCCCCGACCACTTTACTACACACATATACAGACAAACTTGTTTCCCTCCTTTCACACAGTCTTGAGAAACTGTAACATTTCGTGGACTCTCTGCAGCCCAGCGGAGGCGAGTGGTAGAAACAAGAGTAAGCTGTGGGGTTACGGTGGAATGGTGTGGGGTGTATGGGTGGAAGGAAGATGAGGTGTTCTGTTTAACATGTTGTTCTATCTATGGTTTCAAAATAACATGTAGTATGTATCTTAAACTGTCAATTCATGTTTTTTGTGTTGTTGTTGTGTTTTTTTTTAGTGTACATATGATCAACAAGCTGCAAAGAAGTCGTCAGGTCAGGATATGTTCATATTAGTGTGTGTGTGTGTGGTGTGTGTGTGTGTGTGTGTGTGTGTGTTACTGAGCGCGCATTTTCCTTTGTCTCTCCCCCCCCTCCCTCCCACATCCCACATTACCCTTCCTTCCGCTTCTTATCCAGTACATCTCCCCCCCCCCCCCCCTCCGTCCCCCCTCCCACCCCACTGTCCACCCCGCTGTCTCCCTTATTTTTGTTCTTTTTCTCTCCTATCAACAACTCCTGCACTCCTTGACTGTTTTGAAATGCAAATTGCTGTTTAACACACCACGACCAGACTGGCTTAAAGCTGTTTTCTGCAAAGAATATTTTTCACATTAACATTGCTATAAAACTAGATTTGTACTTTATTGATACTAATACTGTGGTCCTGACAGGCGAATGGGACCACAAACGTCTTTGTTCAAAAAAAAAAAAAAAAAGGAAAGCAAAGTTTCCCTGGGTGAACCCGGTGAACCCGATGAATCTCTCTCTCTCTCTCTCTCTCTCTCTCTCTCTCTCTCTCTCTCTGTGTGTGTGTGTGTGTGCCCTACTCGTATTGAAACGTTTGCACGGGAGCGCGAAGCTTAGCTGGGAAAGCTTCGTGTATTGTGCGCTCGTCACAGTAATAGAGATCGTACGCGCTGAGTTGAATCATGCGGAACTCTCGCTGAACCAATAATATCACCGACAGATCGGGATCGATCGAACGCCCTGACGCGTATCTGACCTGACAATCCCCATGCTAAACGCCTGTCAACTGTGATGACGACATCAGGTATTGATTTCTGTCTAATTCGTCAACTATTTTCTAAAAACTAGACACAGTTCGAAGACTTTATTGCTGTTCTCTTGACTTCTAAAATGCCTTAGACTTTGTATCTTTGTATTGATTACGTTGTTAATCTATCCTAGTAAAACTGAGTCGATAATTTCAAAGACAACCGTTCATGAGGTGGTTGCAGGCGGAAATGGAAGCAGATTTTAAAAGGACTTTCAAGTCACTCCGCCGGCTAACATGGACAAACAAATTACAAGACAAAACATGACGTACTTCAACCTCTTAGGTCTTCTTCAGGCAAGATAAAAGATAAAGCATACAGGACAATGAAAACGAAGAACGAGCAATCACTTATATACT
>CM031601.1:65470573-65505573 GCA_018398815.1 Conus ventricosus
AAGATGTCTTGACATCAGTGAGGAAAAGAAAACTGCGTAGGTATGGCCATGTAATAAGATAAAATGGCGTTGCTAAAACAATCCACCGGGGATCTCTTGATGGAGGGAGACGGAGGGGAAGACAAGGGAAAAGATGGATTGACAACATTGCCGAGTGCACAGGGAAAACATCTGCAGAGACCTTGGTCTTGACGCACCACTGACTGACCTGGTGAACTGTGCAACCATTGTTGTGCCCCAATAACTTCTCATCAATGGAGTTAATGGAGAGAAGAGACAGTTCGGGCGGAGCGGGGTGGGAGAGGCGGAGGGGGGGGGGGGGGGGGGGGTTAATCCTCATATCCAGAAAGTGGTGAATAAGGCGAATCAGAATGCTGGGTATTATTCAGAGAACTTTTCCACATGTAGACAGGGACATTTTTCCCAAATTGTATTTAAAGTCTGGATGTACGGCCACTTCCTCTCTCGATGTTCAGATCTGGAAGATGGTCTATGGTACAGTGGCTTTGCTCTTATTTGTTTAGGTGATTCTTTAGATTTCTTATCACATCAGATCGACCAAGATGTAATCAAGTTCTTACCATTGCCTTGCCTGCCACTGTGTCTGCTCCTTCATTTCCTTTAACTCCTGCATGTCCAAGACAGTAAGTACATCCATATGAGTCTCTCCAATGGATGGTTGCGCATTACTTCCTGCAGGGCTTCCCATACCACTCTCCACTTTTAAAGTAGGTTCATGGAGTCAGTCAGTATCATGGCTTATTGAGTTTTAAACTGGTCTGTGGATAAGAGCCAATGGGGTGCACGTGTCACTGCTTCTTCCTCCATTGTTAGACTTCAGGTTGTTAAACTGTATGCACAATTGTCTTCCTGCAGAGTTCGGCAGTTTTGTTTTACTGTATATCGCCAGCCATATTTACCTTTGGAGACGGAACTATCAGTATCTATATAACAATATTTTCTTTTCTGCCAAGGTTTTCTACCTGCATCACAATTTCTGCGTTGGTTTTTGCCTTCTAGCCATTCTCGACAGTGTCTTCCAAGATCTGGAGCGATGGTAATCAGGTAAAGGTGTTTGAAGTGGTCTGGATACTTTTCCCATTCCTTCGTTTCTTTGAGTTCTGTTAACTGGCACACAAGCTGTATATTGTCATCTGCCTGTCCCATCCATGATTTTTCACGTCCTCGGCGACTGCCTTTTGTTTCCTTGACCGCCGCATGTAGTGGTTTTTTTTTTTTTGGTTCGTTTGTTTTTGTTTTCCGCGTACACAGGCTGATACTCCTGCCGACATTCCCTGTATAGACAGGCAAGGATCAATCTACCCAACAAAGGGAGTGGAGTTTTGTGTGTGGGTTTTTTTGATTTTCAAATGCTCTGAAGTTTGCTTTCGCCTGTTCTAGCTTGTGTCTTGCATGCGTTGAAGGAAGGTCAAGTAGGTATCGCATAGTTTCAACTGGTATATTCTTCGTGGTTCAAAGGATCAATCTCATTGCTTCATTTTGAATTCTGTCTAATTTAATTAAGAAGATTGCTCTTTTACGTGTGCTTAGCCCTAATCTATAAACAATCACACTGGGTACACCTGCGTGATGAAGTCGGTAGAGATGGCGCTGTTTAATGCCTTTTGCTGCCATTGCTTCCAAGGCAGACATAGGCCCTTTTGCATTTAAGAACAATATTTTCAACATGCTTTCTAAAGATCAGCAGTTTGTCAAAGCCTGTACGCAAACAGTGTGGGTTGTCAGTTGATTCAATTGGTATTCCACCGAGGAAAACTGGTGCGTATAATTGTCCAGATGTCTTGTTGTTGAGAGTGCAGACCAATATCTGGATTTTTGCGGGGTTGGTGGACGATCCAGTTTCTTGACACCACTGAGCAATGTTTTGTAGATCGTACCGTCATCTGCTGGTTTCAACACTCGAGCAATTCCGTTTCTATTGAGGTCTGCAAGGCCTTTAGTGTAAACAAACATGGCTAGTTGATTACGACAGATTCTAATTTGACTTGTAATCGACAAGTTGAATGTGGCAAGCTCTTGGGAAATAGCAGCACCCAATCTCATTATATTTTCATTTTAAAGAAAGATTCATTTAGGAATAGACTGAATAGATTTTAGTATGAAATAAAGCTCAAAGCATTGATTTTTTCATTTGAAAATTACCAAAGTGTCATAATTTTTTTGCATGACATTTTAGACTGAACATTCTTCCCATATTGATACATCAAAGTATGACACTTTTTGTGAGAACATGTGTTGTTGGAACATATATTTGTGAGGTCTTCCTTGAATTGCTACCCCCTTTTCCCCCCATTTTATTGAGCTTTTAGATTATGGTGTTTTAAACTATCTGTGAGACAAACCGGGGAAAAAGATGGCTCCATGGCTACAGCTGATGCTGAAAAGGCTGATGTTTTGAATAAATTCTTTTCAAGTGTTTTTACGCGTGAAGATGTGAGCAATGTACCTAACCTAAGCGAATGTTCTTATTCACATGGTGTATCAGTTAGTGATATTAGGGTTACTAGCGAAGCGGTAAAACAGAAACTGAAAGAGCTCAAACCTGATAAAGCACAGGGTCCAGATGCTATTCCTCCACGAGCATTACGTGAAGTGTGCAATGAAATAGCCAGCCCTCTCTGTCTTCTGTTCAACACATCTATCGAGATCCAGGAAACTATCGCCCAGGTTCACTTACCTGTGTGTTATGCAAAGTATTAGAAAGCCTAGTGAGAGATACTATCGTTTCACACTTCACTGGTAATGCACTCTATGCTGATTACCAGCACGGTTTTAGGAGGAAAAGGTCATGTATGACGCAGTTACTACAAGTTATGGAAAGGCTTATATTTTATTTGGATGAAGGGGAACCTGCAGATATCATTTATCTTGACTTTAAAAAAGCTTTTGACTCAGTCCCACATGAAAGGTTACTTACCAAACTCGCTGCTTATGGTGTATGTGGTTCCATTTTGAAATGGACTAGTAGTTTCCTTAAAGGACGCACACAGAGAGTGAGGGCAGGTGATGCTAAGTCCGAAAAAGCAGAAGTACTGAGTGGTATACCCCAGGGTAGCATATTAGGTCCCATTCTCTTTACTGTTTTCATAAACGATATGCCCTCTACATTGCAGAGTATGTGCCACATCTTCGCTGACGATACCAAAATAATGAACACTGCAAGGGAAAACTCCACCATCCAAAATGACATCAACTAACTATAAGAGTGGTCAGAGACCTGGTGCTTATTTTTCAATGTGTCAAAGTGTCATGTTCTATATATGAGGAATAAAAATCCTGTAAATGAGTATGAAATGAAGCAGGGCAATAATGTTCAAAAGATTACAAGATGCAACGAAGAAAAAGATTTGGGTGTTACGTTTGATGAAAGCCTTGATTTTGACCCGCACATAAACCGAATTGTTGGTAAGGCAAACCAAGTATTAGGAATGGTAAAGAGAGCCTTCACATTTTTAGACAAAGATACTTTCACTACATTATACAAGTCCATTGTGAGACCGCATCTGGAATATGCAAATGTTATCTGGTGTCCTGCAAACCTAAAGAGGCAATCCATCCTGATCGAAAGAGTTCAGAGGCGTGCAACTAGACTGCTGAAGGAATGCAAAGAAATGAACTATTATGATCGACTAAAATGTTTGAACCTACATTCACTGAAGGGTAGACGACTACGAGGTGATCTTATACAGATGTTTGAAATTTTCCACGGATATGATGATGTTGACTTGCACTACTTGTTTTCCTATGCACCTATGAATTTACTAGGAACTCTGCAGGAAAACTCTTTGTAATGCATGCCAGAACTAACAAGCGCAAATTCTCATTTTCTTTCAGAGTTGTTAACCCCTGGAATGCATTACCTTCATCAGTTAAATTTGCAAAATCTGTGAATGAGTTCAAGAACCTGATCGACAAACTGCCCCAGCTAGAAGATCTATTTTATGGCTATGACGAGTAGAAACTCCATTAGGTACGACCAATCTAGATAAAAATAACCAGAACCAAACCATGAGGGGACAAATATTAGACCTCGCGGTCTAGGCGTAATCAAACGCCGTCCCTATTACTACTACTACTACTACTACTACTATTACTACTACTACTACTAAATAAAGACAAAGAGATTTGAGATGATGTTTCTTTAAGCTATCTGTGAGACACACTAGGCAAACAAGGAAAATGCCCAAACTAAAATAGCCCATAGTAATAAAGTCATTCAAGTGATGAGCAGCTGAGTCGGAAAAGAAGTGTTCTTTTGCTAAATTTACTGTGTTTAATACTTCTTTTGTCTTCAGAAATTATTGTATCACTAAACTGTGAAACATTAACAAAATGTAGCCAAAAGAATTATTGAAAAAATCTTTTCGATTAGGATAAGATCTTTGATGTTTCTACATTTCAGAGACTGAAAATACAAGTGTTTTAGACGTTCAGGACTTCACCTATTTTTGCGTTCCTTCAACATTCCAGCTACACGTCTATGTACCCTTTCAATCTGTCTTGATTGCACGATTTCAGGAATGGGCACCATATTTTATCAGCATAAAGGAAGAGAAGGGAACATCATTAACCAAACATTGGAATAATCTCAAGGCCAACACTGTGAAGACTCCTTGCGATTGGTGCAGACTCACACTGGGCCTTCCAAATAACATACACAAACGAATAAACACATGCCAACTGAGATAGGACTTTGAATCTCCCAGTAACCCCAGTGTGTACTGTAGACAGGTGTGTGCGCTGGTGGGTGTGCATCGGTGAAGCGATGCAGGTGTGTAAAATGGAGAGTCCATAGATGTGTGTGTGTGTGTGTGTGTGTGTGTGTGTGTGTGTGTGTGTGTGTGTGTGTGGTTATTATTGGTGTGTGTGTATGTGTCTGTGTTGTTGTTGTGTGACCATGTCATCTTCTTGACACTCATATCCTAAAAACGATCAAAGGCGCACGCACACACACACGCACATGTAGCCTACGCTTACGTGCGCACACATGCATATGAGTGAATACACACACTCGTACACACATACACGCACACACACGTGTGCGCGCACACACTCACATGCGTATATGTCCATACACACAAGCACACACACATATACGTACACATACATGTGCAGATGCGTGTGTGCAGGAGCATGCTCACACAAGCCCACAGATCACAAACACGCATACATGCACATCTGCACACAGACACACACACACACACACACACACACACACAAGCGCACGCACACCCACACACACCATACACACACGCGCATGCACTCGCGCACTGCGTGCACTGGCACACACATGTGCCTGTGCCCACACACCCACAGTGGCGGCGGAAGCTGTCCAGGATTAGGGTGGGGGGGGGGGGGGGGGGGGGGGGGGGGGGGCAATGGATATTTCAAATCATTGAACTCCGACAATCACAATATGCCAATGTTCGATAAAAAAAAAAAAAAAAAAAAAATTCCAGCATGCAATATTCAGTTCACATGCACACCCCACACACCACACACACACACACACACAACACACACACACACACACTTGAAATACACTTTATATAGCTGGACATTAGGCACCGTAAAATGCAGTTTACTAAGTCACGATTGTCACAGTCTGTACATTAGCAGGTTACACCAACAGCTGGGAGGTTACACCTTTACACATTTAATTTTCCGAAGTCACTTTGACGTCGTTCGTTTCTGCAAACTAACTCGGAAAAAAATTTCAGCGAGATTGAGCTGATCAACCTTGTCTTTGAACACATGCATAATGAGACAGTTGTTTAGGCGCTCCTGAGTCATAGTGCTTCGGAGGTATGTTCTGACCCGCTTCAAGGCAGAAAAACTGCGTTCAGCTGTTGCAGCTGTAACTGGAATGGTCAAGTACAGCCTGATAAGTTTGTCTTCCTCACTCAACATTCTTTTAACAGTGTCAGAAGCTGTCAGTTCTTCTAGCAGTGCCTCAAAGATGGACTTCTTGTTGTCCCCCACAGCATGTGGAAGGATGGCCAACTGTGTTTTGAGTCTGTCCATGTCAATGTCCGCAGCATATGTGTCTTTGATCTCTTGAGGAATTTATGGATTCTTTCCTGCAGCTCCGTCACCCAAGAGAATTTCAATCTTCCTTGGCACTGAAGACTATGTTGGTCAAACCTGTGCTTTACATGCTCTTTGACGTTGTCTATGGCCTCATAGTATTTCTGTCTGTATTAAGCAGAAGGGTCAGAGTAGCTATGACCCTGGGAGCCCTCATCAAGTCTTCGTGGAGGCTGTCTCTGTCTCGGAAAGTGGGCTCATCACACACGTTTGCAGCCGTGGTTGAGACGTCGGCAAAAAACGTCTGGAAACTGTTATCCTGCCGCATACTTTCAAGCGTTCTCAGACAGAGGTTTGCAGCATTTGTTGCATCCACACATGACGTTTGTTTCCTTTGAACAGCTGTCGCCAGCTCTTCAGTCACATTAAAGACATCCCGTGAAAGTGAGAGCCCAAGACAGGTGGATAACTGCTGCATAAGTGCTAGAAGGCCGGATGCCCTCCTGGCATACTCATCATGTCCTTGTGAGACCAGTTCAAGTGTTTCTTGCAAAGCCTCATAGTTCTCTATGAGAGATTCAAAAGCTTTTGTTCGAACAGTCCACCTTGTTGGATACAGTGGTTTAATGGACGGGCTGCACGAAGTTGATGTTTCATGTTGGATTGTTTCAAAAAGGATCTGTCGTTTTGGTGATAATTTGATCAACTGAATGACCTCTGTGGCGAAGTCAAGGGCATCTCTTATTACTTTGACCTTTCTGGAAGCCTCTTGTAACACAACATTGACTGAGTGTGCCAAACAGTATACGGACACTGCTGACGGGACCTCTTCTTTGAACCGTTTTGCAACTCCTGAAACATGACCCTGAAAATTACTGGCCCCGTCGTAGGCCTGACCCTACACTTCTGCACTGGCAAGTCCAGCCTGATCAAGCAATCCTTTAGCGCATTAAAAATTGTCTCAGCACAGGTATTGTCAACATGCACCAGTCCCACAGGCTCCTCTATGACTTCAAACTGCTCAGTTACCCATCTTATGCAAATTACAACCTGCTCCCTGTTTGCAACATCACGGGTTTCGTCAGCTGTATCGAAAACCAATTCGCTTCTCTGATTTCACATACAACAGATCGCAAGACTTTATGTGCCATAATCCTGAGGATCTCGTTGACAATATCATGTGACAGATATTTTGAACCTGTGTTTGTTTTTTCCTTGCAGCCCTCTCCAAAGCAGAACTTGAGCAGCTGTTGAAGGTTGCCTTCCTGCTCGTCATGTCCACGGAGAGGCAGACCCTGTCGCAGGAGAAACTGAAGGCTCTTTAGTTCGTTCATCAGGCTTTGCAAGGTGTTTCTTTTGTTCTGTTTCATGCTGACACGTCACTGGAGCATACACTGACGTTGTAGACTGCCTACAGTTTACGTCATACACGGCTGCTCCATGTGAAGATTTTTCGTGGCTTGAGAACTTTTCCAGTGCTTTTTTCCAGTTGTCAAAACGGCTACATACAAACGCTGCGTCAGGTTTGCAGCCTTGATGATTAGCCCCATGCGAAGAAACAACATACCTTGCTGTCTGTTGTGCATAGGTGAAGCCAAGGGTATTTCTGGAACCAAGATCTTTGGAAATAGCGGGGCCTTCCTGAACTTACCCTGGTCAGTTTGGAGAGGACTGTGTCGCTCTGTGGCTGAAAGGGGTTGACTGCGTCCTTGCAGCACACAGTAGACTGACATTTTGGTTTTCTTACAGTAGCAGGTCGGTCAAAGTCATCACAAGGAGACTGCGCAGGTCGGTTGGCGTCGTCGCGAGGAGACTGTACGATTGATGCACTTCTGTAGGAGATGAGAAAACACTTAATCCTTTTCTTCATTATTTTCACTGTCCCTGGTTTGATGAAGTGTTAGGCTCACAAAATGTTCCTCGCTTATTTGCCCTATAAGGACAGGTGGAAGGGATGATTTAGTGTCTCCCGCCAAGATCTTATTCATCAGGTAGCATATCCTGAGCTCTCTTGCTGACTTGTTACGATGTGTATGTCCCTACCAATCATTCTCGCCATAGCTTGCACTACAACAGCATCAGCATATATGCCATTCTTGGCAATGTTGGTCAGGTACTGGTCAGTAATGTGTGCCCAAAGTGGGTCAGCTGCAGAGAGGTTCCCGAGAAATGTGTTGACATCTTTCCTGAGCGAGTTTGACAGGAAATATGACAGTATGGCGACAAGGTGATGCACCATCAAACATCGCTCTCTCTCTCTCTGCTTCTCTCTCTCTCTCTGATTTTTTGGAAGTGCTCAATATTAGGGGGGGGGGGGGGGCAGTATATAAGGCTGCCCCCTCCCCCCCAATATTTTTCTGGAGGGGGGCACGGCCCCCCCCCCCCCCCCCCCCCACCGCCCCCCCCTGCTTCCGCCGCCTGTGACCCATGCACACACACATGTACACTCACATACAATGAGGATAATGGCACAGCCAGAATTGGGTAGGTTGGGCTAATGCGTAGGTCGGACCGAAGACAGGGCGTACAGTCTTTGGTCGGACAACCGCTAAATCGTAGCTACGAGACCCTCTTCTAAAATTATCTCATTTTAGTCAAATCATGCGCAGCGTGGTCTCGAAACTTCACGGATGTGGAGTAGCGTGTATGGACTAGTCCGCACGCAGTGACACTTCATTACCGAAACTGAATCTATGTAGCGTTTTACTGGCCGTGAAATCTTGTCTACTGAAAGCCAGTCCATTGTACTCCCTTCAGTTCTCAGACCCGCACCCCCTGCACCTGAAATCGTCCGTAGTGTACTATATTCTTTGACGAAGCTGTCTGTAGGCCTCGAGGTGACCGCCCATTCCACTTGTAAAGAGGAGGGAAAATGACGTCATCAATTTCTGAGGATTGTCGCATTGTATGCCTTCGGAGCACACGCTTTCGTTTCGGTGTGACAAAGCAGTGTCAGTCGACAGTTGGGCAAAACCGCCTTTTCAGCTGCATGGGATATCATATATGCGTAATTGTGTGTTAAAGTGTCGTTTTGTGAGCTTATTGACAATGAATAATTCAATAGAACCGGTGAATGGAAAGGATATGGATAATTATGTCGTTTTTGCACGCAAGTCAGCGATCATCAACTTTTTGAGTCTGACTCGTCTACTCTCAGCCTGTCGGTGTGAATCGTAGTCTAGACGTCTAGGCAATATTTGATTCGCGTGAATCATCGCTAATTATTGAATGGAACCATGAAATGGTGAAAATGATGGTGTACTGTTATGGCGCATTAAGCCCGCAAGAGAAAATATAACTGTTGACGGAAAGGAACTCGAGGAATTGTTTTAGGGTAAGTTTCCATCGCATCACTCGCAACGTTGTCCTACGGTTCTGTATGTAAATTAGCTGTATAATATAATTAAGACAAATTAATTATTAAAATTAATTATTTAAAAAAAAGCAGCGAACCCTTAATGATAATCATGCGCCCAACAGTTGAACAAGTAGACTTCAGTTTGCAAACATGAGAATCTGTTATAATCATAACTGACCTACCAGACATTGGTAGGCGCAGACTGACAGTGTGAATGTTTCTGACGCCAGGGACAGTAGATGCATAGAAATGCACGTTGTTGTGCCAGGGAAAATGTGCCAGTTTTTGAACTCGAGTTTCACCTGTATTTTAGGAGCAGGTCAAGCGTTCCATTTTGTTACAATTGACCCTTAAGTTGATAATGATGTGAGGTGTGGGGGCATTGACTGGAACTTTCCAGAAAGATCATGAAGCCCAGATCATGGTGACTTGTATGTCAAAGGTCTTGAACTCACCCCTGCCATTCCGTCTCTTTGCAGATACCTCTCCACTGCATATTATTAGAATTTGATGATGATAATATCACTTTCTGTGAGGATAAAGTGTGCGTGTGTGAGAGTGTGTGTGTGTGTTTTGTTCGTTCTTTGTTTTTACGTCTTTTCACCATAAGTGATATTAGACCAAAGTGTGCGTGAGTGAGTGCATTCCGTGAGTGTGTGAGAGTGTAAATGTGTGAGGCAATGTAAAACTGTGAACACTGCATTAACAGCAAAGAGGTAGGCCTAATGTTAAAGATACATATATAACAAACAAAATGCAAAATACAGAAATGTGGGTGGGTGGATGTGTCCCTCACCACTAATCTACATTGGAAGAAAAAAAAAATCTACAGGAATGACCTGATGGGTGTGTGAATTAGGGATTCAGCAATTTGTAATAAAACCTTTGTATCATATAATAAATCTTCTACGTTTTCTTCCGAAACATTCTTTGCAGTGACTGAATCAGGTAGAAAACCTCGGAGACTTTTACAATGGAAAAAAATGTGATTAAGTGTGATTTGTGCACCACACAGGCAGTATACATTTTTGGAGAATTTTTTTATTAAAGCGTTAATTTTTAGGCGGAAAAAAAGGGAAGTTACAAGTCGTGTGTGTGTGTGTGTGTGTGTGTGTGTGATGCTATAGACCATTTATCCTGTCAAGGGTGGGATTGGGGTTTTAGGATATTTGTAATGGTAGCAACACAAATGCATGTGTTACACATTTTACTGTAAATTTCCTTTTTACCTGTTCAGAAATGTGAAAATAATGAAAGGGTTAAACCAGTTAGTCTCAACATGCACAGTATGTGCTCTCTTGCATGTTCATCACCTCCCTTACTATTCTTATTCATGATCTCCCAAACGTTCCATCTAACAATATTCATCTCGTTCAATATGCTGATGACATTGCTATATGGATGAATACAAACGTCAGAAAACAAACAAATAAGAGAGTTATAACACATGTTCAAAAACTATACCAAGTTGAGCTAGATAAGTTAGATTTATACATGAAAGAAAATGGTTTAGAACTTTCCGGAGAAAAGACACAATTAATGCTTTTTATTAATGGTGATACTCCAAAGCATCCTCCTCAGCTTGTTATAAAACTTAAAAGGCAACACTCTTAAATATTCAAAAGCTGTAAAATTTTTAGGAGTCTATTTAACCCCTAAGTTAAAGTGGCGATATCATATTGAACACATATAAGTAAAGCTAGACAAAGATTAAATTTTCTCAAAATAATTAATGCTCAGTCATGGGGACAAGATACTCAAACACTTTTACACCTTGCTACCAGTTTAATTCGATCAAAATTAACTTATGGTCAAGAGGTTATTTTCTCAGCTCCACGGACGCTGCTAAAAAAATTACAAAGCATAGATAGTAAGGCTGTTAAGTTGTCACTTGGTTGTGCCAGTACACACAAATACGCTCAAAACATACAGAGCAGCTAATCTGTTAACTCTTGAGGACCAACGGAAGTTGGCCACCGCAAAGTATGTGACTAGATGTCTTTCAGTTTCTAATTCAGTGACAAATGACATTTTTCTTGACTCAAGACAGGATTTCCCGAAAAGAGCGCAAAACATTTCATATCTTCAACCTATTAGAAACTATACTGATGATCTTTTTAAGAGTTGTGATATTGATATTACATCAATTTCAAGTAGTCCCATAATACCCATTATTCCTCAATGGGAGCATATTTCTGCTAGATTCGATACAGATTATACAACTCTAAAAAAAGAGGATAACATCAATCTTATATCCGTTGCAGCAAAAGAACATGTAGAAAATAAGTATCCGAATCATTTAATGATTTTTACAGATGGTTCAGTTTTGGAATCATACACAGGGGCTGGATTTGCTATTCCTGCTTTCAAGATAAAAAGTCAATTTTGTCTAGGAAAAGGTTTTTTCTGTATATACTGCAGAACATATGCAATTCTTATGGCCTTATCCTTCATAGCTGATATTGATACTGCGATTTATAGCATTTTACTTTGTGTTGACTCAAAATCTGTTCTTTACAGTCTGCAAAACTGGAATGCAAAAGTTCGAAAAGATTTGATATTTGACGTAAAATACTTAATACATTCAATTATATGTAAAGGTATTAATGTAGAATTTTGTTGGATTCCATCTCACTGTGGTATTTGGGGGAATGAATGGCTGATAGATCAGCGAAAGAAGGAGCTATTAGAAAATATCCTGATAGTCCACTAAAATTAGAAAAACATGAAATAAATTCGATGTTAGAAAGTCGTATAATGACAGAAAAGCTTCCTTCAAAGTCAAAAATATTACCGTGTTCGAGATCCTTGTCTAGTCTCATTTATAAATTCGATTAAATTCATGGAAGACTAAATTTTCAAAAAATGTAGAATGTGCTTGTGGTCATCCAATATCAATTGAACATATTCTTTTGATTGCCCATTGCTATCCCTGTTATACAACATATCTGGGATAGATGTAGCAAAAATGGTATCTTTAAATGATATAATCTACAGCGAAGAATGATACAAATTGCATCAGTTTTATCCAGCACTATACTTGCAAATTTATTGTAAAACATTAAATCATTTATAGTTATTGTATTAATGTTTATATGTAGCCTTTCACACATAAGTGCATATTCACACTAACACACACACGCACACACTCGCACGCACACACACACACATACACACACACACACACACACACACACACACACACACACACACACACACACACACCACTCTACACACACATGCATACGCACAGTACACAAACACACGCCACACACTCACACACACTCACACACACACACACACACACACACAGACACACGCGCGTGCGCGCACGCGCGCAAACACAGGAACAAACTCTTACGCAGCCCGTTTTAATTTGTTGTTGTTGTTGCTGGGTTTTTTTTTTTTTTTTTTTTTTTTTTTTTGGTTTTTTTTTTATTGGTTTATTTTTAGTCTAATATCACCATTGTTGTGAACAGACGTTAAATTAATCAATCAATCAATCAATCAATCAATCATCACCTCCCTTCCTCTCTTGTTCCTCACCATCCCCTTTCCCCCCAGCCTGCCTTCCCTTTGTATCTTTGATGGACAAGTTCTTGGGGAAAAAAAAAGCACCAGAGCGAACTAAGGTGTTAAGAATTACACATTTCATGCTGTTACTATGCTGGTTCTAATCTTTTTCATATTTTGTGTACTTCTGTCTGTTCAGCAGGTTAACCCCCACTGAAGAAACATGTCTAGGACGTCCAGATCTCAGCTTTCACTGTCTTCTGTCGGGCCAAGGGTGGACACCTGTGCTTCTTCCCCACAAAGTCCACATCTCAGCCAACTGCTGTCTGATAATCCCAGACGAACTCAGAGTTTGGCCACACTAGCTCGAGAAATAGCACACCACCCTAGTTTTGTTCAAAGTCTTGAAGCAGACAATGCCAGTTTGTCCATAGGCAGGTTTACTGTGGAAAAAGAAAGTGAAGAAGGCAAGTCAGATGGACACGTTACTGCAAGTATATCTGAAGAGTCAAAAACGACAGATACAGTTGGGATTGTTCGGAAGACAATGATGTCTTCAGGAAAGTGTATAGAGTGTACAACACGTACGACACATACGAAGGCACTGACCATTCTGAAAGGTTGGCATTCTGCCCGCCATTTCCTGCTGGGGTTGTACGCTTTACAGTTAGAGGCGAAGAGGACACAAAGGTATGTTTAATTTTTCATTTGGGAAAAAAGTGTAACTTTGGTACTCAAAGACACACATGTGTGATATAAAATGCATGCTTACTGTCTCACACATGCACTAAATTATAAGGCTGATGCTGTGTTTTTAATTACAAAATTCTATTTTTAATTTGATAATTTATCTTTATCACGGTCATCTGAATTACACAAAATCTGTACATAAAAATGCATGCGTACAATTGTTATGATTATGTAGTTATTACAAATTTGGGTAATGGTGGGGGAGATAGATAGATCTTGGTGCAATTGAAGTTCATAGAATTGACTTTTTGAGGTTTTTTACTAATTTTAGGCTTCAGCCTTGGCTGCACATAGTGGGAAAAAATGTGGAAGAGATTTTACCAGTCTCCTAGGGGAAATTTCTGTTCAAACTTTTCAGTGGCTGGTCTTCCTTTCTTTAAGTTGCACTGTAAGGGTATGTAAGGTATTCAGTGGGTTAAATAGATCACAAGAAAATGCCTAACATATGCATCAGAATATTTGAAAAGATCATTGGATGCTCTCAATCATTTTCCATCACTCTCTGAGGTACTTCATTAAAATTCTAAGTTGATGAACACTCGGATAACAGCAAGAACACGACAGATAGCACCCTGATATTAACCAACAACAAATGGTCGTGGATTGATTCCTTCATCAAAACCTTTAAGATCCACATAATTGGGGTACCATTACAGATCTCTACTACTGGTTTTCCTCAACTATTCTATCATCTTTGTGCAGCAGGGTGGAGGTGTACGTCTGAGTATTGTTGGTTATTTTCACACCGTTTGTGAACTTTGTTAAAGCACTCTGCGTTTGAAGGAATTTGAGGTTTTAGAGTTCCTTGCATCATTCCTGGAGAATAATTTTACTGCAGTCTTTGCTTATGTCCATCATTTTGCAAATTAACATTTCTTCTTCCTATTAAAAAAAAAAAAAAAAGCATATTATGATGTTTCATACATATGTGCATTACATCTTGTAACACAGGACTTCAGAATCAGCTCTATCAATCATTAGACAACAAAAAGTTGCTATCTTCAACAGGTTACAGAGTGCTATCTGAGAAACAAATTGTTGTAAAATGTGGTATAAAAACAATACATTCTTTGAAATTTATTTTTATTTCGATAGGTGTTACAGCGCTGGTGTTAACGTATTGATTAACACTTTGTGTTTCCAGACAGATATTACATGATAGTGAATAAAGACGCCAGCATGGACGATGTGGCAAGGTTCATGGGTGTTGCTTGGCGTCGACGCACACCGAAACTGGTACTCAGTGTGGTGGGCTCATCACGGTACTTTGTACCCTGGGAAAACACCAGATTTCTGGATGACTTCCAGGAAGGCATTATTGAGGTATGCTGGATCTGGCTGGTTACAATTTTCCCTGTTTGTGTGAGCATGATTTGTGTGTGTTTGTGTGTGTGTGTGTGTGTGTGTGTGTGTGTGTGTGTGTGTGTGTGCGTGTGTGTGTGTGTGTGAGCGATGTGAGTGAGTGAATATGTATATATATGTATACCTGCATGAATGTTAACATGCATTAATGTGCATGTGCTTCACTGTACATGAGTACATTCATGTATGCAGGCATACCCTGTGTGTATATATATGCTTGCATACTGGTACATATTGTCATGAAAAGATGTAAATTGGGCTACAGTGTATGCAAATCAAGTCAGATTGTCAAATGTACTATATTATCTCTAATGAGAAATTAAACTGTGAAGAAATTTCATTAAAACAAATAAATACACCCATCATCCACCATTTACTCGAGGAATATGCCACAATATAATTGAAAAGGAGCCTGGATCTCATCTGAACTTTCTCAAACAGTGCCTTAGACAACTCATTACCCATGTGGCTTCTCTCTTTTTCACACTTCTTTCAACCACATACAGTCTCACTCTTAACACCACCACGCCAAAGTTTCTGTTCCAAGCCAATCATAAGCTATTTAAAAACACTCTAGACTACTCCTCCTTTTCATCTTTCAGTTTCACCTATCTTCCCCAGTGGTTCAAACAAGAAACTGCAGTCATCGTGCCCATGGCTTAAAACACAAAAAGATGTCCATTTTGTGGCATTGAATATTTATTTTGAAGTCTGCAATTCCAGAGTTCTGTTGCAATTCATAGTCCTTTTTGTGATTATTTACATAGTTTCAAAATGAAATGGAATCTTACATAACTTCACATGGTGTTACAAGACAAAGTTAAAATGTTTCCAGTGTGTGTCTATACAATTTATGTTTAGTTTATTTCAGTGAGAGATACTCTTGTCTCCTTTGCAATGGTAGTGAATACAGTGGGGTGGCGGTGGAGGGAAGTAAAAAAAATGGATGTCATGTTATGTACGATTCATACTTTCAGAACCGTTTCTTTCATTTCATAAAATCATGATATTGTGAAATATACACTCAGTTAAATACTTGATATAATTTCCTGTTGAAGGGGAAGTAGAATACTTAAAATATTCATTTGAAATTGAAAGGTAGCTTCAAGAATTAAAAAAACGATGTAGTATATGCGTATAGTCTATTCTTCTGGGTATGTTTTCAGACTGTGCTTTACCCCAAATATCCCAGTTTTCCCCATCATCTATGCAAAGTATTGCTATTTCTTTACAAAGCATACATCTGAAATCTACTAGCAAGCATTTTGACACACATAAATTGGAAGGAACTGTTCGAATATGATTTAGAAATACAGTAGAATCCGGTTATAAGAAAGTTGAGGGGAATTTTTTTTTTGTTTCTTATAACCGCGTTTTCTGACAGCTGAGGTTTCTAATAATCGAGAGTTCTAAAAAAATTTTTTAGAATGTTTTAACATCCGTGTTTTTGTTTGTTTTTGCTTTGGTTCTCTTTTTCTTTGCACGTTTCTGTAATTGTTAATGTGTGTGTACGTCAGTGTTAGAGAGAGGGGGAGAGAGAGACAGACAGACAGACAGAGATTGAGACACACACATATACAGAGACACGGAGAGAGACAAAGAGAGTCACACAGAGAAGACAGAGAGTGAGAGAGGGTTCTTTGGTTTGATTTCACAAGTAAACTTTGGCCTGTGACATAAAACGTCTAGTGTGTTTTCTTTTTCTTATCACTTTCTCTCCCTCTCTCTCTCTCTCTCTCTCTCTCTCTCTCTCTCTCTCTCTCTCTCTCTCTCTCTCTCTCTCACACACACACACACACACACACACACACACACAACACACGCACACGCATAAATGCGATAGACGAGTAAACATGCGACGAGGGAGAGCATAGATTTATTCTTGGAGCCATTGGCCGTCATGACAGAGAGAAAGAGGGATCAACATTTTCGTGTGTGTCTGATGTGTGGAGAGGGAAAGAGGGAGAGAGAGAGATTTAGAACACAACGGTAAATAGTAAAGTCAACATAATCGTACGGAAATTTCCCAGTATTAACAAATGCACCTATAAATAAATGAATCACATCATTCTCGGACGAGTCCTCAGTCCAAAAGTTGTTTTAAACATAAACCATAACACGAATGTTAATTTGGAACAATTCCTGCTCTGTAGAGTACACCATAACAAAAAGCATCAGCTGGTCT
This sequence comes from Conus ventricosus, assembly GCA_018398815.1. Taxonomy (NCBI): domain Eukaryota; kingdom Metazoa; phylum Mollusca; class Gastropoda; order Neogastropoda; family Conidae; genus Conus; species Conus ventricosus. The sequence goes on from CM031601.1 coordinate 65,487,790, forward strand.
TTCAGAAATGTTTGGTCTGCCTCTTTCTTTCACACCTTTGTCAGGCCACAAAGCAACTCAAACCACACGCTCAGAGTGTTGACAGAGATTCTGAAGGTACACCTTTTCCTGACAAACGAATGTTCCAGGTAACTGAAACAACGGCTGGTATGGAAGCCATGCCCTGTAGGTTTCCGTGCAAGTTGTGTGTACTACAACAGGTGTTTGGGAGCAGTGTTGCCGCTGCAATAACTTCCACATCTGATCCCCAGGAACGAGGCTGTAGAGTGTTTCCAGAGAGGTACTGGCCTAGGTCTTGCCCAACATAAGCAGTGAAGGTTTCATGATTGCGACACATGAAGTCAACAATTGCATCTCTTAGCTGTTCATGAAAATCCTGTGTGCCACACACCTCATAGTCAAGAGCCCTGTAAAGGCAGTTTCCATCACCCACAATTGCGTTGACTTCAACGGGTATTCCCAGCTCTCTTCTGACCGGTCTTTCACAGTTTCAGGCAGATCGAGAGGATTTGGGAGACCCAGTCTCTCAGACTGCCGTTGTCGCCAAGAAGCATTGGTTGGTTCGAAATTTGCAGGGACGCAGATTGAAACCTCATAACGTCAACGTCTGGCTCTGTTTGTTTTTTTCTCTCTCTTCATCATTCTGTGCTTCTGTCTCCCTTTGCCTCCATCCTTTCTCTCGTTTTTTCTTCCCTTCATCATCCTCGTTCGTCTGTCTATTCTCCCTTTTAAACTCTTCTCTTGTCTCCCCATTCTTTTCCCCGTCTGCTCTCGTCTGTTCATTCTGTCCCCCATCCCTTTCTCTTGTCCCCCCCCCCCCCCCCCCCCCTTTCCTCCCTCCATCTCTCTTTTCTGTTTCCCCTTTTCTTTCTCTATCCTGTGCTCTTGCCTCCCCGCTTTTCTTTTCTCTATCATCGTCTCCTGTTCTTTTCTCTATCATCGTCTCCTGTTCTTGTCTTACCTCTATCCTCTTCTCTTTGTTTTTCATTCTGTCCTCCATCCCCTGCTCTTGTCTCCCCTTTCTTTTCCCCGTCTCCTCCTCTTGTCTGCCATTGCTTTCTCCATTTTGTTCTCCTGCATCCCCTTTCTTCAATTCTTCCTCATCTTTTGTCCTCCCTCTCCACTGTCTACTTTCTGCTCTGGTCTCCTCTTTTGTATGTCTACTCTCAGGTGTGCTGCTTTTCCAGAAGAAATCATCGATTCTAGTTTGAGTTTTAGCACTTGCTACATGCTTTTCCAAATGATATTTGAACGCTTCAAATGATTTCATGACTGCTTCATTGCAGTCTGAGTGCAAACAGTAAGTTTGTAATTTTGTAATACATTCCAAAGCAGTTTTGCTTGAAACTTTTTTTTTCTTGTTCTCCACAGTTGTCATCTTCATCTGAGGTGTCTGTGCTGAACGTTTCTGGGGCATTTGATGTTGATGCAGCTGGCACAGTCGTGGCGCAGGATGCTGACCCATTATTGCAACACTGTCATCAACAGTGAAGTACTCTTCTGGTAGAATGTTGCATTCTTCAGATAGTCTCTTCAGAATGGGTTCTTGTGTCTCATGGTCACTCTGGTCATGTTCTTCTGCGCAAGCTTCTGTGTCTTTGTCATGCCTGAAGCCCGCTTTGAGAAAGCAGTTGCCGACTGTCATTGGGGTCACCTCATCCCATGCCTGCTGCAGGGTACATACTGCATCCAAGAGGCTGAACTGGTAGTCTTTTGTTGTGCCTCCAGTGTTGATGTGAGCAACCAGCTTGAGAACCTTTCTCGTTCTGTATTTCACTTTCAAGTTCATGTGAGCAACCAGCTTGAGAACCTTTCTCGTTCTGTATTTCACTTTCAAGTTCTGTATGACACCAGCGTCACATGGTTGCAGCTTGGAAGTTGCACTGGGTGGAAGAAATAAGACCTCCGTTGCTCTTAACCATGTGGGAATTTTGTGTGACGCACAATTGTCCAGAACTGGGAGAACTTTCCGATTCTGTCTTTGCATGATTCTGTCAAAGGAGAGCAGCCACATTTGGAAAATTTCCCCAGTCATCCAAGCCTTGCGATTGGCCTGGTACTCCACTGGCAGCTTTTTCACTCCCTTGAAACACCGTGGTTTCATGAACTTGCCGACTGTCAGAAGGGGTAATTTTTCACTTCCATGATTCCTTGATTATTTATCAAGCTTCTCACATACGTGCACACGCACGTGAAACAAAGACACAGAGAGAGGGAGGGAGGGAGTGATGGAGAGAGGGGGTGGAGAAAGTGTGTGTGTGTGTGTGAATGAGAGAGAGAAGAGAGAGAGAGGGGGGGAGCGAGGGAGGGAGTGAGTGATGGGGAGAGGGGGGAGAAAGAGTGTGTGAGAGAGAGAGAGATGTGAGGGGGGGTGGGGGGTGGAGATAGTAACATAACATACCTCGCTTGGACAAACCATTGCAGAAGTTGATTGTCAGTGTCCTCATGTTTCGCCTTCCTATTCTTTTGCTGTAGCTGCAGGTCAGTTGTACTGCCCAAGAACTGATTTTTGTATTTGTCCCTTTGTTTTACAATGTTGCACAGAGTAGCAAGAGGAATCTGAAATTCTTCAGCAATCAACGTCTTTTTCTTTTTCGGGTTTCTCTCCACAGTATCCAAAATTTCGATTTTTCGTTTCAGCGAAATTGCTTGTCTTTGTGTTTGTCAGCCATCTTCAGTTTACATTGTACAAAGCCTTGCCTTGCATTGAACATGCACTGGTGTGAAGAGAGAAACAGGGGGGTGGGGGTGGGGGGAAGCTCAAACACCTCTCGTAATCAAGTGCCTGCGTTTTGTCTAGCTTACATCCGGATATCCCATCTCTTAGGCGACATCAAAGGGCCCACATCCTGTCCCGCCAATTCCTGTGACCTGCATCATGGAATTGTTTTTTTTTTTTTTTTTTTTTTAAATATGTATGTGTAGGCCCGCCGAGAAAAATCTTTCGACAGCCGAGACTTTCTTACATCCGAGGTAAAGTTTCACCAGGGTCAGCTAAACCCGTTTCTTACAAGCAAGTTTTCTTACAACCGAGTTTCTTACATCCGAGATATTTCAAGTAATGTTAAAGAATCCTCTCAGCAGGGGAAAACCATTTGGTTTCTTATAGCCGAGTTTTCTTATAACCGAGTTTCTTAGAACCGGATCCAACTGTACAATCTTAAAAAACATGGTTTTCATAACCTTACTCTGTCACAAATATTTCTGCAATGTTACATAATAAAATTTCAGATTATTAAAGTTCTTTTTGCTGTGGCAAAGATTGACTAGGTTTGAATGGCAGTGCACAAATCTTGAATTTACAACACCTAAAAAAAAAGAGAAAAGAAGAGTTTGTGATTTTGTTACTTTGGGATGATTGGTGATCACACTTTCATTTTTGAAGACAAGAAGTTCAATGGACTGGTCTTTTTCCTGCTTTGAAGCAAGTGTCAATTCTACATGCTGCTGATTTGCACAAACACACAAACAAACACACAGTTACAAATCAGAGTTACTTCTGTTACTTTGTTAAAAGATTGGTAATTCAACTTCCTAATGATTTAATGTGATTTAATGTGATTTAATGTCAAAAATTGAAGTGAAGTTATGAGCACACCTGAAAAATGTCATTCTAATTTTTGTTTGTCAAGACCACCTTACATTATGCTTAATTATTATTTTGTATTTAAGAAAATGTGAAAAACTGAAATCATGCAATGCAGATTTGAATTTTGTTGGTGTGTCTGTGTGGATCACTTTCACAAAAAAAGGTCAAGTGAGTTGTAAAGAAAAACTCAAATTCTATCTGTAGGCAATCTTAAATCTGATGGTTTGGATATTGCTCCACATTATCAAATGATATTCCAGTACTCACATTCAACATCAAGATTGTTGAAAACTTGCAGCATTATAACTCATATTGTAATGTTTTTGAGCAGTGTCAAAGCAATTGCTGTGTATGTAGACAATTTACAAGAAATTTACAGGGCTTTTCCTAGGACAACATGTTCAAAGCAAGCAAGCACTAGAGAGGAACATTTAAAATTATGTTTTTACGTGAATGTAACATGTGAAGTTCACAAAAAAGTTATCTACACACTCTGGATATTTATGGGTTCCATACCTAGTGTCAGTTTTCACTACAGCAATGCTTGTGTCAAAACGTGGATAATGTTGACTGTGTGGATTAGAATTTAAAGCCCTTTTTTTTATCTCAAGGTATTGCATTTTAAAACAGGTCATTTCTATGTCACAAAAAAATGCCCAAACGACCAGCCGCCGTGGTGAAGTGGTTAGTGTCGCGGACTCCCGGCTGGGAGGTCATGGGTTCGAATCCCATCAGAGTCATATGGGTTTTTCTGCCCCGACCGGCTCCTACCTAGAGTTGAGTATGCTGTGAACTCAGTTGAGAAGACTGGGACCACACAGTCGAGTTTCATCCACTTAATGGATGCGTTTCTGAGAGTGTTGCTCAAATTTCCTGACCAACACTGCAGGTGCCTGTATCTCTCGGGCCTGGTTGAAGCCGGGATATATTATGAAAGGAAGCGTAGAGTACAGCCCTGTCATATAGTCTCAGACCAAAATGGAAATCCATAGCATTATCCTCATTCTCATCGATCAGCATAAAAGAAAAAGTCAAGTTCTGTGGCCCTTCATGCCCTGCTGTCATGGTGACCTCAATTTCGATGTCCTCTCCATGTCTGGTTTGGTTCAGTCGGGATAGGCCAGTTTGGCTGTTGGTATGGATGACACGTTACACATAGCATGCACCTTCCCCGAAGATGGAGTATGGCTGCCTTAATGGCGGGATAAAAAACGGTCATACACACAGAACTCAACTCCCTTTGTTGAGCAGATGGAATTAATAATACCTGCCTGTCCGTACAGGGAGTGTCCGCAGGAGTATCAGCCTGCGTACACAGAAGAAGAAGAAGAAGAAGAAGTTCGGTCGGGGTCACCGGTATCGGCGAGTCTATGGGGACTGTCGTTGGACGGACATGGTGGTGCCCTCCGGAGGGAGAGCTCACTCACGCCGGCTCCACGACTAAGCAATTATTGTCGTCAGTAGGGGGCTTAGTAGGTGGTGTCCTGCGTATGTTAGATCAGAACAGGTGCCACTGAACACCACCGAAGTGACTCGGCAGCAGTGCAGTGTCTCCTCTGGTGTGTTGCCTCTTGACGACTTGACATTGATTGCTCCCTGTGGATTGCCGGTGCCGGTTCTGCGGCGGGGCCGACCGGACTGTGGCTGTGGACAGGGTATAGGAATCAGCGGCGTGGGTGCACTGCCTCTGAGGTGGCACAGCGGTTGGGACAGCAAAAAAAAAAAAAAAAATGGCCCCATAGCTACTGCTTCAAAACTCAGCTCATGCATGCTCACAGCCAACTCATCCACATATGTATACACGTCAACCAACTCAAAAAAGATCAATTACATACCCAGACCATACAGACAACACAGAATGTCTGTAGAGATCTGTGTGTGTAAGGTGAACAATGCTGTCACAACTTTACTTATGTAAAAATATTTTCGTAACTTTTGAGGGCATATTGGGGAAGGATGTGTTAGATACCTGAGCTTCTCTTTGGGATGACATTATGAGGATTCCTTGCTGCTTTTCCTCCCCCATGTATGGTTGAGAAAGAAAAAGGATATGCATTGACATCTAAGTGGAGTGTGTTCAAGGGGAGGTTATGAATGTGGTACCCTCCGAAGTCATACCTGATCTCAGCTATTGAGAGTGACTGCTCCTAACACTGCACTATTGCATTTTCCTGATGAAACAGTCTGTGTACATTATCATTTTATTTAATTCTTTTTATCTGTGATTTTGTTCCCAGGCTGCCAACTCGACAGACATGTGGATACTGACGGACGGTGTGGACATTGGGGTGTCAAAGATCATTGGGGATGCTGCTTACATGGAGATGACGCGACGAAAGAACGCTGCCATGAATCCACTTCGCATCCAGAACGTCCTTATGAAAGAACGCCTGCCATATCTCAACATCTTTGGAGTTGCATCCAGAAGTGGTCTGGTCTATTCCAGCAACTTGACAGGAGAGGTAGATCTGATTAGATTCTGGAGCAGTATCATGTGAAAAGTAGCATTTAAGATCATGTGTATGAAAGGGCTATTTTTAGTATGAACATGAATTACGATAGGAAAAAAAAAGAAAGCAATATGCTTCATTACTGTGGCAGGGAGTGTGTGGTAATAATCCTCACCAGCTGTCAGATACCTCAGAGATTTATTAACCACCTCAAGCTTGGTAATGAGCATTAAAAACTACAGTAAGGGGAGGGGGGGGATCTTTGAAGCGTTGATAGTTGATGAGAATTGTTAGAAAGATTCTGTGATCAGTTTGAGATAATTTTATTTTCTTTCCTGCTGCATTTAATCAAGCAAGCATGTAAATATAAAAACTTTTTATGCTATTGCTACGAGGGAGCAGTCAGTATCAAGTCATTGGGAGGCAACTCACCAGAGAAACACTGCACTGCTGACCATGCAGTCACTTTGGTGGTGTTCAGGTGGAGCCTGCTCTGATCTGCCATGCACAGGACACTGCATACTTGAACAGTTGGTTGGTTGCTGTGTTAACCTGACTGAGCGTCCCCTTTGTGAGGGTGCCATCATTTCGGTTTAGCGGCCGTCCTGATGAACTTGCCAATACCGGTGGTCTGGACGTGAACTCACCAAGGAAGTAGATCTTGAGGGGAAGTCAAAACTGAGGGCACTGTGAGAGCAGGGCTTGAAGGGGCACAGAATTTGAGACTTTTTTTTATGCTGATCAGTGAGAATGAGGACGATGAAGAACTGAGGAGTTCCATTCTGGTAGTAAACTGCATGACGGCGCTGTGTACGCTAAGCTTGAATTCATAGCATGTTCCGGCATCAGCCAGGCTCGAGAGGCACAGACACCTGCAATGGTGGACAGGAAATTTGAACAGAACTCTTGAGAGATGCGACCATTAACCCGTTCCCTGCCTGGAACGAGTAACGCTCGTTCAGAAAGCCGCAGAAAACAGAAAACCGCTACGCCCCGAACGAGAGTGTCTCGTCGTAACTTCGTAACAGAAAGCAGAAAAATCTACTTGGGAGACGACCCTCTAAAATGTTCTCACCTCTTCTACTGGTGTCAAGGAACAGCCCCTTTCCCTTCTCGCGAGCAGCCAGCTGACCACATGTTATGCAAATTGCGAGTTGAGAGGTCACAGCTGATAAGCATAGTCAAGATGGCAGCTCAACCTAGCACTTCGCCGACGCGTCCCGTTTCCAAGCGTCACACTGCCCTTGATATTTTAGATGACGTTCTAAAGTATCAAGATAGTGATGAAGAAGACCTTTGAGGATCGGATCCTGATACTAGCGATGAGGAGGAGACGGATGGGAATCAGCACTATCCACTTTTATCAGAGATACATGCTGGTGATGACGTGGCTTCACTGTTCTGTACACAACACATCAGTAAAGAAAGAGCCGTTAGCGTGGGCGACGAAGCGGAAATTGCCGAACGCGTGCCGTGAACGAGCACTGCACCCCCTCCTTTCTTGACGAACGGGGTGGTGGACATGGTACGGGCTCAGAACGACGGTGAAGGTCCCATGGAAGCGGCCGGGGGCGAGGCATGGGGCGTGGTCAGCAACAGCTGATCAAAGAATGGCGAGAAAGAGGTGCACAGCCCTTCAACCTTGCTGTTGTTTTGACTGGGAATTCTGGTCTGCAAGTCAACTGTGCCAATTTTCAGCTGTACAAAGTTCCAGTCTTCAGTTCCTTCATGACCAGAAACTGGTTTCAGGCAAGTAGCTCTATTTTTCTTTTGTTGGTTTGTTTTGTTTTCTTTTTGTTTTTACTACATGATTCTTCATTCCTTGACTATTCATTTTCTGTATTTCTCTTCTTTGCCCCATTTCCTACTGAAACTACAATTATGGCAAATAATGACTGTATGGATAGGTGGGACTGTGTGTGTGTGTGTGTGTGTGTGTGTGTGTGTGTGAGTGTGTGTGTGTGTGTGTGTGTGTGTGTGTGTGTGTGTGTGTGTGTGTGCGCGCTCCTAAGCATTATTTATTTTTGTATGCAAGTTTTCCATATAAGTTTGTTCATTTTGTATAACACAGAAGCACTCATCCACAGCAGTTTTTTTTGTTTTGTATCATTGTGGTGTTTTTACATTCATGTGTGTGTAATACTGTTAGTGTGTGTTTGTGCATATGTGTAATGTGTGTGTGTGTGTGTGTGTGTGTGGAAGCTGTTTGTGTGTATGCATGTGTTGTGTGTGTGTGTGTGTGTATGTGTGTTTTGTTTTGTTTTGTTTGATTTAGCGTCTTTTCACAAAATAGTGTTTTTAGACGGACCTTGAAATCATCCTGAATGATATTAGCATTTTATCACAAATAGGAATACCCTGTCATTTCATATCCCCCATCAACGTAATACCATGTTTGACAGGAGAAAAAAAAAAATAAATAAATAAACAATACCTATAATTTACATTTTTATAAATTTCAAAACGAGCAAACTACAGAGCTGTCCCTATAGGACTCCGAAGAAGAGATTTAGCTGCAGTGACAAGAAGTGATTTATCATCAATAATGGCTTTGAGATCATCATCTTTAGTATTGATTTTGACTGCCGGATAATCGGGCAAATATTGCTTTGTGAACGGACAATAGAATAAAATATGGAACGTTAACATTCTCTCTCCACAGGGACACCTAATGTCGTTTATATGTTTGCATTTTAACGCATTGAGTTTTAGTCTGTAACATAAAGAGCTAACTTCTCGTGACTCATTATTAATACCTTTTTGCAATAAGGAGTCTTTACTGTCAAAAGTTGTGACATTGTGGCTGGCTTTTTTATAGACTGCCTCCAGAAGATGATATCCCTCTTTTACAGTGTGTGTGTGTGTGTGTGTGTGTGTGTGTGTGTGTGCTCAACTGTGGGTCTGCTTACTGTGTGTGTGTGTGTGTGTGTGTGTGTGTGTGTGTGTGTGTGTGTGTGCTCAACTGTGGGTCTGCTTACTGTGTGTGTGTGTGTGTGTGTGTGTGTGTGTGTGTGTGTGTGTGTGTGTGGAAGCTGTGTGTATGCGTGTGGTGTGTGTGTGTGTGTGTGTGTGTGTGTGTGTGTGTTTTATCACATGTTATTAGTGTGAACCATCATCATAACAAACAAAACCAATATAGAATGATGTGAAATTGTAGACAAGAGTATAAGTAAGTAATCCACAAAAAATCTAACAAATAACTCAACAAATGGGTGAATAATGTACATGTTAGTGAACATACTGTGAAAAGCATGATTATGCCCCATCTTACCCAACAAATAGTACCCCCAATTATGAGCAGATTGTCATCAAGAACAACATTCCTTGGGATTTATATGACTGTCATGTGTTAGTGCTGATGTTGAACAATTAGTCACATCACTTTTTCATTGCTTACACTGATTTATATAGTGCAATTTGTTTATGTATACCTGAAAACTGTTCTTTTTGTAAAACCACCAATATATGTATCCCTGTCCATCCCCTAATGGCTCACAAAACTACATTATTGTTATATAGCATCAAAGTTTGTGGTATAAGGAAAGAGAAGCCATAAAATCTAAGTCATATGTAAAGAAGTACATAAACAGTGATTGAGGTACTGAGCCTACCCCAAATAGTAAAATCATGCCCCTTTCTAGTAGAATTGGGGTACCCCCAGTTACAGACAGATTGTTACACAGAGGGACATTTATTGACAACAATATGAATCCCAGGTGTTTGTAATGTTGTTGAGCTAACACCAAAAGGTATTTTTGTTGTGTTTAGTGGGTTTTTATATGCTCAATTATTCTAAAACTCTCACATTGAAAACAAAACAAAAACTGTTTTATCACATGCTATTAGTGTGAACCATCATCATAACCAACAAAACCAATATTGAATGATGTGAAATTGTAGACAAGGGTATAAGTAAGTAATCCACAAAAAATCTAACAAATAACTCAACAAATAAATGAGTAATGTACATGTTAGTGAACATACCGCGAAAAGCATGATTATGCCCCTTTTTACCTAAAAAATAGTACCCCCAATTATGAGCAGATTATCATCAAGAACAACATTCCTTGGGATTTATATGACTTTCATGTGTTAGTGCTGATATTCAATAAGTAGTAAGACCACTTTTTCAGTCTTTTGACTCATTCGGTTTGGCGCAATGTGTTTGTGTACACTCGAAAACTGTTATTTTTGTAAAATTTTTATAATTATGTCAGTTTCTGCTATACTAATTATCAACATAATCAAGCCATTTTGTTAGAACATTGTAGACAAATGCATAACAACAAAACATGCAAAAAATCAAAGAGATCTGTCAAGAAATAAGTGAGCAGTAACCATTTCATTGAACCTACCCCAAAAAGCTCAATTTTACCACGGCAGACAGATTTTCAAATGTGCTATTATACTGTGGCAGTGAAGGGGTTAAGTGGATGAAACTCATCTGCGTGGTTCCAGACTTCCGAACAGAGCTCGCCGCAAACTCGGCTCTGAGCAGGGGCTGGTCATGGCAGAAGAAATTCTACAAACAAATGAGGGGGGATGGATGGGTGTAGGGGATGGAGAGGGAGGATATTATTGACCCCCCCCCACCCCCCTCAGCCCCGAGCAGGAACAGAGAAGGATTAAAAGATGAAGGCATCATTTCTTTGTTTAAAGAAGATATCTGAAGATGAAGATCGCAAAATTTTTAATGAAGTGAGTTACCTTGTACTTTCATTGTGCACTGAGTAGTGTGCATTTGATTCAGACACCTGGCTGTAGTGTTGGTCAGGAAATGCGAGCAACACTGTCGGAGACGCATCCATTTAGTGGATGAAACTCGACTGTGTGGGCCCAGTCTTCCTAGTTGATCCCGTAGCAAACTCAGCTCTGGGTAGGAGACGGTCAGGACAGAAAAATCTCACATGGTTCGATAGGAATCAAACCTACAACCTACCAACCAGGAGTCTGCGTCGCTAACCACTTCACCATGGCTGCTGGTGTCTTGAAACAAAATTTGTCTTTGAAAGGAGGTGTTGAGTCCATGTGAATTAGTTTTAAAAAAATAGTGAAAAATAATTTTATTCGTGCTGGGGGAAAGTCTGTAATGTTACATCTTTGATTGATCTGAGTTTTTTTTTTTTTTTTTTTTTTTTTTTTTTGCTGTCCCAACCTCTGCGCCACCTCAGAGGTGGTGCACCCACGCCGCTCATTCCGACACCCCGTCCACAGCCACAGCCCGATCGGCCCCGCCGCAGCCCCGGCACCAGCAATCCACAGGGAGCAGTCAATGTCAAGTCGTTAAGAGGCAACCCACCGGAGGAGACACTGCACTGCTGCCAAGTCACTTCGGTGGTGTTCAGTGGCGCCTGTTCTGATCTAACATACGCAGGACACCACCTACTAAGCCCCCTACTGACGACAATAATTGCTTAGTCGTGGAGCCGGCGTGAGTGAGCTCTCCCTCAGGAGGGCGCCACCACGTCCGTCCACCGACAGACCCCATGGATCCGCCGATACCGGTGACCCCGATGGAACCAAACCAAAGCCACAGACGTGGAGAGGACATCGAAATTGAGGTCACCATGAGAGCAGGGCATGAAGGGCCACAGAATTTGAGACATTTTTTTAATGCTGATCAGTTAGAGTGAGGATGATTAAGATGATGCTATGGATTTCCATTTCGGTCTGAGACTACATGACAGGGCTGTACTCTACGCTTCCTTTCATAATATATCCCGGCGTCAACCAGGCCCGAGAGATACAGGCACCTGCAGTGTTGGTCAGGAAATTTGAGCAACACTCTCAGAAACACATCCATTAAGTGGATGAAACTCGACTGTGTGGTCCAAGTCTTCCCAACTGAGTCCGCAGCAAACTCAACTCTAGGTAGGAGCCGGTCGGGGCAGAAAAACCCACATGACTTCTGATGGGATTCGAACCCATGACCTCTCAGCCGGGAGTCCGCGACGCTAACCACTTTGCCACGGCGGCTGGTTGAGGTATTTTCTTGTTTCCCCTCCCCCCCCCCCCCCCCTCCATATTATTGTGTAGTCAGTTTAACAACAATGTTGATGTTCAGGTTGTGTCGAAGGTTTATGCTACACTATCTGCATACATTCAACTCATGCGTTTTAGTTGGCATTTTACCAGCAACCTGTTCTATGCAACCAGCAGTGTAGCCAGTTTTGTAGCCTTGCAGGCTAGTATACCAAGATAAACATAAATTTTTTTTGTTTAACTCATAAAACAAAGGGAATCGATAGAGATTTTTGCTGTCCTGTTGTCATTGCTTTGTAGAGGAAGAACAGGCAGTTGAAAAAAAATGCGGTGTCAAAATGTGTCACTCATACATTTTTTTTTTTTACTGAATTGTAAACATGACTACAATTTGATTCATTAATCCCCCACCTTTTTTTTTTTTGCTGTTTGCAATTGGGAACAAATAGGTTAAGATAACCAGATTATGTGAAAAAGACCTTTTTTAGAAAAAAAAGAGAAACATGATGTAGATATAGACTTATGAGAAACAAAACTATTAAGGTACACTGTGATGATAATGTTAGTAAAAGAATGCCGTTTTGTTGCTCTGCTGACAGACAATGGAAGAGCAGATTGTGGAGAACAGGGGAGGCAACCCCACCATGAAACTGTTTGACTTGAATCCTGACCACACTCACTTCATTCTCATAGATGATGTGGAGGCCTCGGACCTCGAAGGACTCCTCAATGTCAGGCTGAATCTGGAATTGCGTTTTACAAAGCCTGTAGGAAAACCGCGCCGCTACCGTCGTGTGGAAAACAGTAAGCGTTCTGTGTAAACTGATTGGAAATGCATTTCTAGGGGAGTGTCTATTGCCGGTTCATGTGAAATTTACTGTAGAGGGCATGTGAAACCTGTTTATCAGTCAAGGGTGAATGTTTTTTGAGTTGCTTATAGTAACAAAGCAAGTCAGTGTGATCATTCTGTTGTGTACGAGTGTGTGTGTGTGCATTAGAAACTTTAATATTGGTTTCTGGATCTGTGAAGAGGGTGTGGGACGGTTTACTCATGTTTCACTGGTTGAGGGGCTTCAGCCTGCTTTAAGTTTACTGATCAGAGGTAGATAAGACTTGACGTTCTTTGCAGATTGCGGAAGATTAATCGGAAGTTAAGAAATATCCTGTTCAAGTAGATATTTCAATGGCTGCAAACTGTGTGGTCTTGTCTTATGTCTGTGTGTGAGTAGTGAAAATTTAGAAAAAAAAATACTGAATGTCTTGCCACAAGTTGAAAAAGACTTAAGCTTGTTTAGTAATTTCGATGCTGCAGTACGTGATGATTTGGGTAATAACAAAGCTTGTCATTTCACAAAAATTGAAAAGACTGGCTTGCTTCACCATCATTTGTGTATGTGTGTGTATGCGTGTGTGCATGCATGCAAGCGTTCATATGTGTGTGTGTGTGAGAGAGTGTGTGTGTTTGCGGGCGCAAAAGGGTGAGATCCCTTGAGATGTCTGTTCAGTGTTCCGGACATGCTCAAAGGAAGACGTGCGACAAAGTGCCGTCTTTTGTCTGTTGTATTCTGTTGATAAGGGCTGACGTTGAGCAGAATGTTCCTGAATTTTATTGAGTGTCAAGCTCTCGTGTGAGCCAAAACGGGTGCTTGTGACATTGATGTATTGCATTAATGCATGTACATATGTATGAGTGTTGCATGTTTCTGCCTTCAGTTTAATGTTTTGAAACATATTTAGCAATTTCACCAAGTGTATGATGCACACATACACTGAATGGGGAGCCCTACATGGATACAGACGTAGAAGATCAAAGACAGCAAAGATCCCGTGAACCATATCGGTGGTCATGGAGTTAAAGAATATAAAAAATACCATCATGCACCAGGACACATAGGTAAGAGGCAGGCACTGCCAGGCCTTCCCATTCTCCACTGAAGTACATTGATGAACACTCGTCAGTAACAACAAAGTGTCTGTCTGTGGTGGTGCCGGTATGATGTGGTCATTGGATGACTGATTTAACAGACACTTGAATTCAGCAAGTGAAGGTGGTTCAAGGGAAGCAACAACAACTGTGATTGTGAAACAGTTGGTTTATGTGAGGAGTGTTTCCCTATGTAACATGAAACAAATAAGGGAGGGTATAGTAAATCATAATAAGTTAACCATAGACGATAAAACATGTCACAGGAACCTGTAGAACAGTACAGAGCAAAGCTCTCTGAAACAATCTAAGAGTTTAAAACCATTACAGTGTCATGGTGTTGATGCCATTGTATATAAAAGTAAACTGTTTTTGAAAAAGTTGTGCCCATGCCTTTCTGATGACAGGGCTAAGAAAGAGGTTAATACATCCATGTGCGTCAAGTGAAATAGCTTTTACAAATAATTAAGAAAATTTTCTTCAGCAGAGTCTTGCATAAACTTCTCACTAATAATTTTGTCAACCCCAGCTCAGTTTTGACTGCCAGACCAAGTTACGAAGTAAATGAGGAGAGAAAACCATTGATTCCAAACTTGCTGTGGTGCAGTCGCACTGTGTATCTGACTTGTGGAAGACATGAAATATAACAGAGCACCTTTTGGCTGTTGAATTCTTTTTGCTGATTTTGTCAGCATGTCTCCCTTTTAAAGATTGAAATCAACGTTTTCTTATTATATTTGGCTCCTTAGCTTTAACTAGCTGCCAGATGGCTGAGATGGCTAGCAAGAATTGTGTTTGATTCCACAGAATTTTTAGAACAAAATCGTCAATCCGACAGGAGCAGTATGTGATGTCATGGACATATGGGATAAGTTCACAGTAAACCTTGAAGTGGATAACTTTCAAGGTCTTTTTGCTACCCAGTCAAAGAAGACTTGTGGGGTATTTTGTGATAGATGCCTTGTCCTGCTATTCATGCCCAATAAGCCAGATAACCACAGGGTAAAAAAATGTGTTATAGACATAGAGAACAATTATCCCAGCTGTACCTGAACTGGAAAAGAAGGGAATAGCTTACCAAGTGGGACTGGGGAGGAATGTTAAAACTGGCAACTTAAACCAAATTTCCCACATTGATCTTTTATCATCAAAACATTCGAACAGATTTCTTGTATTCCGAAACATTTCCTCAGAGTTGATTGATGCCTTTCCTTCAACTGGAGCGCTGACATATGTAGGCTACATGCAGATAGCCTATTTTACCCTGAGAGGTTCGATAAACTTACACAGATTTGGTCCACCCTGTTAGCCTATTTGGGGTTTCCTGCATACAGATAAAAGTTTTAAAAAATTTTTTTGTTTATCTCGACTCGATAGGGGTTAATGGAGAACAGACCTGCTCTCATACCTTTCTGCATGCCATCCCAGATCTGATACATGGGGATTTCTTTCATCGCAGCTGACTCAGCCATGCCCACCCCTACCTCTCATCCCAGGAGCCATTGGTGAAATTTGCTATCCTTGTATTACTTTAACCTCTGCAACAGTTTGACATGTTATGATATATGATGCCAAAATAGGAGTTTGTCTCATAGTTACCATGTAAAATCATTGTCCTGCTGGCCCTCCCATCTAGTATTACTTTGGTCCATGGAGGTAGTTTGCTTAGGCCACGGAGGTGGAGAGATGGTGTCTTGTTGCCAAGTTAGCCACAAAAATTTGGCCAAACAGAGCTGACCAGCTGCTGTAACATACAAGAGTTTGACATGGTAAGTATATTTAGATGACACAACTGGAGTATGAGAAAGTTCTCCCACATTCTGAAAGTGTTTCTCAACCTTCCTGTGCTACAGGGCAGATATAATCTGTTTCTCATGATTATCGTCAGCCATTAAACCCTTCTGTTATTTCATTCATGGATGTTATGGAGTTTCATGTACCACACTGGTTGTTGTTCTGTAAAAATGCTATGCTCATAGAATTTGTCAGCATCAAGTTCTCTGTTCCTGTCTTCCCAGCTCTCTGGTCTGTCTCTCATTATTCTCTCTTGTTTTGGCCCGTGACAGTGAGATGATGTGTTTGTGTGTGCTGTGGATGTGTGGCGCAATTGCCGCACTGTGATTTTTGTGTGTGCGCACGTGTGTGTAAGTGTGTGTGTCCTGTTGAGCGTGCGCATGTACTTGCATGCATTGCGTGCGTCTGTTTAAAGGGACTGAGGGAATGTTGCTTTACATGTAAGAGTATCTCTATGGTTGCATACAAACTACTGTAACTCTACACAAATTTGTAAACCCAAACCATCATTGTAGTTACACATCTGATAAGCACAGGTTCATGCTAAGAACCTGAATCAGCATTCGCTGATGTGGGAATGCAAGTTAGGCTGGAACACCCATCTTGAGTAGGTTCAGCCTAACTTCATGTTTACAGTGGCCAAACAACACGGACCTGGGCTTGAATATCAACTCCATGGTGACACGTGGTGGGTTGCTGGTGCAGGTGTGGGCCGCTGGACATCGATCACATTTATGCTGCTGACCAAGAAGATCCCTGTCGTGGTCTCAGGGGAGTGGACTGGCCGCTGATCTCATCTCCTTCGCCTACATGGAGATGCAGCAAAAGTTAGTCCACTTAGAGCGTGTGGCCAGTTTCATGCTTGGAACTGTATTTAGTATTTTGGTATGCGTTTATCTTTGGTTGCGTTAAATGTAAAGTCTTTGATTAGTCCAGTTCTTTGGCAGGCTGGGATCAAGATGCTGTCATTCTTACCGTAGAGCTGTTTAAAATGTATAGTTATGTTTCTTTGAAAACTGCCACAATTTGAACATCTACAGTGACATTTTGAATGTTATAGCTGTTTTCAAGTGATCAGCTATACAAATTATAAAAAAAAATCTATGCATCATGGTCAGAATTTGTTTTAATCCCCAGAGCAGCTTGAATTTGCAAAGCATGAGCTTTTTGGAAAAGACAGCATTGACCAGTCAGGAGATGTATGCGTAGCTGGTACTTTGATCCGATGTTACGTTACCTCTGTCTTGGTGATTGCTACAGTCTGACAAATTACCAGGGAAAGGCGCATACAGGGAGCCACTATTGCAGTCAAGGTAGTCACCAGCTGATCCATGTATACAGTGCAGGGAACCTCTTATGCAGACATGTGCAGTGTGTTGTTTGAGTAAACTGATTTCACAGTCTGTCGATAAAGCAGTGACACACTGCATGTGTCAGTGTGGTTGTGTGCATCAGAGTTTACTTGCACACCCCCCCCCCCCCCCTTCTCTCCCATCATACCTCTGTGTGTGTGTTTGTGTGTGTGTTGAAGTTATGAGATTGCATGTGTCATTTAATAATGGAAATGAACAAATCTGTTTATTAGAAAATGATTATGTTTAATATTCCAGCATATATTCGCACTAAGTTCCAAGTTCTCCATCAAAAATCAAATGCGTTTTGTATTTTTCTCCTAAGCCAACTAAGCTTAGATTATTGTCTGTAGTGGAAAGAAACTTCCTTAAGCTTAGACTGTCTTAAGTGGGAAGAAACTCAAAGGCAGACGGCTTGAAAACAGAAGGTCTGCAGAGAAAAAACCCCTCACAAAGTGTTTTGGCCCTGAGCTCCTTACACTTTAAGACTGCATGGCTCATCTAGGTCATGACTTGGAAATTCCCTTCTGCTGCTAGAGTTTTTTCCCCTGGCGCTACTAGGATTTGAATCAGCAGCTTATGGCTGGATGGGCGTCTAAGGGCATTGTCTTTTTAGACGGATGTCTTACAGACATGGCTGTCGGACACATCACACGTTCAAATTACAAATGAGTATTTTAGTATGTTCTGCTA
>CM031601.1:65510573-65550573 GCA_018398815.1 Conus ventricosus
TGAAATTCTCCCCTGCTATCAACACATCTCAGAGTCGTTTAGCCAGTTTCACTTAAGGAGTGAAAAAGAAATGAATTCAAATTGGACCTTCAATTAAGGACATGGTGTAAAAGGCATGGAAACAACCCCAAAGAGATTTCGCTTCGTCTTACTCCCTGGAGGTGCTGTGTCGAATGACATTAAAGCTTTCCATGACCATTTTCCCTGGTGGAACTTTTCAGGCTGGATGATAATCCAAGGTGCCAGGGAGAAACTTGTAACACATGCCAAAATAGGCTGTCCAGTTTCGGCCAGCTACTTTTTGCATGTGTTGGGGCATTCTTTCTGCGGCTGGCAACCAAGAAGATGAAATGAAAGGGAAAAAATGAAACTGAAAGCCCTGCAGACTAGTGCTGGCTTTATTCAGAGTGTTTCTGTGGTGCTTGTAAAGTGACAAATCTCATTCCGTTTGAACTGGTTAGGAAGAATCCTTGATAGTTGACAGCAGATAATGAACAAGTAAGATAACTCTTGCTACCACAATAGTTGAGAGCTGGTCAGAATGTTGCACTGGAGTCGGTCAGAGAACCTTTTCATACCTTTTGTGTTGTTTCCCGTGTCATCCAGTCAATATCGTTCAATATCGTTCACTCAGTTTCCGTACTTTCTTCATTCATTCTATTTCTCACACAGGGTGCATGCTATGTGTAACGTGTTATCCATACCAATGGCCAAACTGGCCTTCTTTTCCGAAAGTTGGTGATGGGATTTTACGTGTGGTGCAAGATGTTATGTGTACATTCACACATGGAACCTCAGTTTATAGTCTCATTCAAAGGATAAACAGGTATTGTTCTTTTGTAGTTAATAGTAAAGGGTTGAAGAACAGCAGAGAGTGAAATGAAGTCGCTGAAAAGGTGATCTTATTTTTATTTTTTTCTATTTATTTATTTTTTTAAATATAACAGTGATTAAGTCTTTTTAAAAAATAAAAAGGGGGTGTGGCAATACAACCGATTTAATTATCCCAGTAGCCTCGAAAAGGTGATCTTATTGTCTGATGGTCAAATTTGAATAAAGTCATGGAAAAGCAGAATAATGGTCACTAAGGTGCTGAGAACATGATTCGGTACACCCACTAGATTTATTTACGTGATTGGGTTCGTTAGTGTTTATCATTGTTGTGATATTTTGAGGCCTGGTAATCTTTTAACAATAGTTTGACCGAGTATAATGGAAATGATCATAAGAGGTACCTCTATTCAGGAATCCTAAGTATGTGTATGTAAATAGACATACCTGAATGCACGCACATGAGCATATTAAGATGCATGCAAACCCTGATGACTGAACATACACATATTCACTCAGATGCATAATCATCCTGTTTCAGACTCACACCTGTTCCCATACTCTGTCATTGGTGCAGACACACATGAACAGCACACAAACACATGTATGGGTGCATGCACATACACATGTGTGCGTGTGCACACACCTGTACACACATACAAACATGCATGCAAGCACCAACTCGGTCTGTCTCAATGTCAAACACACATGCTGAAAGACGCACACACACACACACACACACACACACACACACACACACACACACACACACACACACACACACACACACGCATACATATATTAATTCCCTGTAAAGCTAATATTGATGTGGTCCTGTTCTTTTTCAGGATAATCTATCCTTTCTGACGATCATCGACTGTCATTCTCATGGTGTGCGGCTCACGGACCTCAGCAAGTACCTGTTGACGGCTTTGTTTAAATGTGAGATTCATGCAACATTTCATTATATATCTCAGTTGCTTTGGTATTGCATGTGAGAATTCTATTGGGTGCAAATATTCTGTCAAATTATTCACTTTAAAACAAACCCATATTGTTTAAAGTTCCCATGTAAGTTAAAAAAAAAATCTAAATATTAATTGCTGATGTCAAGTTAATTAAAAGATTAACCATCCCTTCCCCTCCCAAAGAAGCATATGATTGTATGAAATGTACTTGGTACACTTTACCAAACATTATTTTTAAAATGATTGTTATTTAATTTCTATTATTCTTACCTGTCCAGACAAGTGCCTTATTCCTATTCAGGGTGAACAACAACCTATAGGCAGTCAGGATTCCCCCAAATACTTCACTTCTGTGTTTTTCCTTTTGATTTATTTCCTTAAATAAGTACCTGGCATTGGCCTTATGACTTAACAGAAGTGGTATGTCATGTGTGGATTAATCCACAAGCAGTGATTGGACAGATGCCTTAGGTAATGTGTGGATTAGTCCGTAAGCAATGACTAAACAGATGCAGTATCTCATCTGTGGATTGGTCTACAAGCAGTAACTCATCTTTGATAACACTGAATCTGACACTTAGTTTGTTTAGTTTGTATTGAAGTGTTTATTGAAACATGATGATACTGGAGGAATTGAGAGTCACTTTTTGTGTTGAAGTGTTTATTGAAACATGATGATACTGGAGGAATTGAGAGTCACTTTTTGTGTTGAAGTGTTTATTGAAACATGATGATACTGGAGGAATTGAGAGTCACTGTTTGTGTTGAAGTGTGTATGGAAACATGATGATACTGGAGGAATTGAGAGTCACTTTTTGTGTTGAAGTGTGTATGGAAACATGATGATACTGGAGGAATTGAGAGTCACTTTTGTGTTGAAGTGTGTATGGAAACATGATGATACTGGAGGAATTGAGAGTCACTTTTTGTGTTGAAAGTGTGTATGGAAACATGATGATACTGGAGGAATTGAGAGTCACTGTTTGTGTTGAAGTGTGTATGGAAACATGATGATACTGGAGGAATTGAGAGTCACTGTTTGTGTTGAAGTGTGTATGGAAACATGATGATACTTGAGGAATTGAGAGTCACTGTTTGTGTTGAAGTGTGTATGGAAACATGATGATACTGGAGGAAGTGAGAGTCACTGTTTATGTTGAAGTGTGTATGGAAACATGATGACCCTGGAGGAAGTGAGAGTCACTGTTTGTGTTGAAGTGTGTGTGGAAACATGATGATCCTGGAGGAAGTGAGAGTCACTGTTTGTGTTGAAGTGTGTATGGAAACATGATGATACTGGAAGAAGTGAGTCACTGTGTTGAAGTGTGTATTGAAGCATAATGATGCTGGAAGAAATGAGAGTCACTGTTTGTGTTCAAGTGTGTATTGAAACGTGATGATACTGGAAGAAGTGAGAGTCACTGTTGACAGCTCAAGCACGGCTGCTGGGCTTCCATAGCCATGAACAGCTGCAGTGGGACCTACAGCTGACAGTGGGACTGGAACCGACCCGACTTGGCGCGCTCTGAAATCTTCAACAAGTACAATCTGGGCAAGTTCAAGGTTCGTATAGCAATGTTTCCTCGGTCTTGTTTAAAAGTCTTGGCTTTGGCTCTGTCAGTTTGCCATGTCAGTCTTTTGAATGATGAAATGCTGACATACGTTATGTAGATTATTCCTGTCTTGTGTATGTGTACATGAAGATGGGGAAGAGGTTTCATGGTATGTAAATGTGAATGAACTTGTGAATGTGTAACCTATCATTAATTTTATACAGTTTCCAACTATGCATTTAGATTCTGATAGACATAACAAATACCAAACTGAGCTTTAGGTGGACACTAGTTGTAAAGTGTCGCTAAAGCCCTTATCACTGTCAGTATTATTATGTCATCATGAAATTTGAACAACACCTTTGGAGAGTTGGAGATGCGTTCATGAATGATATGCATAACTGTGTGTTACCGATTTATGCCCATAGTCGGTAATCATTCTGCAGCAGTTCTGTGCAAGACCCATCCAGATTGCAGAAAAATGTGAGAATGTTAACAGTTCTGATGGAGTTTGACTCTGTGACCTAGGTTTGACCTCATCTGTGAGGCCAATCACTGTATGATGATGGCAAGCGTTGAAGGCAGTTTTTCCCTCTGGCTTGTCACGAGTTTCGGGTTTCATACCACTTTTAGTCCTGTTCTTCCTTCTTTATCACAAAACTCTCCTTACTCTCCTTTATCACAAAACTCTCCATACTCTCTGCTTAGGACTGTAAATGAGGCCAACCACTGTATGGTAATGGCAAGCGTTGAAGACATTTTTTTCCCTCTGGCTTGTCAGAGTTTCAGGTTTCCTACCACTTTTAGTCCTGTTCTTCCTTCTTGATCATAAAACTGTCCTTACTCTCTGCTTAGGACAGTAAAATGAGGCCAATCACGGTATGGTAATGGCAAGCGTTGAAGACATTTTTTTTCTCTCTGGCTTGTCAGAGTTTCGGGTTTCCTACCACTTTTAGTCCTGTTCTTCCTTCTTTATTATAAAACGCTACTTACTCTCTGCTTCTTACTCTCTGCTTAGGACAGTAAAAATGACATTTCCAGGTAACCAGCTAGCCTGGAGATAAGTGACTGAACAGAAGAAGAATTGTGTTTGCAGGTTGCTGAGCACATTGTTCACATGGCCTTGATACGCCCCAACAGGGAAGAGTTCATCGAGCTGTTCCTGGAGCACGGCTTGCTGATCCACACCTACCTGAACCACAAGCGCCTGCACAACTTGTTTGAGAACCCTGCCGACAAGGACTTCTTTGTCACTGTTTGTCTGGAAGGAGTGATCGGCAAGACTGTGGTGAGTCTGACACTGCACTGGTTCTGTGTGTGAGCAGGAATGTAATGTTGGTTGAGACAAATGTGTATGTGTGGGTGTGTGTTTGTGCATGCGTGTGTGTGTGTGTGTGTGTGTGCGCACGTGCGTGTATGCACATGCTTGTGTGTTTGTTTGTGTGTGTGTGCACACACCTGTGTTGTGTGTATGCGTGTATGTTTATGTATGTGTGTGGGTGGATGGGTGCGTGCGTAGGGTGTGTGTGAACGTGTCTGTGTGTGTAGGTGTGAGCTTGTTTGTGTGTGTATGTCTGTGTCTGTGTCTATATGTGTGTGTGTGTGTGTGCTTTCGTGCGCGTGTCCGTGCTCTTGGCTGTCAAAATATGACTAACGAGACACCTATTACAGATTTTTTTTTCCATTTCAACAGGTGTGATAAATAATCCAGCATTTAGGCCTCTGTAATCATCTTGCCATGTTGTGTTCACACATTGTTTGTTCCAACTCTGACATATTTTTTGGTTGGCATGATTATTGGGTTAGTCGTATCAAATTTCTTTCATCTCCGGGACTTTGTGTGAAAAGTGGACTTCTCCGTTTTCTTGTCGGTGTTGGCTGCACTGATAATGAGCTGAATCAGAGTCTTGGGACCTGTATGATGTGAGACATAAACACTTTACAGCAGACTCCATGAAAACCTTGTTTGGAGATGTTCCACTCAATGTGATCTTTGAATTTTTGAAAGGGATCAACATTTTTCATCTGATCTAAGATTTTTTGGAAGAAATATCTGTAACGAAATATCTGGTATGTTTTTAGAATGTGTATTTTAAATGGTTGTGCGAACGAGGGTTTTTTGGTTATTTTTTTTTTTAATTGTTTTTTTAAATGATTTGTGAGTTGACTTCAATGCGGTGACTGCCCTGATATGGCCTTTTGTAGTCTGGGCTATAAGCAACATTCTCTCTCTCTGGTCAAGTGCAGAGTGTGGTGTGACATCATTGTGGGTGTTTGACCTGATGTGGCTGTGTTGTGCACAGAATCAGAAGAACCCCCTGTGCCACAACTTTGTGGACGATGCCAACTGTGAGCTGAACCGCCTTCTGTACAAGTGCACAG
Source organism: Conus ventricosus (assembly GCA_018398815.1). Lineage (NCBI taxonomy): Eukaryota > Metazoa > Mollusca > Gastropoda > Neogastropoda > Conidae > Conus > Conus ventricosus. Next base: position 65,516,308 of record CM031601.1, read on the forward strand.
GGCTGAAGAAGCTGGTCAACCCTTACGAGCTGTCCATGAACTCCCTGGGCTCCTACATCTCTGACAAAGATGTGGCGGAGAGGAGGGTGAGAGCTCCATTTGATGATTTGATGTATATATGTAAATCCATTTGATTACTTACTGTAGTTTCGTGTTTCATTACAAAAGTACATGGGAAGCAACTCATTTATTCCATGCCTGCTATTACCTCTCTTGTGTGATGGAAGTCTGCACTCATTTGAGTGTCATTCTAGTTTGTTTTGGTGCTGTTTGTCATGCCATAACAATGCTTATTTGTTGGTTTAAAATATCTGCCAACATATTCCTGTTGTGGTGCAGATTTTGATTTGTGTTCATCCATTCATCCACAGTCGACATACTGATTACTCTGCTGATTTTGTTCAGGCAGTCAGCTGTTTGGGGTCATGGTACAGATTATGATTCTGTCCAGGCTGCCAACATCCTCATATTATGGCACAGATTTTGGTACTTCATGTTCATCCGTTGAACAGCCACTATGAACATACTGATTTTTTTCTGCCAGTTCTGTTCAAACCATCAGTTCCCTGTTGTTATAGATTTTAGATTGTCCACATACCTCCAACATCCTAATGCAGTATTGTACAGGCCAACAACATCATAATGCTCTGGATAGATTTTGATTCTGCACATACCTCCAGCATCCTAATGTTAGAACACAGATTGTAATACTGGTTAGGCCAACAACATCATAATGCTCTGGATAGATTTTGATTCAGTACATACCTCCAGCATCCTAATGGTAGAACACAGATTGTAATACTGTACAGGCCAACAGCATCATAATGCTCTGGATAGATTTTGATTCTGTACATACCTCCAGCATCCTAATATTAGAACACAGGTTGTAATACTGGACAGGCCAACAGCATCATAATGCTCTGGATAGATTTTGATTTGTATATACCTCCAGTATTCTAATGGTAGAACACAGATTGTAATACTGGACAGGCCAACAGCATGATAATGCTCTGGATAGATTTTGATTTGTATATATATATATATACCTTCAGCGTTGTGATGTTAGAACACAGATTGTAATACTGTACAGGCCAACAACATTTTGATGCTTTGGATAGATTTTGATTTTGCACGGGTACCAGCATCCTGATGCTGCAGTACAAATCTTGATTTGTGCAAGCCACCAACATCAGGATGTTATTGCATAAATTTTGATACTGTGCATGTTACAAAAATCCTGAAGTTGTGGAACATGTGTTGGTTGTACACAGGCCACCAGCGTCATGATGTTAGTGAACATGTGTTGATTGTACACAGGCCACCAGCGTCATGTTATGGAATGTGTTAATTGTACACAGGCCACCAGCATCATGATGTTATGGAATGTGTTGATTGTACACAGGCCACCAGCATCATGATGTTTTGGAACATGTGTTGGTTGTACACAGGCCACCAGCATCATAATGTTATGGAACATGTGTTGATTGTACACAGGCCACCAGCATCATGATGTCAGTGAACATGTGTTGGTTGTACACAGGCCACCAGCATCATGATGTTATGGAACATGTGTTGATTGTACACAGGCCACCAGCATCATGATGTCAGTGAACATGTGTTGATTGTACACAGGCAAGCATCATGTCAGTGAACATGTGTTGATTGTACATAGGCCACAAGCATCATGATGTCAGTGAACATGTGTTGATTGTACACAGGCCACCAGCATCATGATGTTAGTGAACATGTGTTGATTGTACACAGGCCACCAGCATCATGATGTTAGTGAACATGTGTTGATTGTACACAGGCCACCAGCATCATGATGTTATGGAACGTGTTGATTGTACACAGGCCACCAGCATCATGATGTCAGTGAACATGTGTTGATTGTATACAGGCCTCCAGCATCATGATGTTATGGAACATTTACACAGGCCACCAGCTTCATGATGTCGGTGAACATGTGTTGATTGTATACAGGCCTCCAGCATCATGATGTCAAAGAACATTATACAGGCAAGCATCATGATGGTATGGAACATGTGTTGATTGTACACAGGCCACCAGCATCATGATGGTATGGAACATGTGTTGATTGTACACAGGCCACCAGCATCATGATGTCAGTGAACATGTGTTGATTGTACACAGGCCACCAGCATCATGATGTCAAAGAACATTATACAGGCAAGCATCATGATGGTATGGAACATGTGTTGATTGTACACAGGCCACCAGCATCATGATGTTAGTGAACATGTGTTGATTGTACACAGGCCATTAGCATCATGATGTCAGTGAACATGTGTTGATTGTACACAGGCCACCAGCATCATGATGTCAGTGAACGTGTGTTCATTGTACACAGGCCACCAGCATCATGATGTTAGTGAACATGTGTTGATTGTACACAGGCCACCAGCATCATGATGTCAGTGAACATATGTTGATTGTACACAGGCCACCAGCATCATGATGTCAGTGAACATGTGTTGATTGTACACAGGCCACCAGCATCATGATGTCAGTGAACATGTGTTGATTGTACACAGGCCACCAGCATCATGATGTCAGTGAACATGTGTTGATTGTACACAGGCCACCAGCATCATGATGTCAGTGAACATGTGTTGATTGTACACAGGCCACCAGCATCATGATGTCAGTGAACATGTGTTGATTGTACACAGGCCACCAGCATCATGATGTCAGTGAAATGGGGAGTTTGTATTATACTCCCTGTTTGGCTAGTATACTTACCATGTCAGACAATAGCATTCACGGCAGTTAGTCAGCTCTGCCAGGCCGAAGTTTTTGTGTGGCTAATGCAGTAATAAGACAGTCACGTGATGCCCACCCGCTTCCGCCATAGAAGAAGCCAGTGTCAACCTCCCGTACCTCATTCATCGAGGCCTGCGCGCAAGGTAACCCCAGAACCTTGGCGCTAGTGGGGAAGGCAGGGCGGGCATTAGAGTCTGACATGGTAAGTATACTAGCCAAACAGGGAGTATATACAAACTCCCCATTTTGGCGTCATATACTGTACCATGTCAGACAATAGCAGAATTCATAGGAAAAGGAGGAGGGCGAGTGCCCTAGTGGTTCCTGGGGTTACCCGATATGGATGCATTAGCCGCCACAAAGGATATCCCATTAGAACCATCAGCCCTGGTCATGCGGATGTCCCTTAAATAAAATTTTATGAAGGGATTTTCCGAACGCCAGAAGGCTGCCTCCTGGAGGTGGCGCATGGGAACAGAGTGCTGGAATGCTGCCGAAGCGGCGAGCGCTCTGAGCTCATGAGCCCGGGGGGACAAGACGGGGAGGTCCTTGGATGCCTGGGGATAGGCCGTTCTGACCGTCTTGGAGAGCCACCTAGAGACAGTGCCAGCTGAGAGGTCTTCCGTGTTACTGGGGTTGATGGAAATAAGGAGACGTCTTTGCGAAACGCGCCTGGGGCGCGAGCGTTCCCAGTAGTGTGTTAGACCTCGAGAGGGGCAAAGGGCTATGTCCGAAGAGGTGTCTCCCCTAGTGTATCCGCCAGCGGGCGGATGACGAGGTGAGGAGAGGCACTACCGGGTTCCTGGTTCTTAGCTAGGAATTCGGGAAGGAACTTAAGAGAGACGGAGCCGTCTCTGTGGAAGGCAATGTCTCTGGGGTCCCCGCTAAGGGCATGGATCTCGCCTCGCCTTCTGGCGGAAGCGAGGGCGAGGAGGAAGGTAGTCTTCATAGACAGAAGGTCGAAGGGAATGGAGGAGACAGGCTCAAAGGGGGGTTTCCTGAGGACGTCAAGTAAGTGAAGAGGTCCCAAAGGGGAACACGTCTAGGGGATTGGGCCTCACGAAGAGCAGCCCCTCTGGAGATCTGTCTGAGAAGGAAGTCATTCTCAAGGAAGGTCCGCCCATTTGGCGGATGGTCGTGCAGATGGCCGACCTGTAGCCCGGATGGAGCTAGCAGAGAGGTTAAGGTGGGACAGGAAATTTCCTATCTGGATATTGGAGGGGCGATTGTGAGAGACAGAATTGTCTTCGCACCATGAGACCCATTTCCTCCATCTGTAAATGTAAAGGGACTCTGTGCTAGCTCTGCGAGAGGACATGGCTAGGTCTCGGAGTTCCTGAGAGGCCCCAGCGATAGAGAGGATATTGAGGACGGACTGGGACCTGTCCGTTCGAGAGGTGGATCTAGCTGCTCGCAACCGGGCTGGCACAGAAGCCAGGCGTAGAGGCGAAGCATCTGGGGATTGGCGTGAGGGAGACCCGAACGGGGTTGCCTGAGCATGTCCCACCTGGTGTTCAACCGAAGAGGGGGGTGCGTGAGTGAGGGACTTGAGGTCCGGTAACCAGGACTGAGTGGGCCACCACGGGGCTATGAGAATGAGCCTGGGTCTCTCGAGTCTCGCCTTCCTGATCACCTTGTGGAGGATCGGGAAGCGAGGGAAGGCGTAAGCTATGAGGCCGGACCAGGGAAGGGATAGGGCGTCGATGGAGGAAGCCCGGGGGTTCGAGACCGGAGACACATACACTGGCAGACGATAGTTGAACCGTGTGGCAGACAGGTCGATCATGGGTCTGAACCAATGTTCGGAAGCCCGGGGGTTCGAGACCGGAGACACATACACTGGCAGACGATAGTTGAACCGTGTGGCAGACAGGTCGATCATGGGTCTGAACCAATGTTCCCACACAGTTGTTAGGGTATGCCTGCTGAGGGTCAATTCCGTGTGGAGGACAGACTTGGAGGGCTGAGAGTGTCTGCCAGGATATTGTGTGTCCCTGCTATGTGTCTCGCGCGAAGGGTGACCCCCTGCGTGTGACACCAGTGGAGGAGGGCCTCTGTACGGAGGGAGAGGCCGATGGAGTGTGCCCCACCCCCCCCCCCCCCCCCCCCCCTTTGTTGATGTAACAAGCTACCGAAGTGTTGTCCGTGAAAGGAGAACGAATCGGTGGGAGACTATGGACTGGAAGTGGAGGAGGGCGAGCCTGACCGCTTCCAGTTCCAAGATGTTGATGTGAAGACGAGCAGTCAGAGGATCCCAAACCCCCGAGGCGTGACTGCTCTCCAAATGGGCCCCCCAGCCCGAGTTGGAGGCGTCTGTGTAAAGTTCCAGGGCCTGGGAAGGGAGGGAGATGGGAACTCCGGGGGCCAGGGTGGATGGGCTGAGCCACTCCTCCGTGGCCCAAACGAACCAAGGCCCTAGGGGAATGGTCTGGTTCCAGCTGTCGTTGGTCTGGGACCAATGACGGCGGAACTCCCTCTGAAGCTGTCGCTTGGGAACTCTGCCTAGGGGAATGAAGGAGACAGGGACTCCATCATCCCCAGAAGGGACGAAAGTGTCCTTGCCGAAGTAAGGGGAGAGAGTCGAAGGTGGGAGATGAGGTCCACTAGGCGAGCGGAACTCTCCGGGTCGGGGAGACTACCATGGAGGTGGTGTCGAAGCTCATGCCCAGAGAGGTGAATCGCTGAGTAGGCGAGAGCTCGCATTTGGAGGGGTTGGTGACGAACCCCAGAGAGGAACAAAGGTGTAGTAGTTTGGAGGTATGGGATTGGGCCAGGGCCTGAGTGGGAGCCTGAGTTGGAGGGGTAGTGTAGAGGTTGAACTAGTGTCACTCTCCCTACCCATCAGCTTGAAAAGACTGGAACATGAACGCGCGTGTAAAACGATACTGAGCCACACGCTTGTGTGGCCATAGTCAGCATGAGTGTGTTGTTTTCGAGCCCATAGATGCCAAATGAGGCGATCTTTTGCACACTGAACATAGAACGTAATGTTGTTTTGGGGATCCTTAGCAACCAGTACTGCTTACCTTGACCCCAGGTCCTGAAATGCACACTTTCCTGACATATCGATTGCCTGAGCACCGACGGGAAAATGGCGGAAGCAAGTATCGCGTCTTGACGCGAAACGAGACTATGGGAAACTAGGACGAGACCTTGAGAAAAATCAATACTTCAATGCGAGCGTCGTCTGCTAGGCTAGGGCCGTTTGTCGGAACCCATTGCGAGCAGATTTCAGTGCAAGTACAGAACTGCTTCCAGTTCTACTGGAACCCTGATCTTGCAGACGAGACGTAGGTAGCGTCTGAAATAGGAGTATAAGGATGGAGTCCCCATGGGCGACTCCCCCAGTTACCTCTGGGACCGTGTCTGCTGGCAGAGAGGGGATATTAGGGCGTTTGGCGGGCCGTGCGGTGTGGGCAGGTGACTGCCTGGGATAGCGTTTGAGCGGGAGTCAGTCTCCTGGTATCGCAGTCGAATAGCTGCCGAACAGCGACTGGTCCTGCCCAGGGATGCACCGCAAGGCCGACTTGAGCGCCTGGGAGGGGTTGGACCGTGACAGCACGGCCTGAGAGATTGGCCTGTGATAGTACAGCATCTCTCACTGCCAACAGGCAGTTAAAGTGACTCCTGGCTGCGCTGTCCGCCTCAGCCGAAAGGTGATGCGATATCTTGTGAATAAGAAAGCGCATCAGGGGGTCGCCAAACAAGCTAGAGTCTGTCTCTCAGTGTCGTCAGCGTCTGAAGACACAGAGGCAGTGCCGTAGTCCTTGAGGAAAACTCCTACTGGAGCTGCGTTAGGGGCTGACAAGAAGTCAATCCCCGGCGGAGGGACGGCCTGTGCACCCCTGGCGAAAGATGCCGATCTGTCCCACAAGGGGATGAGGGTCTGGGGGGCGACTATCCTTGGCCGTGATAGCTGGGCAGGGAGGAACCCGGCATAACGGAAAAGGAGAAAATGTTGTCAGAGGGAGGGGATTCCTTAACAACAAGATCTGGGCGCCAGCTTCCAAGGTGGAAAAGTCACCAGACTGGGGAGGGAGCCCTCAACCCCGTCCTCAGGCTGTGGGTCAGTGTTCCTGAAAGGGATGTTCAGATCCACCTTCAGGGGGCCAGGACAGGGGTGCGTGGGAGTCCCGCCCTCGTTGGGTAGTGGGGGATACGAGGACGGGTCCCTGGTGGCTCCATACTCGGCAGGCAGACTAGGGGATCGCCGATTGGACAGCGCCCGAGAGGGAGGGGGACCCAGGTCGATCCAGCTGAAAGAGCCGGATGCCACATGCGACCGAAGATGGAGTCAGAATGGGTGTCAGCCCTAAGCCACTGGTTCCTCTCGGGGGCATGGAGCCACCGGTCCCCGGGGAGTACGCAGGGCTGTGGCGGCCCTGGGGCAGGGTTTCGTCGGGGGCCCGGGTAACCTGGGGCACCATGGGGTGGGTAGCGAGAAGGCGAGCTCTCTCGTACCCGCCCCGGGGAGAGCACTGCCTCCTGCGTCTCCCGGGTGTGGTCCATGCGGCCCCCTGCATGGCAGGGTGGCCGGTGGGTGGCATGGTAGCCGAGCCCCCTGGCCGCGTGGAAGCGGACTGGGAAGGCTGCAGTGACGAGACCACCTCAAGGGACCAAAGGTTACCCCTAGTCCCGCTGGTCGATCTCCCCCCGGAGGAACGGGACTGCGGACGTTGCCAATAGGGGAGCGAAAGAAGTCCGCTCCCCAACGTCCTGTACCCCTAGGGGAAGTGCGACAGTCGATCGGGGTGGTTCGACCGTCGGGGGTGAGGGCGCAGATCCGACCTAGTCGATGCCTGCGTCCCTGACCCGGAGTTGTGGTCAGTGGGGGAGACCCACCAAAGACTGCCCACAACTCCTCCACCGGAGTGATGACGCTCCTCGTGTCCGAGTGGTGGCTGCACTGTGATGGGACAGCGTGACGTAGTGGGGGCAAGCTAACGCCACGAGTCTCATCTGATCGAGTGACGGGCGGTGATTCCGGCCGCGAGTCGTCACCCGTGCCGGTCCGCGCCTCGGTAAGGTTCCCGGGGGCCGAGGGTCGCGGGACGCAGCCTGATAGGAGAGTCTCTGTGTGCGACCGAAGGCGAACAGGCGATTTGGCCAGGGAGCGGGAAGATTTTGAACGGGCAGGTCCTTTCAGGGGAGCCTTGCCTTTGGATTTCTACAGTGTAGAAAGAAAAACCGTTGGCAATAAAGGCCGATTGCCTGTTCGCTTCCGAACGCAACGATCGTGTGTCCGCCGGACGGGCAGAGGAGGTATCGTAACGATGGTCGCGCGTCCCCTGCGCGGAACCCTCCTCCACACCGGCCGTACGCTCATCATAGGTGCGAGCGGATTGTCCCTGGAATCGACATGCGGGTCCTCCGGGGCAAGGGAGCGACTCCCGAACAGAGGAGAGGCTCGACCCGTTAATGTCCTTCACCATGTTGGGCACTGGTGGCGAGACAATCACGGAACGCACGATCGCAAAGAGGAGACAAAGAGGTGGATCGAGGGATAGAAAAGAGCTCGAACCACCTCGTGAGGGGCACTGGGAGTGCGGTAAATGAAGATGAAAACGCGAGTGCCGAGAAGAAAGCACAAACGCGAGAAACATGTGATCGAATAACTAATGTTACTAATGGGGTACTACTAAGTGTGCACAAGTTGGTAGATCAAGAGATCGCAAGACAATCTCTATACCTGTAATAATGATAAATAAGGTACAGGAAAATGAGCCCGGGGAAGCCGAGTACCGCCAAACAAGGTGTGTGAGGTCAGGCAACATGGCGGAGACGGCAACCGGCGTGGCACAATCGAAGATGGCGGATCGATTGACCGGGAAGGGATCGATCGTCAAGAGTGACGCGCAATGGCGCACAAGAGTAAATACCCTGGTGTACCTTGTAATAATGCTAAGGAGGTACTAATAAATGTGCACCAGTTAGTAGATGAGGAGATCGTTTACCAGTGATAAATTTGGTACACATAAATGCGCACCAGTGGGCAGATCAAGAGGTCGTACTTTCGAAGATCGAAAGAACGGAAGGCGAAGTCGCGAGTGCCGAGACAAAGGCACAAAGGCGAGGATGGCGCGGTTAAATAGGTAAATAAAGCGCACCAAACCAAAGCCCACCGGTTCAAGAGTAAAAGGGTGAAGCGAGCAAGCCACAACAAATAAGCAAACACAAAGCTATCTTAACACAACGGCAAAGAGAAGGCGAGACAGAGCACAAGACTTATCTTGCTTGGACGGCAGGCCGAGAGAGAATGAGGTACGGGAGGTTGACACTGGCTTCTTCCTACGGCGGAAGCGGGTGGGCATCACGTGACTGTCTTATTACTGCATTAGCCACACAAAAACTTCGGCCTAGCAGAGCTGACTAACTGCCGTGAATGCTATTGTCTGACATGGTACAGTATATGACGCCAAACATGTGTTGATTGTACACAGGCCACCAGCATCATGATGTCAGTGAACATGTGTTGATTGTACACAGGCCACCAGCATCATGATGTCAGTGAACATGTGTTGATTGTACACAGGCAAGCATCATGTCAGTGAACATGTGTTGATTGTACATAGGCCACCAGCATCATGGTGTCAGTGAACATGTGTTGATTGTACACAGGCCACCAGCATCATGATGTCAGTGAACATGTGTTGATTGTACACAGGCCACCAGCATCATGTTGTCAGTGAACATGTGTTGATTGTACACAGGCCACCAGCATCATGATGTTAGTGAACATGTGTTGATTGTACACAGGCCACCAGCATCATGATGTCAGTGAACATGTGTTGATTGTACACAGGCCACCAGCATCATAATGTTAGTGAACATGTGTTGATTGTACACAGGCCATTAGCATCATGATGTCAGTGAACATGTGTTGATTGGAACACAGGCCACCAGCATCATGATGTCAGTGAACATGTGTTGATTATACACAGGCCACCAGCATCATGATGTTATGGAACGTGTTGATTGTACACAGGCCACCAGCATCATGATGTTATGGAACGTATTGATTGTACACAGGCCACCAGCATCATGATGTCAGTGAACATGTGTTGATTGTATACAGGCCTCCAGCATCATGATGTTATGGAACATGTGTTGATTGTACACAGGCCACCAGCATCATGATGTTAGTGAACATGTGTTGATTGTACACAGGCCACCAGCATCATGATGTCAGTGAACATGTGTTGATTTTAGACAGGCCACCAGCATCATGATGTCAGTGAACATGTGTTGATTGTACACAGGCCACCAGCATCATGATGTCAGTGAACATGTGTTGATTGTACACAGGCCACCAGCATCATGATGTCAGTGAACATGTGTTGATTGTACACAGGCCACCAGCATCATGATGTCAAAGAACATTATACAGGCAAGAATCATGATGGTATGGAACATGTGTTGATTGTACACAGGCCACCAGCATCATGATGTTAGTGAACATGTGTTGATTGTACACAGGCCATTAGCATCATGATGTCAGTGAACATGTGTTGATTGTACACAGGCCACCAGCATCATTATGTCAGTGAACGTGTGTTGATTGTACACAGGCCACCAGCATCATGATGTTAGTGAACATGTGTTGTTTGTACACAGGCCACCAGCATCATGATGTCAGTGAACATGTGTTGATTGTACACAGGCCACCAGCATCATGATGTCAGTGAACATGTGTTGATTGTACACAGGCCACCAGCATCATGATGTCAGTGAACATGTGTTGATTGTACACAGGCCACCAGCATCATGATGTCAGTGAACATGTGTTGATTGTACACAGGCCACCAGCACCATGATGTCAGTGAACATGTGTTGATTGTACACAGGCCACCAGCATCATGATGTCAGTGAACATGTGTTGATTGTACACAGGCCACCAGCATCATGATGTTATGGAATGTGTTGATTGTACACAGGCCACCAGCGTCATGATGTTAGTGAACATGTGTTGATTGTACACAGGCCTCCAGCATCATGATGTTATGGAACGTGTTGATTGTACACAGGCCACCAGCATCATGATTGTACACAGGCCACCAGCATCATGATGTTATGGAACATGTGTTGATTTTAGACAGGCCACCAGCATCATGATGTTGTGGAACGTGTTGATTGTACACAGGCCACCAGCATCATTATTGTACACAGGCCACCAGCATCATGATGTTAGTGAACATGTGTTGATTGTACACAGGCCACCAGCATCATGATGTCAGTGAACATGTGTTGATTGTACACAGGCCACCAGCATCATGATGTTATGGAACGTGTTGATTGTGCACAGGCCACCAGCATCATGATGTTATGGAACATGTGTTGATTGTACACAGGCCATCAGCATCATGATGTCAGTGAACATGTGTTGGTTGTACACAGGCCACCAGCATCATGATGTTATGGAACACGTGTGATTGTACACAGGCCACCAGCATCATGATGTTATGGAACGTGTTGATTGTACACAGGCCACCAGCATCTTATGTCAGTGAACATGTGTTGATTGTATACAGGCCTCCAGCATCATGATGTTATGGAACATGTGTTGATTGTACACAGGCCACCAGCATCATGATGTTAGTGAACATGTGTTGATTGTACACAGGCCACCAGCATCATGATGTCAGTGAACATGTGTTGATTTTAGACAGGCCACCAGCATCATGATGTCAGTGAACATGTGTTGATTGTACACAGGCCACCAGCATCATGATGTCAGTGAACATGTGTTGATTGTACACAGGCCACCAGCATCATGATGTCAGTGAACATGTGTTGATTGTACACAGGCCACCAGCATCATGATGTCAAAGAACATTATACAGGCAAGCATCATGATGGTATGGAACATGTGTTGATTGTACACAGGCCACCAGCATCATGATGTTAGTGAACATGTGTTGTTTGTACACAGGCCACCAGCATCATGATGTCAGTGAACATGTGTTGATTGTACACAGGCCACCAGCATCATGATGTCAGTGAACATGTGTTGATTGTACACAGGCCACCAGCATCATGATGTCAGTGAACATGTGTTGATTGTACACAGGCCACCAGCATCATGATGTCAGTGAACATGTGTTGATTGTACACAGGCCACCCGCATCATGATGTTATGGAATGTGTTGATTGTACACAGGCCACCAGCATCATGATGTTAGTGAACATGTGTTGATTGTACACAGGCCACCAGCATCATGATGTTATGGAACGTGTTGATTGTACACAGGCCACCAGCATCATGATTGTACACAGGCCACCAGCATCATGATGTTATGGAACATGTATTGATTTTAGACAGGCCACCAGCATCATGATGTTATGGAACGTGTTGATTGTACACAGGCCACCAGCATCATGATTGTACACATGCCACCAGCATCATGATGTTAGTGAACATGTGTTGATTGTACACAGGCCACCAGCATCATGATGTCAGTGAACATGTGTTGATTGTACACAGGCCACCAGCATCATGATGTTATGGAACGTGTTGATTGTACACAGGCCACCAGCATCATGATGTTATGGAACATGTGTTGATTGTACACAGGCCATCAGCATCATGATGTTAGTGAACATGTGTTGGTTGTACACAGGCCACCAGCATCATGATGTTATGGAACACGTGTTGATTGTACACAGGCCACCAGCATCATGATGTTATGGAACGTGTTGATTGTACACAGGCCACCAGCATCTTGATGTCAGTGAACATGTGTTGATTGTACACAGACCACCAGCATCATGATGTTATGGAACGTGTTGATTGTACACAGGCCACCAGCATCATGATGTTATGGAACGTGTTGATTGTACACAGGCCACCAGCATCATGATATTAGTGAACATGTGTTGATTGTACACAGGCCAGCATCATGATGGTATGGAACATGTATTGATTGTACACAGGCCACCAGCATCATGATGTCAGTGAACATGTGTTGATTGTACACAGGCCACAAGCATCATAATGTTATGGAAAAGTGTTGATTGTACACAGGCCACCAGCATCATGATGTCAGTGAACATGTGTTGATTGTACACAGGCCACCAGCATCATGATGTTATGGAACGTGTCGATTGTAGACAGGCCACCAGCATCATGATGTTATGGAATGTGTCGATTGTAGACAGGCCACCAGCATCATGATGTTATGGAACATGTGTTGATTGTACACAGGCCACCAGCATCATGATGTTATGGAACATGTGTTGGTTTGTACACAGGCCACTAGCATCATGATGTTGGTGAACATGTGTTGTTTGTACACAGGCCACCAGCATCATGATGTCAGTGAACATGTGTTGATTGTAGACAGGCCACCAGCATCATGATGTTATGGAACATGTGTTGATTGTACACAGGCCACCAGCATCATGATGTTATGGAACATGTGTTGGTTGTACACAGGCCACCAGCATCATGATGTTATGGAACATGTGTTGATTGTACACAGGCCACCAGCATCATGATGTTATGGAACATGTGTTGATTGTACACAGGCACCAGCATCATGATGTTATGGAACATGTGTTGATTGTACATAGGCCACCAGCATCATGATGTTATGGAACGTGTTGATTGTACACAGGCACCAGCATCATAATGTTATGGAACATGTGTTGGTTGTACACAGGCCACCAGCATCATGATGTTATGGAACATGTGTTGGTTGTACACAGGCCACCAGCGTCATAATGTTATGGAACATGTGTTGGTTGTGCACAGGCCACTAACACCTGGTGCTGTGGGCGGCCCTGACCTGCCGCTACAAGCTGGCCAAGGTGTTGTGGAAGCACACGGAGGACCCCATGGCTGTGGCCCTGATTGTCAGCATGACCCTGCACAGGCTGGGCACATACTGGTGCAAGAAGGACATGGACATGCGCAATCGGGTCAAAAACGCTGCAGCGTGAGTGCAAAATTGTCTCTCCCTTTTTTTTTTTAAAGATTTCGTTTTCAGTAGAATTGAGATAAATGGTATATGTCTATGTGTGTGTGTGTGTGTGTGTTCATAACTAATATGCAGAGGTGAACACAACCATATACAAACCTGAAGTTACTCAGTTCAGAGAGCTGGGTTTTTGTTTGCTTGTTCCTTTGTTTTTCCACAGTTGGTTCAATCAGAACTTTTGGCGTCAAATACTATACCATGTCAGATCATAGTATTCAACGGCAGTTGGTTAACTCTGAAAGGACGAATTTTTTGTGGCTAATGCAGTAATAAGACAGTCACGTGACGCCCACCCTACTTCCGCCCTCGGCCTTCAACCTAACAAGGACAGGTTTTTGTGCTCTGTCTCGCGCCTATACTTCTGCTTTGTGTAAAGATTTCTTGTGTGTTTGCCTTCTTTACTTGTTCTGTTGTGGCTTGCACTAAACCCTGGGTACTATTGCCGTGTGAGGCTTACAGTTGGCGTGGCATTATTTTTTTATTCACGCTCTCGGCGTGACGGCTTGCGCGACTTCTCTTTTCAGTGGTCTTTTTTCTCCATTCGGCACTTACTCGCTCGGTGTAGGAATGCGTCCACTCCTTGTAGGAACGCGTCCACTCCTCATCCTTAATTCCCTTCCACCTGTTTGCCTTCAGCCCCTTGATTCGTCGATCTCTGCGCGTTAGTTTATTTACTCTTGCGCTCCATTTCTGTAAATACACGTCTTCGGCGATCGAACTCTCGCCGGTCACTTGAGCCGCCATCTTTATTCACTCCACGCCGGTTGACCTTTCCGCCATATTGCCTCACCGCGTCCACGTTCGATCGTACCTGGGTTTAGTGGTATGGAGGTTTCCCCTTCCATGTTTATTAGCACCTTATTTTCAGTAGTACTAGTACAGGTCGGTCGAGTTTTCTCTACGATCTCTCGATCTACTATTACCATTGTTATGAGTACAAGGTCGGTCGAGTTTTCCTTACGATCTTTCGATCTATCAACTTGTCTCCACTTTGTGGTCGTGTGCTCCATGTTTGCTCTGCCACCGTAGCCCAAGATGGTGAAGGGCACCGACGGGTTGAGCCACATCGCCTTCCAGAAGTCGCTCTTTGCCCCGGAGGACCCGCGTGCCGATTCGTCAGAGCAAACCGTTCTTGCTACGGAAGAACGTACGGCCGGTGTAGAGGGGGGTTCCGTGGAGGGGACGCACGACCATCAATTTGATACCTCCTCTAACCGACCGGCGGACACACGATCACTGCGTCCGAAGTGCAAAAGGCAAGCTGCCACCATTTCAAAATGCCTTTCTTTCAACATTCCACCTTACCAGACCCCAACCCTATCCCAAGCAGGCCCCACCTCGCACCGCACGGCCCGCCAAGCACTTCCCCAGCAGAATTTTCGATTCAGCCAGCAGGGACGGCCCCGGAGGTGACTGGAGGACTCACCTACGGGGGAGCTGGAACAGGGAGAACTCATACCGCTACCCCCCCCTATCCTTCCCACTCACCTCCCCCCCCCCCCACCATGCCCCCTCAGCCCCTCTGGCGGGCATCATATCCCGGCATGTCCACCAGTGGAGACGTATGGGCCTCAGCCCATGGATAGTGGCAGTTTTACATGAGGGTTCCGCCTGCCTTGGGCCCACGAACGCCCTCCTCTGATGCGTTCTCCCCCTCCCTCCCCCAGCGACCCCTCCCGGGCCAAGCTGAGGCGCTTCGCCAGGAAGTCGCAGAACTCCGAAAGGGGGCCATCACAGAGATCTCCCATCTCCCTCCCAACCCAGCCCCTGGAACTCTACACAGACGCCTCCAACTCGGGCTGGGGCACCCACTTGGAGAACCTTTATGCCTCGGGAGTGTGGGACGCACAGACTGCCCATCTCCACATCAACGTCCTGGAATTGGAAGCGGTCAGGCTTGCCCTCCTCGGCTTCCAACCCCAGGTCTCGCTTCGACTTGGCTTCGGTGGCTTGGTATGTCGGGGGGGGGGGGGGTGGTGCTCGCTCCCTCAGCCTCTCCCTCCAGACAGAAGCCCTCCTCCACCGGTGCCACGCACAGGGAATCGCCCTCCACGCGCGACACATTTGCGGGGACCCGCAATATCCTGGCAGACTCCCTCAGCCGGTCCAAGTCCCTCCTTCACACGGAATGGACCCTCAGCAGGCTAACCCTAAGCGCGGTGTGGGAACATTGGTTCAGGCCCATGGTCGACCTCTTTGCCACCCGATTCAACCATGGTCTGCCAGTGTATGTCTCTCCCATCCCCGATCCCCAAGCGTATGCAATCGACGCTCTCTCCCTTCCCTGGTCGGGCCTCATAGCATACGCCTTCCCTCCCTTCCTGATCCTCCACAAAGTGATCAGGAAGGCGAGACTGGAAAGACCCAGGCTCATCCTCATAACCCCGTGGTGGACCCAGTCCTGGTTTCCGGATCTCAAGTCCCTCTCCCATGTTCCCCCTCTCCAGTTGAGCACTCGGGACATGCTTAGAGACAGCCTCGCTCCTGTCGTCCCCACTCCAACCCACAGATGCTCCACCTGCACGCCTGGCTCCTGTGCCAGCCCAAATGCGAGCATCTGCCCCTCCCTCGCAGATGGACAGATCCCAGTCCGTCCTAGACATACTCGCTGGGGCAGAGGCCTCGCAAGACCTACGGGATTTAGCGACGGCCTCGTGCAGAGCCAGCACTGAGTCCCTCTATGATTACCGATGGGAAGGATGGGTCTCCTGGTGCTCAGACAACTCTGTTCCCCAGGATCGCCCTTGCAATATCCAGATGGGCAATTTCCTATCTCACCTATCTTCTTCGTTAAGGCTCTCTGCTCTGCCAACTCGGCGGACCCTCCTTTGAGAATGACTTCCTTCTCAGAGAGATTTCTAAGGGGGTGGCTCTACGTGAGTCCCAGTCCCCCAGGCGCATCCCCCTTTGGGACCTCTTCATTGTCCTTGACGCTCTCAGAAAACCCCTTTTGAGCCTATCGCCACCATTCCCTTTGACCTTCTTTCTCTCAAGACCACATTTCTCCTCGCCCTGGCTTCGGCCAGAAGGCGCAGCGAAATTCATGCCCTCAGTGGGGACCCCAGAGACATTGCCTTCCACAGGGACGGTTCTGTCTCTCTAAAGTTTCTCCCGAATTCTTAGCTAAGAATCAGGAACCGGCACGGCCTCTCCCTCCCTCATCATCCGCTCACTGGCGGATATCTTGGGAAGAGGGGAAAGCGGGGGGGACATGGACCTGTGCCCCTCTAGGTGTCCGAGATACTACTGGGAACGCTCGCGCCCCAGGGGCTCCTCCCAGAGACGTCTCCTCATTTTGATCAACCCTAGTAGTAATCAGGGATGAAAACTCCTCCGCCGTTATTTTTTCGCATCTCCGCCGAAAGAAAAGGTCTCCGCCGAAAAATCATTCGAAGAGTGAAGCTCAGAAACGATCTCAACTTGTCTGCACAGCGAATTTCTTCTCTGTCGGTAGTGTTCTCAAACGGCGTAGTTCTCATTCTGCTTCCTTCCAGTATCATTTCTCATCATGGCGTCGATTCACAGCGCGAGTTTGCCGGCAGTGAGTGCAAACAAAACGGAAAAAAAAGAAAGAAGTATGTGAACCACTAGAAGACCGAGTGGCTGCAGAAGGACGTGTGTGACCGCAGAGTCACGAATGTAATAAGAAAACATGACAAAGACGGCGAATTTGAAATGTTTTGCGAGCCTTGCCAAAAACGTGTCTACTTTGGTAGTCGTGGGTTTGTGGCAATCAGAGATCACATCGAGCGTCCCAGTCACCAACAGAAAATGTGTGTGTTTCCCACACCATTACAGCATGTTTTCAGATCATTGGGTATGCAGCAATCTATGTTTCATTTCCAATGATAGTTTGACTCCAACTCTGATTTTTCTACAAGTTCCATTTCCATGATAGTTTTGATTCTAACTCTAATTTACTTAATATGAAAAATGAGTACTTTGAAGTCCTTTTTTACAAAAAAAAATGATAAGCACTCAAGCTTTCGGGTCTTAGACCCTTCATCAGGAAACACTAAACAGTAAACACAAGGGAAAAACAGGATAACAAAACAACGGAGGAAAAAAAAGAACTTCGAACCCACTGGAGAGATGAGGAATTGAGTACTTCCACTCGTAGAGTCTTCAAAGCAAGGGAAAAACGTCAAAGTGACAAAAAGAATATAAAAGAACAAATGACATCAAAATAAACTGATGTCACAACAGTATTGTGTAACACTTTTCCCCTGGTATAATGCAAACATTTGCTACATGTGTTAGGTGTCTGCTAACAGCCCCTCTATGAAATCCTTTTCCACCAGCCCACTCCCCCCACTACCTATACATATACTTCCTCTACTCCTCCTCCTTCTCCCCCCAACCCTCACCCTTACCCCACAACACACATACCCCACACACTTCACCCCCTCCCCCCCCAGTCCCCTACCCCACCTCACATACACACACAACCCCCCCCCCCCCCCCCCACACACACACACACACAAGCACCCTCCCCAAAACACACACACAAACTTGTCAAGGGGGGGGGGGGGGAGATAAAAGTTCTAAGGGGGAAGTGGGGGGGGGGGGGGGGGTTGTGTGTGGTGTACTGTTGTGACATCAGTTTGTTTTGATGTCATTTGTTCCTTTTTGTGTTTAGTGTTTCCTGACGAAGGGTCTAAGGCCCAAAAGCTTGAGTGTTTTTGTTTTTTTTAAAGGACTTCAAAGTAATCATTTTTCATATTGTGTTTATTGAAGTCCAGCAGTCGTTTTCATACATCTGATTTACTTAGTTTGATTTCCCACTCTGATTTACCTATCTACAGGCCTTATTCTTTTTGTCCTGAAAGCACTGTTTGTCAAATTTTCTGTAGCTACAGTTCTGAGGATTCATCGTACTAAATGTTTGCTTTGTCTCAATTGACATAGTCTCTTTCCACATCAGTCTCAGTCTTCATGGTGTTGAAAGCTGTTCTATAGAATGAGTTGTTTAGAAGCAAGAAAGTGATTTCTAAAGATTTTTATGCCTTATGTAATACAAAATATGCTTCAGCTTCAGGGGGCGCCGCCCCCTGACCCCCGCCGGGCTGTGCCCATGGACCCCACTGGGGGCCCATGGTGAACCAACAGATCCCCGCCAATCTCCTCTTTTTTTTTAAAAACTGTTTTCATCCCTGAGTAATAAAGACATCTCGGCTGGCACTATCTCTAGGTGGCTTTCCAAGACGGTCAGATCTGCCTATGCCCAGGCGTATAAGGATCTCCCCGTCATATCTCCCCGGGCTCATGAGGTCAGAGCACTGGCCACTTCTGCAGCGTTCCAGCACTCTGTCCCCTTGCGCCACCTACTGGAGGCAGCCTACTGGCGTTCGGAAAATCCCTTCATAAACTTATATTTAAGGGATATCCGCATGACCAGGGCTGATGGTTCTAAAGGGATCTCTTTTGTGGCGGCTAATGCAGCTATATCGGTTCCACCCTCTAACCACGGCTGTTCAGAGCAAGCCACTTAGTTCTGAGAGGCAGGGGAGTTTACAGCTCTCCCACAGCTGCAGAGGCCAAGCCGTGAATGCAGGTCAAGGAAAGGGGTGTTTTCTGCAGGCTGCTCCCCACCAGCCAGCTAACCGTGCTGTACTCGACCAAATGAATGTCATCTGTGTACAGCTGGTCTGGCAGCAATGTGTTCGGCATTGATGAGCGACCATTACAAATGGGGCTCTTAGTTTGATAATCAGTGGTTGTCATGAAAAATGTAATATATCTGAGCTCTTGAGATGACTGAATAGGCGAATTCCCGACAATTCTTTTAATACCAAACTCGACTAGGTTTATTTTCCTGTAGATAATGTAGATACGGCATGAAAGCTTGTACACAAGAGGTCAGGCGATATTCAAACAATGACAACACACACACACACAATTGTGCAAGAATGACGTCATCACTTTCTGGGAACTTAATTTTCCCGAGTTAACTAGTACACAAGTTTGGTACATGCCTCTGCTTGGACTACAACAACAAAAATGTTGGGTCAGAAATGTGTAAGGCTTGTTTGTTCGGCCCTATAACTAAGTGTCTCGAATGGGACAGAAAAATAAAGCTGTGTAACCCCAAGAACCATTAGGGCGCTTGGCCCTCCTCCAATTCCTTTAAATTCTGCTATGGTCTGACCTGGTGTAGTATATGACGCCAAAATTGGGAGTTTGTATTATACTCCCTGTTTGGCTGGTATACTTACCATGTCAGACTCTAATGCCCGCCCTACCTTCCCCTCTAGCGTCATGGTTCTCGGGGTTACCTTACACACAGGCCTCGCTGAATGAGAAACAGGAAGCGGACACCGGCTTTCTTCCTATGGCGGAAGTAGGGTGGGCGTCACGTGACTGTCTTATCACTGCATTAGCCACACAAAAATTCGGCCTTTCAGAGCTAACTAACTGCCGTTGAATGCTATGGTCTGACATGGTAAGTATACTAGCCAAACAGGGAGTATAATACAAACTCCCCATTTTGTTTGATTTCATAAATGGTATTTTAATGGCAGGAGTTGACAGTACTGATGACTTAAGCTCATAGTGTTTGGTTGCATACTGAAATAGACTGTGGCGCCATTAAAAAGAATTTAATCTTCACTTTCACCGTACTTTTCAATCTTAGTGTTTTAAGTACTGTAATTATCAGTCTAGAGTGCATTTTTCTGAAGTGAGGAACACATCGCAATCCGTTATTATGTGAGATTCAGCTTTCAGTAAGACACAATACAACATTGTTGTGCTTTCATCTTTGCAACAGTTCACATCTAGAGTTCAGGATGGAGCAAAATCATCCATTCCAAGAAAATTTGAGAAAAATAAATCTTGAAGAATTCTTGACATTTCATCTTCCCTGTGGTAAAAGGCAAAGATTGTACACGTAAAGGTTTTGTGCTTTTTAACATAGAGGTTGCCAGCTGGTTAGCAAAACTTCTAGTAGCACCTGGCTTAGCCTCAGTATCCCATGAAGCATGTATACACTCAGAAGTCCACTCAATGGAATGTACTCAAGAACTATAAAAGCTTACAGCACAAAACCAGACACTCATATCTATGCAATGCACTGCAGATGCAAATTGTATGCAACCTACAGATTGGAAATGAATTGGGTGCCAACATTCAGGTTAGCTGCATCTTTTTTGCCGCTGACAATGAATGTATACTTTGAAAAGTTATTTGAAAAAGTCATAATATAAAAGCATGCCCTCTTCCTTTAATCACAGTTTTGGATTTGTCTTTTTCTGGTTTTGTGGCTTATCTGAATGCCTGTCACACATGGGTCTGTCTGGATGAGGTTAAGGCAGTCTTCCTCAACCCTGTGGATAAAACAGATAGGTATCAGGCTGAACTAAGCCATGACCAAATGCCTTTCCCACTCTTCATCCTTGTCAAGTTCACAGGTATCATTTCTTTCTGTAGTCAATATGAATTTTATAAGGAATTAAAGTAACTCCATTGGTTAACATGGAGAAACAAATTACTGGACAAAACACACCAACCTTTTAGGTCATCTTCAGGCAAGATAACACTCAGAACAGTGAAAACAAAGAATGGGCAATCGCTTATCTTCTCAAATTCAGCTCAAGATGGGTGTCCGGCTGGAGTCTAGTCAATATGTTTTGGGTTCCCAGCCATGTGGGCATTGGAGGCAACGAGCTGGTTATCAGCTTGCCAAGAGGGCCACAAAGAAAGCATTGACCAGATTGTCTATCCCTGTCACTGATCTGAAACCCAGTGCCCAGGTTTATGTCAAAGACCTCTGGCAGGAGAAGTGGAACTTGCAGACAGATAACAAACTGTTCAAAATGCATCCCAGCCGAGGCAGCCATAAGGAGGAAACAGTCTTGTGCCATTTGCATACGGGCTACTCCGTTTACACCCATTTTTCTTTCAAAAGGTGAAGAAGCTCTGTGGTGCATTCTGTGCCATTTGCATACAGGCTACTCCGTTTATACCCATTTTTATCTTTCAAAAGGTGAAGAAGCTCTGTGGTGCTATTCATGTCATATACCACTCACTGTGAAACATATTCTTTTAGAGTGTTGGGACTTGCATGATGTGAGACATAAACATTTATCAGCAGACTCCATGAAAAGCTTGTTCAGAGATGTCCCACTTGATGTGATCTTTGAATTTCTGAAAGGGATCAACATTTTTCATCTATGATTTTACGGAAGAAAGATTTTTAACAAAATTTCCAGTGTGTTTTAGGTATATTTTAAGGGGTTGCGTGAATATGTGTGTGTGTTTGTGTATGTGAGTGAGTGTGTGTGTAAGTTAACTCCCAGTGTCATTACAGATTATTCTGTTAGGATTTTGGGTAGTTCTTTCTGTCTACAGGTGTTTTTGTTTCATCTATCACAGTGCTAATGTGTTTAATGACTTGTGAGTTGAATTCAGGGTGGTGACAGCCCTGATATGGCCCTCTCTGGTCGGCTGGGCTGTAAGCAACATTACCTTACCTTAGTCCACTTGTTTAAACTGAACGTTTATAGTACGTATGCCTTTAGGGAGTTTGGCAAGCTGGCAGTGACGATGCTGCGTCTGAGCTACAAGGAGTCCAGCATGTACACCTTCATGGCGCTGAGCAAGCAGCTGGAGGACTTCAACAACCGCAACGTGGTGGAGCTGGCCAAGCTGGGGGAGAACAAGTACTTCATCGCCCACTCCTGCTGCCAGAAGTGGCTCACCCAGCGCTGGTACGGCAACATCCACATCCGCGAGCTGGACTGGGGCGGGCAGTTAAAACTGCCAGACTGGCTGAAGGTGGGTGCTCAGAGCAGAGGAATAAAGGATAATTACCTTAGTCTTGCTTCTACATCTGTCTTGTGCGTTACCTGGAATTCTGCCGTTTTTGTCCTGTTTGGCATCTTTCAGAGAATGTAACCCAAACCATGAGCTGTGCTTTTGACTGTTCATGGCTCAGTTACTGAAATTCTCTCCTTGATGGATGTCAGAAAGATTTTTTTTCTGTTTCAGATTTACCTGAGTGTGTTCTTCGTGTTTCCCATGTTCCTGTGGATTTCCTTTCACTCTGTAGAAGCTAAGACCGGCGCTGAAGAAGGTACAGGATATGTGACAGACTTAAATTCAGACAGACACACATACACACACACTCTCTCTGTCTCTCTTAAAGAGAAGAAGCAAATCCCAGTCTTGTTTTTCTCTGTCTGCTCTCTGTGTTGTCATGTCTGCTAATCGATTTGGTGTCTAAAGCAGCATTTGCATAGCTGCCAACTGCTACGATATCGCCGTAGTTTGCTACGCCAAGAGAATGTTTGCTACGACGCTACTACGATCATTAAATTGCTACGGCGAAACAAAAAAATTCGAATATACTTTCGTTTTGTTTGGACAGCGCTAAGTAACGTCTCTATCGGTCTGTCGGAACTGCATTTCCGCTTTCGGTTTTACTGTAGCACATAGATTTTTTTTTACAATTTGCCCTCTTCCTCTGCTTCATCTCTGTATAATAACATTTATAGATATACTAAGAGTACTGTAGCTTTAATGTGGTCCGTAAAACTGGTTATAGGCCCGATTTCTTTTTAGAACGCGCGCAAAATTAAGTTGCTACTGTCAAATTGGAAATGCTACTGTGAAAATTGTGAAATGCTACTGTAAGCCGCATGAGCAGGTTGGCAGCTCTGCATTTGTTTGGAGTCATGGGCCAGTAATTATGTCATCATGGGAGCAAGAGTTACCCAACTTGTGTGCTATGTAATCAGTCACACGTGTAATTTAACCCTTTCACCGCCAGACGTTCTGTTTTGCATGAATCACCATCGCCAGCCATTTTTTGAGAAAAACTATAATTTCATACCAGCATGTTTGAAATGCAGATATCTCAGGAACTAATGGAATTTTCATTCTGTTTTTTGTTGTTGTTGTTGTTTTTTTTATGGAGGAGAAAAACTATTTTTGTAATATTTTAATATATAAGTCATGGTTTGTCAGAACAATTTCAAATTTTGTAGTAATTTGAAGTAAAAGAAAATGCAAAATAAAATTTTGAATGTTATCTTTCATCTCAACATAAAAAAAGAAGTAAGCATGCCAACAAACTCTGAAAAAGGAAGGAAAAATACTCCACTCAACAAATGAAGGCCATAAAGTATGTAATATCCATCAGAAGAATGAAAAATACAGCCTCAAAACCACATACTCCAAATCACATCACCAGCCCTTTTTTTTGAGAAAAACTATAATTTCATACCAGCATGTTTGAAACGCAGATATCTCAGGAACTGAACCATTAATTTTCATTCTGTTTCTTTTAAGTGGAGGAGAAAAACTGTATTTTTGTAATATTCTAATATATAAGTAATGGTTAATTTAGTCAGGAACAGTTTCAAATTTTTTAATAATTTGAAGTAAAAGAAAAAGCAAAATAAAATTTCGAATGTTATCTTTCATCTCAACATAAAAAAGAAGTGAGCATGCCAACAAACTCTGAACAAGGAAGGGAAATACTCCACTCACCAGATGAAGGCCAGAGAGTATGTAATATCCATCAGAAGAATGAAAAATACAGCCTCAAATCCATATACTGTACTCCAAATCAGAAAACTGGTGATGGCAGTGCACAACAGACGGGCAAGTATCAAGTTTGTGAGTGTGTCCAGGGTTCAGTTTTCAGACAGAATGAAAAAATTATCAGGTAGAAACTGTGTGAAGAACAGACGCCCCTTGAACTTGATCATGCTCTCATCAATGCTCAAGTTTTGCTAAGGGCAGTAAGCTGCCTCATACAGTGGGTCGGTGATTTGCAGAAGTGGACGGATCTTGAAGAGAGGATCATATCCCTCCTCACCTCTCTGCTTCTGCTGACGGTTGTCATTGAAGTGAATAAAATGGTTTAGTAATTCATATCTATTTGTAGACATGACAGACCCAAACTGTATTTTGGTCAGCCAGTAGTCCTCCAACTCCGGCTTGCTGCACAGCCCCATAGCAATCTGCAGGGCTGTGTAGGCCTTCATCTCCTCCACTGTTGTCTCCCTGGCAGCCTGCAGTCGGGAGTGTGGGTCCATCTCGGTGATCCCACTCAGGAGCTCCTCTGCACACAGGTTGGACTGTGTTGTCATCAGCTGGAACACAGCATCAGGGAAGAAGAGCTGGAAATAGTCCACGGGTTGAAAGCCATCTGTGTTCGCCAGCACTCCTGCAACAACAATCAGAGGAATAATTAGTTCACCAGCACTCCTGCAACAACAATCAGAGGAATAATTACTGATATGACCTATGAAGTGATGCAGAAAAGCAATCACACACACACACACACACACACACACACACACACACACACACACACACACCACAACACAACACGGTCACACACACACACACATACCACACTTCTTACACAAAAAGGGAATAGCACACACGCGCGCGCGCACACACACACACACACACACACACACACACACACACACACACACACACACACACACACACACACACAACTTTTGCCCCGCTGGTACACACATGAAAGAAAGAAAAAGGGAACGGACGCACACGCACACACACACACACACACACACACACACACACATCTATCTTTCATTCTCACTTTTGAAAGCAATATTTTTGATGAAAACAGAGTCATTCACTTGCCTGTTGGCCTCTGGAACCTGGGGAGCCATTCTCCTGGGGCGTACGAGTCAAACTGGTCATATAACTCCCAGTCGAACTCGTCTCTGGCTGCCCTAGTTTGCCGTAGTTGCACACCTCTGCCACGTGTCACTCTGCCACGCCCCCTTCGACCTTGCCGCCTTTGTACTCCAGATGTGCTCGCAGTCAGTTGCCTCTGAGCCCTCCGTGTTGTTTGACCCCTGACCGTTACGCTTTCAGTCGTCTTACTCACACTGCTATCGGTGTCAGTGTGCGCTGGCTCGTCGCCAACCGCACGTGAACCCACAGTCTGCCTGCCTGCGCCTCGCCCCCTTCTGCTTGCCATGCGTCCAACTTGGTCAGCCACGCTTTGTTCTGACTCGGTTGACCTTTCGTTGTCCGACAATATATCCTGGTCACCAACTGGGTGTTCTTCATCCGAATTAGGATCAGTTGACCCTATACTCAACATTTCCAGCACCTGATGTGTAGTAAATGTACAGCGAGGCCAAGTACGTGAAGTGCTTGGTTGTGAGGCCATAATGAATGAAAAACTTATCAATAGAAATGGATAGAACACCTGACTGAACACCGCTCTGACGAAGCTAGTGGCTGTGAGGCATGCATCAGTGAATACCGGAACTATGACAGTTATTGCTGGCTTTCTATCTCGTTGAGTTCGAGAGTGAGAGTATCGGGATTTAGGTCACCCTAGTTTGTTGCCAAATGGCGGCGGCGGCGCTGAGCCATGTTGTCGCCAAACGGTGACGGCGGCGGCATAAGGGTTAATCCTGTCATGTGGTAGAAGCCAGTATAAGGAGGCATTCTCTCTTGTGTCGGGTCACCTGGAACTGGTAACACAAAATGAACACCAAGGCTCACCAGATGTTGTTAGTGACCAAGTATTTGGTTTGAAATGAATTGGAGTATTGTGTCAATCAAGGATGGTACAAAAATGGTGATTAAATCAACTCTCACAGCCGTCCGGCCGAGATGGAGATCGTGCAATTTAGTTTTTGGCCTGAGGCTGCGTGACCTTCACCGCTGAGTGCTGATAATCCGGCAGTGGTGAAGCGCACGTGTAGCAGCTCTCCGCACGTACTGCGCGCGTGATTGTTGTGCTGCTGGTCTCTGTTCTTGTGCTTTAAAGGATTATTATTCTTCCACACTCCATAACTGGATATAATTAACTCTGCGTATGATTTGCGTATTGTGATTCTTCTTTGTGCCGTTTGATATAACTTCGGTTCATCCCGCGTTCTTGAGGGTTTTTTCCATAAAAGTTGTTAGTTTTCATAAGTTGGCAGGATCCGGCACGTGTGTAGAGCGCTGATTCATGGCAGAGTGAGAGCCATGATAGTGCCGAGACATTCCACCAAGCAATTATTTTCCTCCCTCTCTCTCTCTCTCTCTCTCTCTCTCTCTCTCTCTCTCTCTCTCTCTCTCTCTCTCTCTCTGTGTGTGTGTACACGTATGCGCGCGCACGTGTGTGTGTGTGACCAACCATGCATTGGCTAGTCTTGTTGCTTACGTGTAGGCCTACTTCATTCCGATCTTTTGTACGTGTGTACGCGTGCATGTTTGTAGCGCCAACAATGGCGGAGGCGTTTGAACACAACTAAAGTGAACACAAAAGACGTGTAGATTTGTTGTGACGTGTGTGCGGCAATCGTGTGCTCAGAAAGGTAAAAGATAAATGATTAAACGCTAGACTTTTTGTCAACTTCTCCAATGATTTGTTGCAGTATTTCAGTCTAGATACTTCTGGTGATGAAGAAGGCAAACAGTCCAAGTGTATCTGCATAAAATGCTACCATAAACTGAAAAAAAAGCGAGACACATGTCAGCACATTCTCAATGTTATACTACAAAAGAAAATGTTGCTTGTGACATAGAGAGATTGTCAGAAATCTGGACAACTTTCGATCCAGATCTTTCTTTGAGTCAGTGTACATCCTGTCGATTCTTTCAATCAGCCTGCCTTCTTGGTCGTCGGAAAACAAAGAAGAGCCGACTGTCAAAAGATCTGCTCAAGAATGTTTAGAACAGTCTGATCTGTGCTTGCACACAGATGAAAATGTGTCATCATTTTCTCTGTCGGTATCGACCCCTGTGAAAAAGCCTAGAACATTCTCTACACATACCTCACCAGTCATAGCTAGCACATCCAACTCGGCACTTGAATTTGTTGACATGTCTGATATATGCTTGGATACTGATGAAAGCGTGTCGACATTAGTTTGTCAGTCACCATCGACCCCCAAACCAAGAACATTCTGCACACAAACATCTATCATAGCAAACACATCCAAATCTGTACATGCAAGTTTTGGTCAGTCTGATATTTGGTTCGACACTGATGAAAGTGTGTCGACGTTACTTTGTCGGTCAACATCAACACCAGTTAGAAAACCCGGAACATTGTGCACACAAACCTCTCCAATTACTGTCAAAACCCCTGTCACTGATGCCGCAATATCCCCCTTCCCCCAACTGAAATGTAAGACAGTATATTTAGACTCAGACGATCAGGACATCGATAAACCTCTCACTGCAGAAGAAGAAAAGTTGGTGACGCGGCTTGTGAAAAGAAATCTGCGACAATCTGAAGACGAAGTGACAGTCAGGTGCAAAACCAGAGGTCAACCTATAATGTTGAAAAAGGTCACACAGCCCCGTAAATCTTCCGCTCTGGCACCGTCTCCACTGCGGAAAAAGCAGTCCCAAATGATGCAGAAAATCAGAATAAACATGTCAAGAAGTAGTAAAGAAGATGTCATCAAACAACAGGGCTCTGAAATCAGGAGATCAGTTCAGTCGCACAGAGAGAAGATTCTGGAAGCAGCTGGGTGTGGCCCAGTGAGAGTGACCAGAGAACAAGGGTCTGCACTGCGAACTGCCCTGGGATGAGCTGGACAGCTTATAGGATGCAGAAGAGATTTTTCAGAAGTGTTGGGGTGACATTTGAATGTGGAAAGAAAGAAAGAGAAGCACAGAAGGAAGCAATGCTTGGAGAAATAGGAAAGGCAAATCTTGTGTATGTAGATGAAGAAGGGAGACAAAAAGAGGTAGAGACAGCAGTAGGAAAAATCAAAGACATCCCCCAGACTGTTAGTAACTTACTGGATGAGTATGACAAACATAACAAACTGACGTGGCACAACAACACAATTCCACAAGATGGAAGTCTGGGTGAAGATAGGAAGGGATCATGGAGGGGGCACATTCAAACTTGTGCTACAAATTGCAAATCTTCACAAACCAAATTCCAAGTGTAACATGTGTCTCCTGGCCATTGTGGATTGTAAGGACAGTCCATGCAATTTGAGAAGAGTCACAGATCCCTACCAACAACAGCTGGAGGCTCTGAAGTCCCTGACATGGAGGGACAAGAGGATCAAAGTGTTCCTCTTTGGGGACTATGACTTTCTCCTCAAACTGTATGGACTGACAGGTGCTCAGGGAACACACCCATGCCTCTATTGCAATGCATCAAAGTCACAAACACAGACACCAGCATACTGCAATGAAGGCAACATCACGCAGCGCACATTGCAGGGCATCGGTGCAGACTACAGAAAATACACATAGTCCAATAAGAAAATCATCAAACTACACAACAATGTTATCAGGGAACCCATCATTGATGTGGAGTTGACCCATGTAGCACCCCGTACTTGCACATTCTGCTGGGAGTGGTCAAGAAACATTATGACCTGCTGGAAAAGGATTGCCACAGCCTTGACCAAGACATAGGGCAATCACTAGCAAACCAGGGGAAACGGGTCGGCTCTGACTCGGCCTTTTCTGAGTTCGTGAACCAACAGAAACAGATCCTGGCAGCTGTAGAAGAAAAGAGAATGTTGGAGACAAAGATTGTTTTCAATGAGCCAGGAAATGAAACAGAACCACTCGGTGTTTTCCAGAAACAGCAGCATGACCTTTCAGAGTTAGTGTGGAAAAGCAACAGGACATAGAAAAACTCCAGTCACAGCTATATCTTCCAAAACTGGCCGGCCCTGTCACCAAGCACTTAGATGTTGTGCTTCAGCAGCATAGAATACATCCACAGGCCTACCATGGACGATCGTTTGTTGGTAACCACTGCCACACCTACCTGAAGCCAGACACAATAGAACATCTGTGTGACAGTGTAGTGGACAAAACAACAAAACTGACTCAGGACACAGACATTATGCTGAAGGCTAGGAACATTTGTCAGAAGTTCGAAACACTGAACGCACTGTTTTTCGACATTCACGCAAACATTTCCCATCAAACACCAATGACTGACATCGATGAGGTCAACGCACTGGATAGCAATATCAAGGAATACATGCCTTTCTTTTGCAAATGGTTCCCAGATATACCTGTCATTCCAAAGCAGCACATTCTGGAAAGTCACTGCGTTCCATTCATCCGATCTCACCGTTTCGGCCTGGCATTACATTGGGAACAAGGGGGGGGGGGGGGGGGGGGGGGGGGGGGGGGGGGGGGGGGGGGGGGGGGGGGGGGGGGGCAGCAGACATACGCACTTGTCAGCTTACTGAAAAGACAGGCATGGTCACAGAAAATACAGGATGCAAAATTGCAGGTGATAATGGAAAAACACATGGCCTATGTCTCCCCGAAAAACCAGACATACATCCCTCAATTGGAAAATTTTAAATCCAATAAAATCCCGAATGGGTAAGAGGTGACAAGCATTCCCGGTTAAATCTTTTACCTTTCTCAGTTAAAACCAATTAATTGATTAAGCCAGTTACAATTGAGATAAGCAGAGAGAGAGGGAGAGAGAGACAGAGATGCTGTTTTTGTTGTCATGTTTGTGGATGTGCTTGCGCACATGTGTGCGCACTCACGGGTATCTGTGTGTGTCTGCGTGTCATTCTAATTAAAGTAGGTGTGGGGTGGAAATAAATTTCAATGTGTGCGTGTGTGTGGAAATAAATTTCAATGTGTGTGTGTGTTATCCATCTGTTTATATACCGCTGTTGTTGCTGTGTGGGTTTCTGTCAATATGTGTGTGCACTCTCTCTCTCTCTCTCTCTCTCTCTCCAGTCGTGAGTAGGCGCACCATGAAGATGAAAATGAGACATCTTGCATTGGTGTGTGTATATGTGACATCAGTTTCAAATGATTTGAACGGGCGAAAGCACAAGGTCAGGTAGGAAGCATGTCATTGTTTATAACGGACATCTGCATGTGTAGCATGCTAAAATCTTGCTTTACTAAAAGCATGGTGTGGCTGTGATAGAATCAGTTTTGGCATGCTTCACAAGCATGTAGAGCATGCAGATAAGCAAAACATGCCTGGGCCGTGGTAGGGAAGCCTCCTCCGTGTTCCCAGCGAAGCTGACCAGTGCCGACAGTGACTGTTTATTGGGCCCAGAACTGGCTGTCAGGTAGCCGTACCGGGAATAGTTTTCTGTCAGTTTTAAAGGAAAGATATGCATGTCCAGTATGTCTGAGTTTGAGCGTGATAGATTTGGGAACGCATGCTCTCCACTGAGTTGAACTTTCATTTCACTTTGTGTGTGTTCGTTAATCTGTTTCAGTCATTTTATGTTGGCAAATCTTTGTGATGCTTGCCAGCATTGCGTATGAAAGAAGACCCATTCATGTTTGGTATCGTTCTGTCAGTCAAAGACCCCACAATTCAGTGACATCGGTCAACCACAGTTCATTGCATTCTGGTGCAAAGTATTAATGAAGAAACACAGCACCCTATTTCCTACACCATGTCAGCCAGACAGCTAGTATCACATTATGCACAGGGAGGAATGCTTGTGTGAGGTTAGCACAAGGAAGCTGGCAGCTGTCGGCTGCAATGCGCTGATTAATCAAAGTGCGGCCGTCTCCATCCCTTCCCTCGCCCTTTCCTCTCTGACGATAAGCGGGCAGGGGTTATTGCCCTTGTCTCCAGCTAAGTATTGCTCTGTGGACAAGTGTGCTCTGTGACTATTGACCTTTGATTTAGGTTTTCTTTCTAAACGTAACAATTACACCACCAAATTAATTTTTAACAGCACAAAAAAAGTACCAAATTGTATCAGATTTAATGATGTTTTTTTCACAACATGTCTCGCTAAACTGTGACTCGTCCCTGTTGCAGTGTGCTATGTTTCCTGACATAACTGAGCAGCCAGTTGGTATATATCAACAGAAAGGGCAAATCTTAATTTGGTTCTTACCATACTTTTCAGTACGTCTAAGATACTGTGAGGATGCTGGTGTGATGGAAATGACATGACCTAAATGTAAGAAAAAACACTTGTTTACATTTGTGTGGTGTGGCTTACCAATTTGTAGACTACGATTTGGCTGGAGTGGTGGGAACATTGTAATTACCTCCCTTTACACAGGAATCGTGACAAGTGCTGGTGATTATGTCAGGTCTGCTGATTTTGAAGTGTGGATTCACCAGGTAGCCTGTCTTGTCGTATGCCTGACCCATACATACTCAATTTTGCGTTGAAGCTCTTTGTACCTGTGTGAGGAAGGGGGGTTGAATCTGATACACTGGTTCTGAGGAATGCTGGGGCTTTGTTGCTGGTGTTGTATTTTTGCTTTCTTTCTTTCTTTTTTTTTCCTTCTTACCCTTGTATTCCAGATGGCTTTCTTCACTGGCCAAAAGTTCTTTGAAAAAAAAGTTTTATTTTTTGTTTTGTTCCCCCAGTTCTTTTTTCTTCTTTCATTTTCCTTTCTTTCGTTTTTTTTAAATTTTTTTAATTTTAAATAATTTTTTAAAGTATTATGTTACACCTGTTGGCGTTTCTGTGTCAGATGACGATGAAGCTCACGAGGATGCTCAGGAGATGCAGATGCTGCTTCATATGACATCCATCGAGGACAAGATGGTAAGAACACAGCTAAGTTTGTCTTTGCCACAGACCTCATTTTGACCTGGCCTCCCCCAACCCCAATCCCCACCTCAAATCACCTCCACTCGCCCACACACCCTCCCGTCCACCCTCTCCTCCTCTTATTTTTTTTTTTTTTTCAATTTTCAAAACGTTTCTTCATAGGATAATTGAGATTTTATCATGGACTTTTTCCTTTCTCTCTCAAATTAATAATCTGCATAGCAAATACAAAGATGAGGGGAGAAATTTGGGGGTGGGGGGGGGATGGAGGGAAGGGAGGTTCTTCAACAGACCGATCCATCTATATTCTCCTTTAATTTTGTGTGGGTTGTCTGTGTGTGTGTGTGTGTGTGTGTGTGTGTGTGTGTGTACACATCCACTTGCGCATGAGTGTATGTGTGTGTATGTATGTGTGTCTGTGTGCATTGTAAAATGATATGATGTGTGTGCATGTATGTGTGTCTGTGTGCATTGTAAAAATAATATGAGCCTATATGAGAACCCTGACATGTGTGTGTAGTTTAGAATATGTTAAATCTTGAGATAATTTGTGACATGAAAAATTTATTAGAATTTTTTTCTTTTTTTTTTTAATTAACTCTGTAATCTCTCTCTCTCTCTCTCTCTCTGTCTCGCGCGCGCACGCACGCACTCTCTCTCTGTCCCTTCTTTAAGAATTCATTATTTCAGTTATTTATGTTTTCCTTCTACAGAATATTTTACCGCTGACTTTTTTTTGTTTTGTTTTCAAAGCTCCCTATGATGAGGAAGCCAATCAAACATAAAGTATCAGGCACAAATTTTATGTTTTACAGATTGTGTTTTGTTTCCTTGATGAAGTTTTGGCGCTGAACCAGTGTCAGCATATTTGAAAAGTGAACAGTCGTTGATCAGTTGAAGATCAGACAGGCCTAAATTGAGGCCCAGTTTCCATTTGAAATGACTATTTCAAAAAAGAAAAGAAAAGAAAAAAAAGGATTTTACGTAATACTGCATATGTACAGAGGTGACGAGAGAGCAGGTCCAGATATCTTTCGTAACATAACTTCAGGTGGAGGTTGGGGGGGGGGGGGGGGGGGGTATGACTTATCTGGTGTTTATTTGTTTTCTTGTAGTCTGGAAATAAATGGTGCTTTCCACCTGTATAGATACCTCCACAATCTCATCTCCAGGTGAACTGTGATAGCCAAATGAGACGTGGTGGTGTAGGTATGTGCATGTGAGTGTGCATGTACATGGGCTTAAGTGCGTGTGCATATGCACACTAGTCACTCTGCATCCCTCTGTGATGTATTAAAAAAAACCATTATGCTTATTGAAACAATAATGCTACTAATTTTCAAATCATCATGGCTGTGAGCAACTCACTTGGTGTTATATATTGGTTACTTTTTTGCCCCCCCCCCCCCCCCCCCCCCCCCCCCCCCCCCCCCCCCCCCCCCCCCCCCCCCCCCCCCCCCCCCCCTTCCAAAAAAAAATGAATATGATAGGATATCAAGCAGACTACCCAGTGCAAAATTCTGGAATTAAGCAGATATGACTGTACTGAATTAGTTTAAAAGGTAGTGTTTTATACCCTAACTCCAAGTTAGATGTAGTTTCAGAAACACTTGAACATGGTGACAAGTTAAAATTGTTCACTTTTCATGGGTTCGTTTTGTTTATGGTTTTTGTTTTTGTTTTTTGTTCAAGCCTTTTTGTTTGTTTGCTTGGGTTCTGGAAGGACCTGATTTTTTTTTTTAGTTGCTTTTTACTGTTTTTGTTTTGTTTTTTCAAGGTTTTACTTAACTTTTTAAATGTTTTGTTATTTTAGAATGGAAAATGAATTCACATGAATGTTAATCAGACTCATGAATATTTAATGGTATCTAAACCTGTATGCAGCAAAATAGGAATGGTAGAAGGGAGAGGAAAAAGAAAAATACAACAACCATGGACCCTTGTAAGCAGTTCTATGTCTATGAAGTTCTCAGCGTGGGAGAATGTGGTTTGGCAGTGATCTGACCTGCGTGCAGCGA
>CM031601.1:65555573-65584186 GCA_018398815.1 Conus ventricosus
GGCCTAAGCGTAACGTGGTAAGGAGTTGATGCCCTGGTAGGGCTTCCCATGTCAGATAGGCTAAGGGTGAGGATCCTGACTAAGAGTAACCCGCCTTTCTCCTTTTCTTGTTTTCTGCCTTTATTTGACCCTTTTCTATCTTCGTCTCCCTTCAAGTCTTCTTTTTCACACTCCTTTTCTCTCTGTGGTCTCCTTAAGATCCGCCGTGTTTGCCGTGCGGTGCGACCTGTGTCGGAGGGGAATGAGATCCTGGTGATTGAGAGGGCCAGCGCTCTCAACACATCACTTTGGCTCGGACCTCTCCTAGCCGGAAGTACACTTTGGCCCGGGTGTACTAATCGGCTCCCCTTCTTGGGGCTGGGTCAAGACAGACAGTTCCCCTACTGGCAAGTTAACCCCTGCAGTGCTCAGCTCTCTGTCCCCGGGAGTTGAGCATGATCAGGGGGGATAGGGTTGGTAGTTTCTGTTTGTCGTATATCTCTCCCGAAGCCTGGAAGGGGTCAAGACCATTGGTTTCTTGCCCTGGCCACTTAGTTGGACTCCAAGGTCGGCGGGGTATGGGAAGTGATGAAAATAAAATATAATACATTATGGCTTTTTCAAAAACAATCCCCCCAAAAAAAGTGGAAGGCTGCATCCCTATTTCAGGCGAATTTTGATTCCGATAGCGATTCGGATATGGAGGTAACGACAGAGGATCTAGGATTCTGGGCTTCTGGCCTCGTGATGGAAGCGACGGAGCAGGAAAGACCCCTTTCAGCTCTGAGCCCTTTCGCATACAGAAGGGCTTTCAAGCTTTAGCAGGTGACCCTCGGTCCCATCAAGAGGTTGAGGGAATGGTTCTTTTTATTCAATGTCAGTCACAAAAGCAATCTGACAAGCTGCTCGAAACGGCACGAAACTTGTTGACAGGGAGATCAGGGGTAACTCCCAAAAACATTTAAATTCATCAAAGGAGTGATTCGCTGCTGGAATTAGCAGGTGTTTCAGAGGGCAGGATCAAAACGGAGCGAGCTTCCCAGGGTGTGACGGAGGTACGCAGGGTGACAGTTAGGAAGGGTGCAGAAAGACCGTGGACACCAAACACCCTTCTTTTGACATTCTGCAACCCTGTGCTGCCTCGGTCATCAAAGTCGGCTACCTGATTGTCCCGGGTTCAGTTGTACGTTCGTCCCGTTGAGTGAGTGTTCCGATGCCGAAGTTTGGCCATGTCAGGAGACGTTGTTTGGGCCTGGAGGTGTGTGTGGTATTTGCGCAAGGCAACCCATGATGGGCGTGTAAATGACTCCGGCAAATTGTGCAAACTGAGCGTGGCGACCATCCTCCTCTTCACGGAATTGTCCTATGTGGATTCAGAGAATCTGCAATTACAAGGGTTAAGACAGAAAGAAGATCTCTTTTTTTGATGAAGCCAGCAAAGCAGGTTGTGGGGCAGTCAGTCGAGACAGCTTCTGCGTATGCTTCGGCCGTAAAGAAAGTTCCAACAGTTCCAACATCGGTCAGTCTGCTGTCAGACTGATTACTGTACATTTCGAAGTCTTGCAAGGAAAAACTGTCAGCTCTGGTGGAAGCGGTCCACCACTCTCAACCAAAGTGAGTGCCCCTGATGGAGGCCCAAAAATCCGCCACCCCTCTGGACTGCCAGCAGTCTACAACATCGGCTGCTGGCAGATTAAACACCAGCACCCCGACCTCGAAACTCCTGCTGTCCAGTCCTGCCCCCCCCCCCCCCCCCCCCCCCCCCACCCCCCCCCCCCGGTGCGGGCAAAGGGGTTAAACCCCAGTGTGGAGATGGGTGGAGAGAAGGAAGATAACCTTCACCGTCTCCCATTCACCAGACATACTTCACCTGTGGCAAGTCTGCTCAGCAGCGTCTGCGAAGTCCAGTGGAAATTTAAGCAATCAAACCTAATTTACCGCTTTTTTGCTGCAAGATGTTGAGGAGGAGATGACCTAATCTCTCTTCTTTTTCGCCTCTGCACCACTGGATAAGACATACTATTCCTTGTATATACGTGGTCTAAATTCTAATCTTCGAGTGGCTGCAGCTTTCTGTGTCAATCTATGAAACCTTCTGTCGTGGCTCTTCAAGAATCCCAAATTCAAAGCAGGAGCCGTTACTCTTTCTGGCTTTAATATTCTTTCAAAACCTGCACAAACCCATCCACGTTGGGACTGTCGGGCGGTGTTGCCCTTCTCCTTCACAAAACTTTGTTGTATTAGTCTGTCGCTCTGTCTACCTCCCCTTCAGGCTGTTGCTGCGGAAGAGTCACTCTCCACAAGACTGTCACAATCTGTTCCTCTTTTTACCTCCATTCTGTCCCGGTTTTGTCGTCAGGACCTTGTCAGTCAGTTAAGGGAAATCTCCTCGCCTTTTTTGCTGTTGGGTGACTTAACGGTCACAACCCTCTTTGGGGTAGTACGGTTTCGTCATCAAGAGGTCTGCGGATTGAGGATGTCCTTTCGGATTAGGATTTGTTGTGTCTGAACGACGGATCTTGCACACTCACCTCCATTCTTCCACAGGTTCCTTTCGTCTGTTTAGATTTGTCGCGTTTTGTGACCCTCGCTGGTCCTGGACCTATGAGTGGTCTGTCCATGACGGCATCTGCACGGAAGTGACCATTTCCTGTCTTACTACAACCCGTCATACAATGAACACGGTCTCTGTCTCTCAACATCTAAATTACATGAAAGCAACACTGGGCTCGATTTGCAACCACTATTTCTACAGAATTCCAGGACATGACTATCTTCAGAGTCGGAACCAGCTGAATCACTGCCTAACACTGTGATCTAGTGTGCTAAGATTCGTATTCCAGGTCTTCCGATAAACTTCAAATGCCCAAAAACACCTGGTTTGATTCTGACTGCCAACAAATTTTCCAAGTTGAAAACGGGCTCAGCGTCAGGTGTACCAAGACCTTCGGGTCCCAACGCCTCGAGCCATCAAAAAACTCCTGCTAAATCTAGGAACATATTTAAAAATCAGTATCGTCGGTCCTGGAGAAGCTTCTGGTCCAGGATGACATCAATATCTTCCAAGAAAAAAAGTGTGGACATCATTTAGAAAATCAAAGGGAGAAAACCTGTCCCACTGTGAACCATCTCAAAGTTTTCGGATTCTTTAATAAAGAGAACGAAAGCACGTGCTAATCTGCTAGCTTCAACATGAAAAAGATTCCTCCTCTTCCTAATAAATCAGGCACTTTTGTCCAAAAACAAAACCCTAAAAGAAAAATCACCCTGCAACTTTCGTCGACCAACATGGGAAGACTACAATCTTCCTTTCACGTTTTACAACGAGCTGAAATCTGCCTTGCTTTATTGCAGCGATTCCTATCCAGGTATAGATGAATTCCTTTATCAGCTGTTGAAACTTCCTTACGCTAGAAGGTCTGAACATACTGCTACAGGTCTACAACCATGTGTGGACTACAGGTTTTTTTCCACCCTCTTGGCGAAAAGGCCTCTCATGATTACCATCCCCCAAAACTGGAAAAGATCTTTCTAATCCTTCAAATTTACCGTCCATTGCTTTGACCAGCTGTGTTTTGTACATTTGATGGAAAAATTGGTCAATGATAGGCTCACTGTGGCAATACTTGAAACCATGGCTTTTAGGCGAACATACAGTGTGGTTTCGCTAACATCGGACTACCGTTGACCATTGATTGTCTGAATTACACTTCGGAACGCCTTTCTGAAACAAACGCATGCAGTGGCAATTTTCTTGAATTGGAGAAGGCCTCGATACCAACTGAAGACGGGGCATTTCTTCTGATCTCCTAGATCTGGGTTTCGAAGGTCATCTTCCGCTTTTTATTCAAAAATTTTTTGGCAGGGGAACGACCAGTCAGGTCGGGTTGGCACCACTCATCTCTGATGTCCACGAGCAGGAGTTGGTTGTTCCACAGGGGAGCTTAATGTATCCTGCCCTCTTTATATTAAAAAATCAAAACATTGTGATCAGTTCGCAGGGTTCAGACTGCCTCATGGGTTTGTGGGATGATTTTGCTGTCTATCGAAACTGGAAGCCTGTAACGACGTGTCCAGCGCAGGCTCCAGCTCTTGCGCTAGATAACAATCCATCAGTGGGCGGATGCATGAAACGGTTTCACCTTTTCTGCTTACAAAAACCAGTGTATTCACTTCATAATTTCCGTCATTTTTTTCCAGATCCTGAAACTTCACGTCGGTGCCATCCCCAACAGCTGTTAAAGAGGCCAAATTTCTGCGGAGTCATTTTTGACAGAAACTTTAATTTCTCGCCACATCAATAATAACCTCAAAACTCTTGCAGAAAGCTCTGATTATTAGCGGGTTCGTTAGCGCACACAGACTGGGGCGCTTGATAGAAAAACTTTGCTGCATCCTCTACAGAGCCCTGGTCCGTTTCTAAACTTGGACTATGGTTGTGCTGTCTACGGACTCCGCAAGTACCCTCATTACTCAACTTTTGGACACTATCCACCATCAAGGCTTAGGCTCTGTCTTGGAGCGTTCGCACCACCACTGTGTACAGCCTGTACGCAGAGGGGGCGAACCTTCGTTGTTCCAGCCGCAGGCAGGCTGCACAAACTGTCTTTGGAATTAATCATCCGCCTGTTCTCAGAAAAACCGCAGAAGTCCTTGACTATGACTGATGTTTTTGACCCTCCGTTCAAAGTAAGTTTGAAAATAACCCGAAATGTATTCTGCCGTTGGGCTTCGTATGCAACCTCAGTGCGGAATGCAGGTATAGAAACTGGAAGTAGTTTTCCGATTTTCCAAGTTTCCGGATCAACTCCATGCGACCTTTTTCACACCAGGAGCTTCCGTTTCGGATCTCGCAGCTTTCGTAAGCGAAGGGTCTACAGCTCTCTGGCGTACAAGGCTTTGTATGCCGAGCTCTGTTCCAAATTCCCATCCTATCAAAAAGTTTTCACTGACGGTTCCAAGTCTGAGGATGGAGTGGCCTGTGCAGCCTACTGCCCTGGGGCTCCTTCTCGATATTGTTGGAACATATACATTCAGATGCTTCCGTCTATTCTGCTGACTTACTGCTCTAGTACTGGCTTTGAAGATAATCTCCCATTCTTCGAGGAGGGACTTTCTGGTTCTGTCGGATTCGCTGTCAGCTTTGGAGGCCATAGCTGGCCGCAACCTTCAGCATCCAGAACTTTTACTTTTTTTGAACTTTTAGCAAGTTGAAGGCGGACGGTTACAACATTACTCTTGCTTGGGTTCCTGGCCATGTTGGCATCGGCGGGAACGAAAATGGTTGATCGTTTAGCCAAGAACGCCACAAGAGAGAAACTGTCCAACACTTATATCCCCTGCTCAGATGTGAAACCCAAAATTAACGATTATGTGAGAGACCTCTGGCAGGAGGATTGGAACACACAGACGAATAACAAACTCTTTCAGATCCGTCCAAACCTAAAGACTTCCTCCCATCTATGTCGGGTGGTCATAAAGAGGAAACGGTTCTGTGCCGGCTGCACACGGCCATTCGTATTTTACCCATTCTTACCTTTTAAAGAGTGAAGAAGCTCCGTGGTGCATTCATGTCATGCGCCACTCACAATGAAACATGTTCTTTTAGAGTGTTGGGACTTGCACGATGTGAGACACAAACATTTTACAGCGGAGTCCATGAAGATCCTGTTCAGGGATGTCCCGCCTGACGTGATCCTTAAGTTTTTGAGAGAAATTAACATTTTTCATCTGATTTAAGATTTTACGGAAGAAAGATTTTTAACAAAGTTTCTGGTGCGTTTGTAGACGATGTCATTTAACGAGATGTGTGAAAGTGTGTGTGTTTTTTTTTTTTTTTTTTTTTTTTTTTTTAAATGACTGGTGAGTTGATTTTAACGTGGTGACAGCCCTGATGTGGCCCTCTGCGGTCGGCTGGGCTATAGCAACATTATCTTATCTTATCTTTAGAACTTGGAGAATTAACAATTTTGTTTCATTGACTACCTTTTAGTCCTCTGATTTGTAATCTTCCTTGTTGTTTTGAAAATGTTCTGTGTAATATAATACTAACATGACTGAAATACCCAGTTTCAGCAAGTTTGCTTGGTAAATGCACAGGGCAGCTTTCTTGGGGGGGGGGGGGGGGGGGGGGGGGATTTATCCAAGAATAAAGCAT
Source organism: Conus ventricosus (assembly GCA_018398815.1). Taxonomy (NCBI): domain Eukaryota; kingdom Metazoa; phylum Mollusca; class Gastropoda; order Neogastropoda; family Conidae; genus Conus; species Conus ventricosus. Next base: position 65,561,710 of record CM031601.1, read on the forward strand.
TTTGGAATGCTGGGGGTACCTACCATATTCAAATTCAGGAAGTATGCTGCATTTTGGAAAGAGGGAGTACATGTCTTTTTCGAATGCAGGGAGTACCCCATTTGGGATGAGGGAGTAGCTATTATTTTGGAATGCAGGAAGCATCTGTTTTGCAAGTGTCTAAAAGCACGTAACTCTACACACTTCAAGCTTCAGTTTTCGCTGTTTATTTGTCAGACCAGTCTTTATGTTTCCACCCTGAGTAGAGTTCACATGAATACTATCTGGAAATTAGTTGGGGCGTTCTCTGGATCAGCTCCACATGTGAAGGTCTTCACCTGATCCTTGCGGTTGGTCACGACGGTTTGTTTTGTGTCAGGATAAGGAAGTTTCTACGCATCCCACTGTTTCTTGATGCTCCCCTCTTTGATGTGTCTGCTGGCTTTATAAAAAGGGCAGCCTTGATTTCGGCAGCCAGTTGTCGGTCCAGCTGTCTGCTCCCCTCATTGTCTCATGATCCTTCTTCATGCATGTCACGGTGCCTGGTCATGGCGTAGTCAGTCAGGTGCCAGTGTTTTGAGCAGGGGTGCAGTTAGGTGGTCCTGTGGATGTCTGGTGAGCTGATGTAAGGTGAAGATGATGGTCAGACTCTGCTGGATGCTAAATGGAAGGAGCAGCTGTCCACTTGAATTCTCCTGTCCTTTTCCATGGAATCTGATGACCTCCATCCAAGACCGAAGAAGTCTCTGCCGACCAGGCATTAAAATCCCCTATCAGCAGGAGCTGTTTGTCTCTTGGGACTGAATGCAACAGGATTGAGAGGCTCTGACTAAACGGTTCATTTTGGTCAGGGGTGTAACACATAGAGAGGATGTGCCAACTGATGAATTCTTTCCTTTAGGGGGCAGTGTCATCATGATCAGGTGATCACTGATTCCCTTTGGGCAAGACTCCAGGTTTCTGACAAATGTGTTCAGACGGCAAAGCTGTCTCTCTGGGCTCCTCCAGTGACTGTGCTGACCAAAACAACGTGTACCCTGCCCCATCCTCTGTAAACTCTACAGACTCAGCCAGGCATGTCTTGCTGGAAGCAGCGATGTCTGAAGTTCATGCCCTGATAGTTTTGGTTGACGTTCTGGTCTGGTACTCTTGTAGACAGATGGTGTTGGAAGTAAACAGGCTTAAAAAAATGCATCAAAAGCTTTGAAATTGATGCACTCTCGAGATTTTGCGGCAGTGCTGATTTCAAATGGAGTTGAAATGACATCAGGTCATGAACCTGGAAGTGAATCCACGCTGCCTGAGTGACCATAAACCATGCACAGGATGACACTGAGAACAAGCTGAGCAGTCCACAGGACTGCAAGCTGACAGTTTTTCTTTATCTTCTGGTGGTTTTGTTTTGTTGCACTTGGATCGTTAATCACATTCTGGTTGTTTTTGTTATTTGCTGGTAGAATTGTGATGTTCCCGTGAATATTCATGAGGAGTAAATGAACTGGCAAGTCTGTAGATGCTCGTCTCTCACAGCTGAGCCAAAAAAAAAAAAAAAATCTTTTATTATGGTTAACACATATTGTTTTCAGAATATCATTTATACATACAAATTTGGTGCTCATTGTTATGAACAGCATTGTGACATCTTTGAAGAGAGGAAACTAACAAATGCGCTTCTTCACAACAGCAACAACAAAAAGAAACACGAAAAACAAATCAACAAAAAAAACACGAACGAAACAAAAAATTTCTTAGAAATTCCATGTCATGTGTCTAAATGTCAAAGTCACTCCTTTCTCTAAGATATATATTTAGAATAAGAGTTAAAATAGAGGCTTAATAGCATGCAAACTCTCTCTCTCTCTCTCTCTCTCTCTCTCTCTCTCTCTCTCTCTCTCTCTCTCTCTCTCTCTCTCTCTCACACATGCTGTCTCTCTCTACACTTTTCCCCTCTACTACTTTCTCTGTCTGTCCGTCTGGGTGAATCTCTCTCTCTGTGCTCCTCTCATACCTCCATCCTCTGCTCCTGCCCCACTCTCCCACTCACTCTCTTTCCGTCTTTTGCTGTGACAAACATGCACACATGTGTATACACACATACATATACAAAATTGCTTACACATATCTGTGCACTCCGTAGGGAACAACATAGGTAACAATTAGCTCGAACAAAAATGTTGATAGGTTTGGAGAATGAACCAAGTGGAATGTGGGGCCGGAATAGCTCAGTGGTAGAGCGCCAGACTCGTAATCTTGGTGATCCTGGGGTTGCAGGTTCGAATTTCCGCCAAGCCGTTTCGGTACAGGGGGATTTTTCCCTCGGAGTTAACATTGGTTCTGACTCCATTTCCCATACAGTACTTCGAATGAGACTATGAACCGAGGTTCCGTGTGTGAACGCACGCATAACATCTTGCACATGTAAAATCCCATCACCAACTTTCGGAAGAGAAGGCCAGTTTTGGCCGTCGGTATGGATGACACGTTACACATAGCATGGACCCTGCATGAAAAATGGAAAGAATGAAAGAAGTAAGGAAACTGAGTGAACGATATTGACTGGATGACTCGGGGGGGGAAACGACTGAATAAAATGCCAGCTGGCAGCTCTTCAGTCGGCACCACCCAGGTAGGCAGCCGTTGTGTAAACGAGTGTGGCGTGTAAAGCGCTCAGAGCTTGGTCTCTAGCCGAGGATAGGCGCTATATAAGTATTCATTATAATGATAATAATAATGTTAGACAAAGATGACAACCAATGCCATTCTCTCAGTCCCCACCACTTGGAAACCAAAGCTGGTCCCATGTCCACAAGCCAGTAGAGCAATGAATTAACACCTCTGGCAGTAAGTAGGCTCCTATTGTAGCAGCAAAACCACTGACCATGAATTACTTCCCTTGCCAGAACGTAGCAGCCAAAAATTCTTGATCCTGTCGGCGATACCAGCCTGCTAGAGGACAGGGTACCACGTTTGCGGGACTGTGCACCAATGTTCACCGCACCGACAAATGTTGGAGTGCAGTTTTTCATTTGTTTATGATTTGTGTCTTCTCCTGCAAACAGGCATTATCGCATTTCGTTAAGATCATACCAAAGCTGTCCATCTACCTAATACGGGTATGTTTGTACATTTTCAGGCTGTTCTGATACCTGAAGTCATACCTATACTGATTAAAGATGAACATATCCCAGTGAAGGCGGTACCTGTTCAGATTGTACCTACTGGGCTGTGAGTGAACCAAGGTGTTGGTACTTCGAATGATGCAAACCACTTGGGTCATAGAATTTGTAGTGAAGACCAAACGATGAGACTTAGTAAAGATGACTTCAAAGCATGATGATGTCTCATCAAACCATTCCTGGCAGTCAAAATGACTTCAAAGTAACGTCTCATCTAATCATTTCTGGCAGTCAAGATGACTTCAAAGCATAACGTTGTCTTATCAAACCATGTCTGGCAGTCAAGGTGATTTCAAAGCATAATGTTGTCTTATCAAACCATTTCTGGCAGTCGAGATGACTTCAAAGCATAACGTTTCTTATCAAACCATTTTTGGCAGTCGAGATGACTTCAAAGCATAACGTTTCTTATCAAACCATTTCTGGCAGTCGAGATGACTTCAAAGCATAACGTTTCTTATCAAACCATTTCTGGCAGTCAAGATGACTTCCAAGCATAACTTTGTCTTATCAAACCATTTTTGGCAGTCAAGATGACTTCAAAGCATAACTTTGTCTCATCAAACCATTTTTGGCAGTCAAGATGACTTCAAAGCATAACTTTGTCTCATCAAACCATTTCTGACAGTCAAGATGACTTCAAAGCATAACTTTGTCTCATTAAACCATTTCTGGCAGTCAAGATGACTTCAAAGCATAACTTTGTCTCATTAAACCATTTCTGGCAGTCAAGGTGACTTCAAAGCATAACGTGTCTTATCAAACCATTTCTGGCAGTCAAGATGATTTGCAAGCATAAGATTGTCTCATCTGACCATTTCTGACAGTCAAGGTGACTTCAAGGCATGATGTCTCATCTCACCTTTTCTGACAGTCAAGATGACTTCAAAGCATAAAGTTGTCTCATGTGACCATTTCTGGCAGTCAAGATGACTTCAAGGCATAGCGTTGTCTCATCTCACCTTTTCTGGCTGGTTGGTTTGTCCCCAAACTTGAAGACATTCTGGGTATTTTTGCTGTTGCTGTTGTCAGATTTATCGTTCATGTAATGAATGAATTTGATTATTTTGTTTGTTTTTCGGAGTTCTTTGCTTCTGGTGTTCTCTTTCACATTTTACATTCTTAAAAGACTGACATGAAGGCAAGATGGGGCTGGTATGTTGTTAACATGAAAATGTGCACATAACTGCTGGTGTTACTCGTAACTTGGCCACCTAACTTTTTCTTCATCACACTCTTTAAGAAAGGACATGTAATTTACTAATATGTCTTTCGCATTCAGTGCAAAAATGACATCTTTTGGAATTAAAGAAATTTTACTTGGTGGTTTTCACAGGCTGTTTACTGGTAGATATTAATGTCATGGTTGATATTTGACAGATGGTGTTTATGACCTGTGTAGGCACGTGTCAGAAAGTGTGGCATGTGTGTGTGCATACATCTGCTTGGTTTGAGTTTGTCGCTCTATGTGTCTGTAGCATATGTGGGCATATGTATGAATGTATGGCATTTATATTAATATGTACATATATATATATACATATATATATGTGGGTGTGTGTATGTGTTTCTCACAGAGAATAACAGATAAATTTTTGGCTATGTTATGCCTGCATATTTCTTCGACAAAATCCTTCTCCTTTTTTTTTTTTTTTTTGTGGTATCAGCTAAAATCCAGTAATTTTGGGTGTGTGTTTTTTTTCCAAAAGACAGCAGCCTTCCTCTATGTAGAGCTTGATTTGTAACTGGATTTTTTTTCCATTTTAATTCATTGCACACATTTTGTGTTTCAGTTCATTTGCAGGTAATCCGCAGTTGGATGGATAACAGGATAACAATTTTTATTTGTCCAAAAGATGGAAAATTCATTTTCGACAGCACAGCAACCATATACCAGGACCACACACACACACACACACACACACACACACACACACACACACACACACACACACATGGAATCGAATAGGAAAAGTCAGTGTTTGTTCCATGTTCAAACAAACAGTGAACCAAGTTGATCATTTCTGTAACAGGTTCATCTGTTTCCTGTTCATAAAGTATGTTAGTGCTTGTGAAACAGACACAGAAGTGACACAGCGTAGCATGTGAAACATAAAACAGGGAATACTAAGTACATAACTCAAAGCCATAAACTTGAAAGGAAAATTACTGTTCCACTGGACAAAAGGGAAAAAAATATTATAAGACAAAACATGACGCGTTTTGACTCGTTTGATTTTCTTCAGACAAGATAAACATTTCAGGACATTGAAAACAAAGAACGAGTAATCACTTATCTTTTGAAATTGGGCATCAAGTTTGATAAGTGATTGCCTGAAGAAGACCAAAAATGAAACGCGTTGTGTTTTGTCTTATAATTTGGTTGTCCCTATTGTCAGGCGGAATAGTGATTTAAAAAAAAAGTTTTTTACAGTTTCTGCTTGCAGTTACTTCACTTTGAAACTAATATGAAAGCCATCAGTTCAGTTGTCGATGTCCAGAGGTACTTTACAGGTGATAATCTCTGTCCAACTTTCGTTTAGTTACCTGCTGTGGTGATCTGTGTAGTGAGTTGTACTAGTGATGTTTAACCGCCAGTCATGACAGTACTGTTTAGCTCCCTAATATGATGATGCTGTTTAGTGCACTGTTGTAATAGTACTGGTTAGCTAGCTTTTAGTAGCAGTACCGACACTGCCGTAGAATGATATACTGTTTGATAAACAGTTACAACAGTTTTGTTTCATTAACATTTACGACATTGTTATTCATTTAGCTACCTTCCGCAGTGCTGTTCAAATGGCAGTTGTTGTTGTCGTGCCCTGGCTAAAAGACTCCAGGGATCCATGTCAGGGCTGTTTGCTTAGCTGTTATAGTAGTACTTTTTAGCTGTTGTCATCATGCTGATTAGCTGGCAACAATGATGGTGTTTTGTTGGTGTTTTGATAGTGCTGTTAGTCACCAATCATGATAATACTGTTTACTTTTTAGCTGTTATGGTAGTACTGTTTAGTTGTCTGCCAAAATAGCATTGTGGCTAATTGACCAGAGTAGTATTGTTTTGTAAGCAGTTACAGTTGTGATTTAAGTAGCTGTTATACTATTACCTTATTCAAAGTTAGCCTCTTTTGCCTCGTATGAACTGAGTGCAGAATACTGTTTAAGGTTTTTCTTTTTTTGTTTTTGTTTTGAGCTTCTTTTTTTTCTTGTTCGTTTGTGTATGTGTGTATTGCCTAAAGGGTTTACTTTTTGTTTGTTTATTTGTTCAGGTATGTGTGTATTAGAGCAAGTTGGATTTTTTTTAATTGATTAGCATCTTATTGCTTTAAGAAAGGAAGATGAGGTGTGAATGTATATTTTGGCCTGCAGCACAAAGCCAAGAAGAAGCGCCGGGTGCGGGTGACCTTCCAGAACATCTTGAACGGCCATGAAGGGGTGCTGAAACTGCCAGTGTGGAAACAGATCCATTACCTGTGGTCGGCGCCCATCACCAAGTTCTGGCTGAGCCAGGTAAACCTTGTTTCATCCACACCTTATGGACAGGTAGTGAGGAGCAAGCTGGCTGCCAACCTCCAGAGACATTGGGCCAGCAGCTGTGCGCTCAGAAGTGTATTTGGCTTCTCTCCCCTGACATTGCGTTATTTGTATTCTTGCTTTTCCTGAGGTAGTCTCCTGATGCAAGATTGACTGTATCCTGGTGTGTGTGTGTGTGTGTGTGTGTGTGTGTGTGTGTGTGTGTGTGTGTGTGTTGTTGTTTGTTTCTTCTTTCTCATTTACGGGGTACTCCCCCTCTTCAGTCATTTTTACGAAGGGTGTTTTAGGTGTTGGACCATTTTTACCCCACCATGTAGGGACTGTGTTCCATTGTGAGGTTTTGGAATAGTGCTTGCAGACTGTGTGGGTATTTCCATACCCTATGGTTCACACCAAGTTTTTGCAGCGCCTCATGTTAGCCTCAAGTAAGGTGTCGCTTTGTTTTCTGTTAAAATAGCAGCAACTGGATGTGACGGCTTTGTTTGACAGTATGATTGGTTGCCTGGTTGATATTGGGGTTATATTATATAAAAGTAAATGGAAAGTACACCTCTGTCATGCTGTCTGAGACCAGATTGGAAGTCCATAGCGTCATATTCATGATCAGGAAAAATGATAATAATGATAATGAGGACAGTTTCTATAGCACCCATCCTAACAGTGTAGGCCACAGGGCGCTTTATAGGTTTAAGCAAATCAATATTTAAGATATAGGCAAGACGCAAACACAAACACATGCACGCGCAAGTGTGCTGGCACACACAAACATACACACACATCTTCATTCGTGAGTCAGAAACATATGCACATACTCGCACTCACCAACTCTCGCGTGTGTGCGCGCGCGCGCATGCACGCACGCACGCACGCACGCACGCACGCACGCACGCACACATGTACATGCTCTCTCTTCTCTCTCACACACACACACACACACACACACACACACACACACACACACACACACACACACAAACAACACGCACGCACGCACACACACACACACACACACACACACACACACACACACACACACACACACACACAAATTAGTAGCATTTCAGGTGGTATTCTGCAACTGGCATTTAAACAGATAAGTTTTTAAGTGCAGACTTGAAAGTCGCAAAGGAGGGAGTTGGAAAGGTAGTGGAGTCCAGAGTATCGCCACAGAAAATGAGAAAAAGAAGTACACAGTCATGGTGGCACTCTCCGGAAAGGGGGACGGGGGATGGGCACTGACTGGCACTGGCTCGGCGACTAAGTGATTATTGTCATCAGTAAGAGCCTTAGCATGTGTCCTGTGTATGTTGGATCAGAACAGGCACCTCTGAAGTGCACCGAGGTGACTCAACAGCAGTGCAGCGACTACTCTGGTGGGTTGCTTCATGACAGTTTGACATTGACTCTGCTCGTGTATGGCATCAGTTATTGGATAAGAGAAAGTCTCCTAGTGTGTGTGTGTGTTCAGATTTTGTTCTTGTTCTTAAATGTGTGTGTGGCCAGTACAATGTACAGAAGAAATTTAATCCAGAGAATGTGATTTTTTTTTAAAAAGATGGGTTTTTTTGTATTTATGTATGTGTGCGAGTGCATGCTACAGTAAGGATTTATTCCATCAAAAGTTTATTTTTGTTTAATTAGTGTGCAGCCAGTGCAAATTTCTGTCGTGATTTACTCCAGTGAGTGTGTTCGATTTAAAAAATTTTTTTGTTTGTTTGTGTCTTGTATGTGTATGATCCATGCATGTAACAGTAGTGATTTATTCCAGTGAATGTGTTTACATATCTTTTTTGTCTTATATGTGTGTGGTCAGTGTACATTACACTGGTGATTTATTCCAGTAAGATCTCTTTTTTTTAAAATCTTTTTTTTCTTTCTTTTTTTTTTACTTGCTTATTTGGACTTCCTCTGTTGTCAGTTTTTTTTATTGCATCAGATCTGCAATCCTGTTGCCAAGATGAATCCCGCTGTCTTCTCCAGGTCTTGGCTGCCTCAATGCTGCATCTGCAGCTCTGCACCCCTAGCCAGGTTTGATGCCACAGAAAATCATGGGGTGGACGGTGTTAGAGAGTGTGTTCTGGGGTCTGAGGTCCAGTGCCACACGGACATTCATCTGTGTGGGCAATCTTAATTTTGGCGTCATATACTATACCATGTCAGACCATAGCATTCTACGGCAGTTAGTCAGCTCTGCCAGGCCGAATTTTTTGTGACTAATGCAGTAATAAGACGGTCACATGACGCCCACCCTACTTCCGCCGTAGGAAGAAGCCGGTGTCCGCTTCCTGTTCCTCATTCATCTTCGGCCTGCAGACCAAGCAAGATAAGTCTTGTGCTCTGTCTCGGGCTGCGGCAGACAGCACAGCTAGGAGCCACTATAACGGCCTGGCCGTTAGAGATGCTGTGCTGTCACAGTCTAGTCTCTCCCCAGCGCTTAAGGTGGCCTTGCGGTGCATCCCGGGTCAGGAGCAGTCCCTCTTTGGCGACTATTCGACTGCTGTCATCACCCACTCAGTCGAAGAGCGCAGGCAGGCGGCGTCTTTTGCGGCCAGGCCCCCTCGCCAGCCTCGCCCTGCTGGACCCTCCTTTCGCTCCACCACCCCCCACTCCAGACCCCAGCCCTATCCCATGCAGGCACCATCTTGCGCCGCACGGCCCGCCAAGCGCTCTAATACCGCCTCTAGGCCGAAGCCGAAACTCCCCCAACAGAATTTTTGGTTCGGCCAACAGGCATGGCCTCGGAGGTGACTGGCAGACTCACCTACGGGGGAGTGGGAACAGGCAGAAACCTCGCTGCCCCACGGCCCCTCTGGTGGGCAGCCTATCCCGGCATGCCCACCAGTGGAGACGTTTGGGCCTCAACCCATGGATAGTGGCAGTGTTACAGGAGGGGTTCCGCCTGCCTTGGGCCCACGAACGCCCCCCTCTCATACGTTCTCCACCCCCCTCCCCCCGCGAACCCCCTCCTGCTCAGGCGGAGGCGCTTCGCCAGGAAGTCGAGGAACTCCTCCTAAAAGGGGCCATCACAGAGATATCCCATCCCAACCCGGGGTTTTACTCTCACCTCTTTGTGGTCCCCAAACCCTCAGGAGGATGGAGGCCCATCCTCGACCTCTCCCCGGGGTGCCCATCTCACTCCCGACCCAGGCCCTGGAACTCTACACAGATGCCTCCAACTCGGGCTGGGGGGCCCACTTGAAGAACAGTCATGCCTCGGGAGTGTGGGACGCACGGACTGCCCATCTCCACATCAACGTCCTGGAACTGGAAGCGGTCAGGCTTGCCCTCCTCCACTTCCAAAACCAGGTCGCGCACCAAGTTGTTCTCCTACTCACGGACAACACCTCAGTGGCTTGCTATGTCAACAAAGGGGGAGGGGGGGGGGGCACGCTCCATCAGCCTCTCTCTCCGGACAGAGGCTCTCCTCCGCTGGTGTCACGCGCATGGAATCACCCTCCGCGCGAGACACATTGCGGGAACCTACAATATTTTGACAGACTCCCTCAGCCGCTCCAGGTCCGTCCTTCACACGGAATGGAGCCTCAGCAGGCTAACCCTAACCTCGGTGTGGGAACATTGGTTCAGGCCCATAGTCGACCTCTTTGCCACCCGATTCAACCATGGTCTGCCAGTGTATGTCTCTCCCGTCCCCGATCCCCAAGCGTATGCAATCAACGCTCTCTCCCTTCCCTGGTTGGGCCTCATAGCATACGCCTTCCCACCCTTCCCGATCCTCCACAAGGTGATCAGGAAGACGAGACTGGAAAGACCCAGGCTCATTCTCATCACCCCATGGTGGCTGACCCAGTCCTGGTTTCCGGACCTCAAGTCACTCGCCCATGTTCCACCTCTCCACCCTCCGGGGGTTGCGACCTTGTCGTGGTCGGAGGGCTTGCGCGGTCCAGTGATCCCTTAGGCTTTGCTGGCGGGGGCATCAATACTTGGAGATAGGCTGGTTTTTTCAAACTACTTCTAGGTCCGAGAAGCTAAGATGCTGTCTGGCCTAAGCGTAATGTGGTAAGGAGTTGATGCCCCTGGTAGGGCTTCCCATGTCAGATAGGCTAAGGGTGAGGATCCTGACTAAGAGTAACCCGCCTTTTCCTTTTCTTGTTTTCTGCCTTTCTTGTTTGGCCCTTTTCTGTCTTCGTCTCCCCTTCAAGTCTTCTTTTCCACACTCCTTTTCTCTCTGTGGTCTCCTTAAGATCCGCCGCGTTTGCCGTGCGGTGCGACCTGTGTCGGAGGGGAATGAGATCCTGGTGATTGAGAGGGCCAGTGCTTGAGGAGGCCGGTGCTCTCAACACATCACTTTGGCTCGGACCTCTCCTAGACAGGGAGTACACTTTGGCCCGGGTGTGCTAATCGGCTCCCCTTCTTGGGGCTGGGTCAAGACGGGCAGTTCCCCTGCTGGCCATGTGAACCCTGCAGTGCTCAGCTCTCTGTTCCCGGGAGTTGAGCATGATCAGGGGGGATAGGGTTGGTGGTTTCTGTTTGTCGTATATCTCTCCTGAAGCCTGGAAGGGGTCAAGACATTGGTTTCTTGGCCCTGGCCCCTTAGTTGGACTCCATGGTGGGTGGGTAAGGGAGAGATGAAACATAATAAAATAAATATGGCTTTTTCAAAAAACATCCCCCCAAAAAGAAGAGGAAGGCAGCATCCCCTATTTCAGGGGATCTTTATTCTGACAGTGATTCCGATACAGAGGTTAGACAGAGGACAGGTTTCTGGGCTTCCTGGCTCGTGATGGAAGGGACGGAGCAGGAAAGACCCCTTTCAGCTCTGAGCCCTTTTGCTATCCAGAAGGGCTTTCAAGGTTTAGCAGGTGACCCTCGATCCATCAAAAGATTGCGGAATGGCTCATTCCTGATTCAATGTAGATCAAAAAAACAATCCGAACAGCTGCTGAGGGCAACAAAGCTCGTGGACAGGGAGATCAGGGTAACTCCCCATAAACAGTTGAATTCGTCGAAAGGTGTGATTCGCTGCCGGGATTTATCAGGTGTCTCAGAGGCAGAGATCAAAACGGAGCTGGCGTCCCAGGGTGTGACGGAGGTGCGCAGGGTGACGGTAAAGAAAGGTGCAGAAAGAGTGGCCACCAACACCCTCTTTCTGACATTCTGCAACCCTGTGCTTCCTCCGGTCATCAAAGTCGGCTACCTGAATGTCCGGGTTCAGTTATATGTTCCGTCCCGTTGAGGTGCTTCAGATGCCAGAGGTTTGGCCATGTCAGGGACCGCTGTTCTGGGCAGGAGGTGTGCGGTGTTTGCTGCAAGGCAACCCCATGATGGGCCGTGTCAAGATCCGGCACATTGTGCTAACTGCGGTGGCGACCATCCCTCCTCTTCAAGAAACTGTTCTCTTTGGATTCAGGAATCCACGGTACAAAAAGTCAAAACAGAAAAGAAGATCTCGTTTTTTGAAGCCTGGAAACAGGTTGTGGGCAGTCAGACGCCGACAGCTTCTTCATATGCTTCGGCTCAGTCAGTCTGCTGCCAGACTGATGAATTCATGTTTTCGAAGACATTGCAAGGAAGAATTGTCAATTCTGGTGGTAGCAGGTCCACCACCTCCCAACCCAAAGTGAATGCCCTGGTGGAGGCAAAAAATCCGCCACCCCTCAGACTGCTCAGCAGTCTACAACATCTGCTGCTGGGCAGATTAAAAAACCAGCACTCTCACCTCGAACTCCTCTGTCCAGTGCCCGTGCGGGCAAGGGAGTTCAATCCAGTGTGGAGATGGTGGAGATGAGGAAGAAACCTCCCCGTCTCCCAAATCCAGACCTTCTTCACCTGTTGGCAAGTCTGCCAGCAGGTCTGAAGACCAACACAGTCCAGTGAAATTAAGCAACAAATTTACACCTTTAGAAGCAGATGTTGATGAGGAGATGACCTCGCTACTTCAGAGGCACACCGGTTCATCTCCAAAATGGCAGATTTGAGAAATGCCCACTTGAAGTTTTTAAACAATGGCAGAAGTCACACGAGTACTTCTATCGTCACATAACTCACAATGGTTCAAGTTCAAGTTGTAATGTATAAGTGCTGTTAGCAGCATCACATAGTATTCAACAGAAAACATAAAAACACACATTTACAAAAAATAGTCATTCCTTGCTTGAAAACTGCCTCGCAGGGCTCTTCATAATTTGGAGCAAACCAGACTTCCAGTAGTAAGCCTGGTGTAGCGCACTCTTTATCTGACCGTCCTAGCCTCTCCCCTCCCACATGGCAGAGCAGGCCATAAATCAGTGTAATGAGGAAGGCAGACGTTTTCCCTCTCCTGCTGCCAGTATCTTTCACAGCAGGGAAGAGTATCGGCCAAGTGTACAGAGGTAGCCTACCCTCCCTTCCTTTCCTTAACATATCCTCTTTCTCAGCACAGTTGGTTAAAGCCGGCTGTTCCGCTGTTGCTCCAAACACATAGGTAATCTTGCTCTGTGCCACAAGTGTTTTTTCGCTTTATCTCTGCTATTATGCAACATCACATCACCAGGTTTGGAGCTCTTGATAAGACCATGAAAAGACACACAATGCACCAAAAAACCCAAAACCCAAAATTTGGAGGTAATCTGGTGTGGCTCTAATGTAGCGAGTCCTGATCTCTCTCCTTTTCGCCCTCTGCACCATGGATAGTACAGTATTCCATTGGAATATCCGTGGACTAAATTCCAACTTTGAGGAGCTGCAGCTTCTGTGTCAATCTATAAAACCTTCCGTCTTGGCTCTTCAGGAAACTCAAATTCAAAGCCAGAAGACCTTCACTTTTTCTGGCTTTAATATTCTTTCAAATCCTGCACAACCATCCACGTTGGGACTGTCGGGCGGTGTTGCCCTTCTCCTACACAAAACTCTGCTGTATAGTCCTATTGCTCTGTCTACCTCCCTTCAAGCTGTTGCTGCGAGAGTCACAGACTCCACAAGACTGTAACAATCTGTTCTCTTTATCTACCTCCTTCAGTCCCGGTTTGTCGTCAGGACCTTGTCAGTCTGATAGGAGAACTTCCTCGACCTTTTTTGCTGTTGGGTGACTTTAACGGTCACAGTCCTCTTTGGGGTAATGTCAGTACGTCATCCAGAGGTCTGCTAATTGAGGATGTCCTTTCGGATTTGGATTTGTGTTGTCTGAACGACAGATCTGCAACTTACCTCCACTCTTCCACAGGTTCACTTTCGTGTTTAGATTTGTCGATTTGTGACCCCTCGCTGGTCCTGGACTATGAGTGGTCTGTCCATGACGATCTGCACGGAAGTGACCATTTCCCTGTCCTTCTACAACCGTGATAACTGAACACGTCTCTGTCTCTCAACATCTAAATTATAAGAAAGCAAGCTGGGATCTATTTGCAACCACTATTTCTACGGAATTCCAGGACACTGATTTTCTTCAGAGTCTGGACCCAGCTGAATCTCTGACCAACACTGTGATCAAATGTGCTAAAGCCTGTATTCCAGTGTCTTCCGATAAACTTCAAATGCCAAAAACACCCTGGTTTGATTCAGACTGCCAACAAATTTCCAAAGTTCGAAAACGGGCTCAGCGTCGGGTATACCAACGACCTTCGGGTCCCAACGCTCGAGCCATCAGAAACTCCGTGCTAAATCAAGACACACTTTTAAAATCAGTAAATGTCGGTCCTGGAGAAGCTTCTGCTCCAGGCTGACATCGAAAACTTCCAAGAAAAAAGTGTGGAACATCATTAAGAAAATCAAAGGGAAGAACACCTATCCCACTGTGAACCATCTAAAGTTTTCGGACTCTTTAATAACGGAGAAAAAAGCAGTTGCTAATCTGCTTGCTTCAACCATTGAAAAGAATTCCTCCTCTTCTAACAAATCAGACACTTTTGTCAAAAACAAAGCCCTTAAAGAAAAATCACCCTGCTACTTTTTGTCAGACAACATGGAAGACTACAATCTTCCTTTCACGTTAAACGAACTGAAATCTGCCTTACTTTCTTGCAGCGATTCCTCTCCAGGTATAGATGAAATCCATTATCAACTGTTGAAACATCTTCCGCAAATAGGTCTGAACATCCTGCTACAGGTATACAACCATGTGTGGACTACTGGTTTCTTTCCACCTTCTTGGCGAAATGCCCTCATTATTCCAATTCCCAAACCTGGAAAAGATCTTTCTAACCCATCAAACTACCGTCCCATAGCTTTGACCAGCTGTGTCTGTAAATTGATGGAAAAAATGGTCAATGCTAGACTCATGTGGAAACTCGAAACCGATGGCCTTTTGGCGAAAGAACAGTGTGGTTTCCGCAAACATCGGACTACAGTTGACCATTTGATTCGTCTGGAATCTACCCTTCGGAACGCCTTTTTGAACAGACAGCATGCAGTGGCAATTTTCTTTGACTTGGAGAAGGCCTACGATACCACCTGGAAGTCGGGGATACTTCATGATCTCCATGATCTGGGTTTTCGAGGTCCCTCCGGGGGTTGCGACCTTGTCGTGGTCGTAGGGCTTGCGCGGTCCAGTGATCCCTTAGGCTTTGCTGGCGGGGGCATCAATACTTGAGATAGGCTGGTTTTTTCAAACTGCTTCTAGGCCTGAGAGGTGAAGTTGCTGTCTGGCCTAAGCGTAACGTGGTAAGGAGTTGATGCCCCTGGTAGGGCTTCCCATGTCAGATAGACTAAGGGTGAGGATCCTGACTAAGAGTAACCCGCCTTTCTCCTTTTCTTGTTTTCTGCCTTTATTTGGCCCTTTTCTATCTTCGTCTCCCCTTCAAGTCTTCTTTTCCACACTCCTTTTCTCTCTGTGGTCTCCTTAAGATCCGCCGCGTTTGCCGTGCGGTGCAACCTGTGTCGGAGGGGAATGAGATCCTGGTGATTGAGAGGGCGGGGGAACGAAATGGTTGATCGTTTTAGCCAAGAACGCCACAAGAGAGAAACTGTCCAACACTTATATCCCCTGCTCAGATGTGGAACCAAAATTAACGATTATGTGAGAGACCTCTGGCAGGAGGATTGGAACACACAGACGAATAACAAACTCTTTCAGATCCGTCCAAACCTTAAAGACTTCCTCCCATCTACGTCGGGTGGTCGTAAAGAGGAAACGGTTCTGTGCCGGCTGCACACCGGCCATTCGTATTTTACCCATTGTTACCTTTTAAAGAGTGAAGAAGCTCCGTGGTGCATTCCATGTCATGCGCCACTCACAATGAAACATGTTCTTTTAGAGTGTTGGGACTTGCACGATGTGAGACACAAACATTTTACAGCGGAGTCCATGAAGATCCTGTTCAGGGATGTCCGCCTGACGTGATCCTTGAGTTTTTGAGAGAGATTAAAACATTTTTCATCTGATTTAAGATTTTACGGCCAAAGATTTTTAACAAAGTTTCTGGTGCGTTTGTAGACGATGTCATTTAACGAGATGTGTGAAAGTTGGGTTTTTTTTTTTTTTTTTTTTTTTTTTTTTTTTTTTTTTTTTTTTTTAATGACTGGTGAGTTGATTTTACGTGGTGACAGCCCTGATGTGGCCCTTTGCGGTCGGCTGGGCTATAAGCAACATTATCTTATCTTATCTGATTGAGAGGGCCAGCGCTCTCAACACATCACTTTGGCTCGGACCTCTCCTGGGACAGGGAGTACACTTTGGCCCGGGTGTGTCTAATCGGCTCCCTTCTTGGGGCTGGGTCAAGACGGGCAGTTCCCTGCTGGCCATGTGAACCCCTGCAGTGCTCAGCTCTCTGTCCCGGGAGTTGAGCATGATCAGGGGGATAGGGTTGGTGGTTTCTGTTTGTCGTATATCTTCCCGAAGCCTGGAAGGGGTCAAGACATTGGTTTCTTGGCCCTGGCCCCTTAGTTGGACTCCAAGGTGGGTGGGTAAGGGAGAGATGAAACATCATAAATTTATTATGGCTTCCAAAAAACATCCCCCCAAAAAGAAAAGGAAGGCAGCTTCCCCTATTTCAGGGGATTTCGATACTGACAGTGATTCTGATACAGAGGTTAGACAGAGGACAGGTTTCTGGGCTTCCTGGCTCGTGATGGAAGGGACGGAGCAGGAAAGACCCCTTTCAGCTCTGAGCCCTTTTGCTATCCAGAAGGGCTTTCAGGGTTTAGCAGGTGACCCTCAATCCATCAAAAGATTGCGGAATGGCTCATTCCTGATTCATGTAGATCCAAAAAAACAATCTGAACAGCTGCTGAGGGCAACAAAACTTGTGGACAGGGAGATCAGGGTAAC
Organism: Conus ventricosus; assembly: GCA_018398815.1. Taxonomy (NCBI): domain Eukaryota; kingdom Metazoa; phylum Mollusca; class Gastropoda; order Neogastropoda; family Conidae; genus Conus; species Conus ventricosus. The sequence continues at coordinate 65,578,600 of CM031601.1, forward strand.
TCCCCACAAACAGTTGAATTCATCGAAAGGTGTGATTCGCTGCCGGGATTTATCAGGTGTCTCAGAGGCAGAGATCAAAACAGAGCTGGCGTCCCAGGGTGTGACGGAGGTGCGCAGGGTGACGGTAAAGAAGGGTGCAGAAAGAGTGGCCACCAACACCCTCTTTCTGACATTCTGCAACCCTGTGCTGCCTCCGGTCATCAAAGTCGGCTACCTGAATGTCCGGGTTCAGTTATATGTTCCGTCCCCGTTGAGGTGCTTCAGGTGCCAGAGGTTTGGCCATGTCAGGGACCGCTGTTCTGGGCAGGAGGTGTGGGGTGTTTGCTGCAAGGCAACCCATGATGGGCCGTGTCAAGACCCGGCATATTGTGCTAACTGCGGTGGCGACCATCCCTCCTCTTCAAGAAACTGTCCTCTTTGGATTCAGGAATCCGAAATACAAAGAATAAAAACTGAAAAGAAAATTTCCTTTTTTGAGGCCCGCAAACAGGTTGTGGGCAGTCAGACGCCGACAGCCTCTTCCTATGCTTCGGCCGTAAAGAAAGTTCCCACAGTTCCTACTCGGTCAGTCTGCTGCCAGACTGATGAATTCATGTTTTCGAAGACATTACAAGGTAGAATTGTCAATCCTGGTGGTAGCAGGTCCACCACCTCCCAACCCAAAGTGAATGCCCCTGGAGGAGGCAAAAAATCCACCACCCCTCAGACTGCTCAGCAGTCTACAACATCTGCTGCTGGGCAGATTAAAAAACCAGCACCCCTACCTCGAACTCCTCTGTCCAGTGCCCGTGCGGGCAAGGGAGTTCAATCCAGTGTGGAGATGGTGGAGATGAGGAAGAAGCCTCCACCGTCTCCCAAATCCAGACCTTCTTCACCTGTTGGCAAGTCTGCCAGCAGGTCTGAAGACCAACACAGTCTAGTGAAATTAAGCAACAAATTTACACCTTTAGAAGCAGATGTTGATGAGGAGATGACCTGATCTCTCTCCTTTTCGCCCTCTGCACCATTGATAGTACAGTATTCCATTGGAATATCCGTGGTCTAAATTCCAACTTCGAGGAGCTGCAGCTTCTGTGTCAATCTATAAAACCTTCCGTCGTAGCTCTTCAGGAAACTCAAATTCAAAGCCAGAAGACCTTCACTTTTTCTGGCTTTAATATTCTTTCAAAACCTGCACAACCATCCACGTTGGGACTGTCGGGCGGTGCTGCCCTTCTCATACAAAACTCTGCTGTATAGCCCTGTGGCTCTGTCTACCTCCCTTCAAGCTGTAGCTGCGAGAGTCACTCTCCACAAGACTGTGACAATCTGTTCCCTTTATCTACCTCCTTCAGTCCCGGTTTGTCGTCAGGACCTTGTCAGTCTGATAGGAGAACTTCCTCGACCTTTTTTGCTGTTGGGTGACTTTAACGGTCACAATCCTCTTTGGGGTAGTGTCAATACGTCATCCAGAGGTCTGCTAATTGAGGATGTCCTTTCGGATTTGGATTTGTGTTGTCTGAACGACGGATCTGCAACTTACCTCCACTCTTCCACAGGTTCACTTTCGTGTTTAGATTTGTCGGTTTGTGCCCTCCGGGGGTTGCGACCTTGTCGTGGTCGGAGGGCTTGCGCGGTCCAGTGATCCCTTAGGCTTTGCTGGCGGGGGCATCAATACTTGGAGGTAGGCTGGTTTTTTCAAACTGCTTCTAGGTCCGAGAAGCTAAGATGCTGTCTGGCCTAAGCGTAACGTGGTAAGGAATTGATGCCCCTGGTAGGGCTTCCCATGTCAGATAGGCTAAGGGTGAGGATCCTGACTAAGAGTAACCCGCCTTTCTCCTTTTCTTGTTTTCTGCCTTTATTTGGCCCTTTTCTATCTTCGTCTCCCTTCAAGTCTTCTTTTCCACACTCCTTTTCTCTCTGTGGTCTCTTTAAGATCTGCCGTGTTTGTCGTGCGGTGCAACCTGTGTCGGAGGGGAATGAGATCTGGTGATTGAGAGGGCCAGCGCTCTCAACACATCACTTTGGCTCGGACCTCTCCTAGACAGGGAGTACACTTTGGCCCGGGTGTACTAATCGGCTCCCCTTCTTGGGGCTGGGTCAAGACAGACAGTCCCCCTGCTGGCCAAGTAAACCCCTGCAGTGCTCAGCTCTCTGTTCCCGGGAGTTGAGCATGATCAGGGGGGTAGGGTTGGTGGTTTCTGTTTGTCGTATGTCTCTCCGAAGCTTGGAAGGGGTCAAGACATTGGTTTCTTGGCCCTGGCCCCTTAGTTGGACCCCAAAGGTGGGTGGGTAAGGGAGAGATGAACATCATAAAATAAATATGGCTTTTTCAAAAACACCCCCCCCCCAAAAAAAAGAGGAAGGCAGCATCCCCTATTTCAGGGGCTTTTGATTCTGACAGTGATTCCGATAGGGAAAGGTTAGACGGGACAGGTTTTCTGGCTTCCTGGCTCGTGATGGAAGGGACGGAGCAGGAAAGCCCCCTTTCAGCTCTGAGCCCTTTTGCTATCCAAAAGGCTTTCAAGGCTTAGCAGGTGACCCTCGGTCCATAAAAAGGTTGGGAATGGCTCGTTTCTAATTCAATGTAGATCACAAAAACAATCTGAACAGCTGGCTGAGGGCAAAAAAGCTCGTGGACGGGGAGATCAAGGTGACCCCCCATAAACAGTTGATTCGTCGAAGGGAGTGATTCGCTGCCGCGATTTTTCAGGTGTCTCAGAGGCAGAGATCAAAATGAAGCTGGCGTCCCAGGGGTGACGGAGGTGCGCAGGGTGGGTAAAGAAAGGTTCAGAAAGAGTGGCCCCCAACACCCTCTTTCTGACATTCTGCAACCCTGTGCTGCCTCCGGTCATCAAGTTGGTTCCCTGAATGTTCGTGTTCAGCTGTATGTGCCGCCCCCGTTGAGGTGCTTCAGATGCCGGGAGGTTTGGCCATGTAGAGACCGCTGTTCTGGGAGGAGGTGTGCGGTGTTTTGTTGCAGGCGCCCCATGATGGGCCGTGTAAAGATCCGGCACATTGTGCTAACTGCGGTGGCGACCATCCCTCCTCTTCCCCAAAAACTGTCCTTTTTGGATTCAGGAACCCGCAATACAAAGAATAAAAACAGAAAAGAAGATCTCGTTTTTTGAAGCCGGGAAACAAGTTGTGGGCAGTCAGACGCCAACAGCTTCCTCTTATGCTTCGGCCGTAAAAAAGTTCCACAGTTCCTACTCGGTCAGTCTGCTGTCAGATGATGACTTCACTTTTCCAAGACATTGCAAGGACGAATTGTAAACGCTGGTGGAAGCAGGTCCCCCACCTTCCCAAACCCAAAGTGAATGCCCCTGGTGGAGGCAAGAAATCCGCCACCCCTCAGACTGCCCAGCAGTCTACAACATTGCTGCTGGGCAGATTAAAAAACCAGCAATCCCGCCTCGAACCCCTCTGTCCAGTGCCCGTGGGCAAGGGAGTTAAACCCAGTCTGGAGATGGTGGAGATGAGGAAGAAACCTCCACCATCTCCCAAATCCGGGCCTTCTTCACCTGTTGGCAAGTCTGCCAGCAGGTCTGTAGACCAACACAGTCCAGTGAAACTCAATAACAAATTCACTCCATTGGAAGCAGACGTTGAGGAGGAGATGACCTGATCTCTCTCCTTTTCGCCCTCGGGCACCATGGATAGAAACAATATTCCTTTGGGGAATATCCGTGGACTAAATTCAACTTCGAGGAGCTGCAGCTTCTGTGTCAATCTATAAAACCTTCCGTCGTGGCTCTTCAGGAAACTCAAATTAAAAACCCAGAAGACCTTTACTCTTTCTGGCTTTAATATTCTTTCAAAACCTGCACAACCTTCCACGTTGGGACGTCGGGCGGTGTTGCCCTTCTCTACACAAAACTTTGTTGTATAGTCCTGTCGCTCTGTCTACCCCCCTTCAGGCTGTAGCTGCGAGAGTCACTTCCCCACAGACTGTGACAATCTGTTCCTTTATCTCCCACCTTCTGTCCCGGGTTTTTGTCGTCAGGACCTTGTCAGTTGATAGGAGAACTTCCTCGACCTTTTTTGCTGTTGGGTGACTTAAACGGTCACAATCTTTTTTGGGGGTTTAGTGCCCGTACGTCATCCAGAGGTCTTTTAAAATTGAGGATGTCCTTTCGGATTTGGATTTGTGTTGGTCTGAACGACGGATCTGCAACTTACCTCCATCTTCAACAGGTTCACTTTCGTGTTTAGTTTTGTCGGTTTGTGACCTCTCGCTGGTCCTGGACTATGAGTGGTCTGTCCATGACGATCTGCACGGAAGTGACCATTTCCCTGTCCTTCTAAAACCCTGTAATAACTGAACACGTCTCTGTCTCTCAACATCTAAATTTAAGAAAGCAAGTGGGATCTTTTGCAGCCACTATTTGTAAGGAATTCCGGGACGCTGATTTTCTTCAGAGTCTGGCCCCGGCAGAATCACTGACTAAAACTGTGATCAAGTGTGCTAAAGCTTGTTTTCCCAGTGTCTTCCGATAAACTTCAAATGCCCAAAACACCCTGGTTTGATTCAGACTGCCAACAATTTAAAAAGTTCGAAAACGAGTTCAGCGTCAGGTGTCCCAACGACCTTCGGGTCCAACGCTCGAGCCATCAGAAACTCCGTGCCAAATTGAGACACCTTTTAAAATCAGTAAACGTCGGTCCGGAGAAAGCTTCTGCTCCAGGCTGACATAGAAAACTTCCAAGAAAAGTGTGGAACATCATTAAGAAAATAAAAGGGGAAGAACACCTGCCCTGAAAACCCATCTCAAGTTTTTGGACTCTTTAATAACGGAGAAAAAAGCAGTTGTAATCTGCTTGCTTCAACAATTGAAAAGAATTCCTCCTCTTCTAACAAATCACCACTTTTGTCAAAAACAAAGCCCTAAAAGAAAAATCACCCTGCAATTTTTTCACCCGGGACAAAAATGGAAGACTAAAATTTTCCCTTTTCACGTAACGAGCTGAAATCTGTCTTACTTTCTTGCAGCGATTCCTTCCAGGTATAGATGAAATTTCATTTTTCAACTGTTGAAACATCTTCCGCAAGAAGGTTGAACATACTGCTACAGGTATAAACCATGTGGGGGACTACTGGTTTCTTTCCACCCTCTTGGCGGAAAGCCCTCATTATTCCCATCCCAAACCTGGAAAAGATCTTTCTAATCCATCAACTACCGTCCCATAGCTTTGCCCAGCTGTGTCTGTAAATTGATGGAAAAAAATGGTCAATGCTAGGCTCATGTGGAAACTCGAAACCGAGGGCCCTTTTTGGGCGAAAGAACAGTGTGGTTTCCGCAAACACGGACTACTGTTGACCATTTGATTCGTCTGGAATTACACTTCGGAACGCTTTTTTTGAACAGACAGCTTTTGCAGTGGCAATTTTCTTTGACTTGGAGAAGGCCTACGATACTACTGGAAGTCGGGGATACTTCATGATCCCCACGATCTGGGTTTTCGAGGTCATCTTCCGTTTTTTTATTCAAAATTTTTTGGCAGAACGACAGTTTCAGGCCCGGGTTGGCACACTCTCTTGATGTCCACGAGAGGAGTTGGGTGTTCCACGGGGGAGCATACTGTCCCCTGCCCTCTTTAGTATTAA
>CM031601.1:65584286-65716786 GCA_018398815.1 Conus ventricosus
GATCAACAACATTGTTAAATCAGTCCAGCGGGGTTTCAGACTGCTCATTTTTTGTGGATGATTTCGCTGTCACGCAACTGGAACCCTTCGGGGGTTGCGACCTTGTCGTGGTCGGAGGGCTTGCGCGGTCCAGTGATCCCTTGGCTTTGCTGGCGGGGGCATCGTACTCGGAGATAGGCTGGTTTTTTCAACTGCTTCTAGGTCGAGAAGCTAAGATGCTGTCTGGCCTAAGCGTAACGTGGTAAGGAGTTGTTTGCCCCTGGTAGGGCTTCCCATGTCAGATAGGCTAAGGGTGAGGATCCTGACTAAGAGTAACCCGCCTTTCTCCTTTTCTTTTTTTCTGCCTTTCTTATTTGGCCCTTTTCTATCTTCGTCTCCCCTTCAAGTTTTCTTTTCCACACTCCTTTTCTCTCTGTGGTCTCCTTAAGACCGCCGCGTTTGCCGTGCGGTGCGACCTGTGTCGGAGGGGGATGAGATCCTGGTGATTGAGAGGGCCAGCGCTCTCAACATCACTTTGGCTCGGACCTCTCCTAGACAGGGAGTACACTTTGGCCGAGTGTGCTAATCGGCTCCCTTTTTGGGGGCTGAGTCAAGACAGGCAGTTCCCTGCTGGCCATGTGAACCTGCAGTGCTCAGCTCTCTGCCCCCGGGAGTTGAGCATGATCAGGGGGGATGGGGGTTGGTGGTTTCTATTTGTCGTATATCTCTCCCGAACCCTGGAAGGGGTCAAGACATTGGTTTCTTGGCCCTGGCCCCTTAGTTGGACTCCAAGGTGGGGGGGTTTAAGGGAGAGATGAAACATCATAAATTATTATGGCTTTTTAAAAAAAACATCCCCCCCAAAAAGAAAAGGAAGGCAGCTTCCCTATTTCGGGGATTTCGATACTGATAGTGATTCCGATACAGAGGTTAGACAGAGGGCAGGTTTCTGGGCTTCCTGGCTCGTGAGGGAAGGGACGGGCGGGAAAAGACCCCTTTCAGCTCTGACCCCTTTTGCTATCCAGAAGGGCTTTCAGGGTTTAGCAGGTGCCCCTCATTCCATCAAAAGATTGCGGAATGGCTCATTCCTGATTCAATGTAGATCAAAAAAAACAATCTGAACAGCTGCTGGGGCAACAAAACTTGTGGACAGGGAGATCAGGGAAAACTCCCCACAAACATTTTGATTTCATCGAAAGGAGTGTTTTCGCTGCCGGGATTTTTCAGGTGTCTCAGAGGCAGAGATCAAAACGGAGCTGGCGTCCCAGGGTGTGACGGAGGTGCGCAGGGTGACGGTTTAAAAAAGGGTGCAGAAAGAGTGGCCACCAACACCCCCTTTCTGACATTCTGCAACCCTGTGCTGCCTCCGGTCATCAAAGTCGGCTACCTGAATGTCCGGGTTCAGTTATTTGTTCCGTCCCGTTGAGGTGCTTCAGATGCCAGAGGTTTGGCCATGTCAGGGACCGCTGTTCTGGGCAGGAGGTGTGCGGTGTTTGCTGCAAGGCAACCCATGATGGGCCGTGTCAAGATCCGGCACATTGTGCTAACTGCGGTGGCGACCATCCCCCCTCTTCAAGGAACTGTCCTCTTTGGATTCAGGGAAACCGCAATACAAAGAGTTAAAACAGAAAAGATCTTTTTTGAGGCCCGAAACAGGTTGTGGGCAGTCAGACGCCGACAGCTTCTTCGTATGCTTCGGCGTAAAGAAAGTTCCCACAGTTTCCTACTCGGTCAGTCTGCTGCCAGACTGATGAATTTGTTTTCGAAAACATTGCAAGGAAGGATTGTCAATTCTGGTGGTAGCAGGTCACCACCTCCCAACCCAAAGTGAAAGCCCTGGTGGAGGCAAAAAATCCGCCCCCTCAAAACTGCCCAGCAGTCTACAAAAATCTGCTGCTGGGCAGATTAAAAGCCAGCACCCCACCTCGAACTCCTCTGTCCCGTGCCCGTGCGGGCAAGGGAGTTCAACCCAGTGTGGAGATGGTGGGAGATGAGGAAGAAACCTCCACCGTCTCCCAAATCCAGACCTTTTTCACCTGTTTGGGAAGTCTGCCAGCAGGTCTGAAGACCAACACAGTCCAGTGAAATAAATAACAAATTCACTCCTTGGAAGCAGACGTTGAGGAGGAGATGACCCGATCTCTCTCCTTTTCGCCCTCTGCACCTGGATAGTTACAATATTCCATTGGAATATGTGGACTAAATTCCCAAATTCGAGGAGCTGCAGCTTCGTGTCAATCTATAAAACCTTCCGTCGTGGCTCTTCAGGAAACTCAAATTCAAAACCCGAAGACCCTTTACTCTTTCTGGCTTTAATTTCTTTCAACACCTGCACAACCATCCACGTTGGGACTGTGGGCGGTGTTGCCCCTTTTCCTACACAAAACTTTGTTGTATAGTCCTGTCGCTCTGTCCACCTCCCTTCAGGCTGTAGCTGCGGAGTCACTCTCCACAAGACTGTGACAATCTGTTTCCCTTTATCTCCCACCTTCTGTCCCGGTTTGTTGTCAGGCCTTGTCAGTCTGAAAAGGAAACTTCCTCGACCTTTTTTTCTGTTGGGTGACTTAAACGGTTCAATCCCCTTTGGGGGAGTGTCGGTACGTATCCAGAGGTCTGCTAATTGAGGATGTCCTTTGGATTTGGATTTGTGTTGTTGAACGACGGATCTGCAACTTACCTCCACTCTTCCACAGGTTCACTTTCGTGTTAGATTTTTCGGTTTGTGACCCCTCGCTGGTCCCGGACTATGGTGGTCTGTCCATGACGATCTGCAGGAAGTGACCATTTCCCAGTCCTTCTACAACCCGTAATAAAATGAACAGTCTCTGTCTCTCAACATCCCAAATTATAAAAAGCAAACTGGGATCTATTTGCAGCCATATTTGTAAGGAATTCCAGGACACTGATTTTCTTCAGAGTCCGGACCCAGAATCACTGACTAACACTGTGATCAAGTGTGCTAAAGCTTGTATCCCGTGTCTTCCCATAAACTTCAAATGCCAAAAACACCTGGTTTGATTCAGACTGCCAACAAATTTCCAAAGTTCGAAAACGGGCTCAGCGTCAGGTGTACCAACGGGCCTTCGGGTCCCAACGCTCGAGCTTTAGAAACTCCCTTTCCAAATCGAGACACACTTTTAAAATCAGTAAACGTCGGTCCTGGAGAAGTTTCTGCTCCCGGCTGAAAGTCGAAAACTTCCAAGAAAAAAGTGTGGAACATCATTAAGAAAATCAAAGGAAGAACACCTGTCCCAATGTGAACCATCTCAAGTTTTCGGACTCTTTTTAAAAACGGAGAAAAAAGCAGTTGCTAATCTGCTTGCTTCAACGATTAAAAAGAATTCCTCCTCTTCTAACAAATAAGCCACTTTTGTCAAAAACAAAAACCTAAAAGAAAAATCACCCCGCAACTTTTCGTCCCACAACATGGAAGACACAATCTTCCTTTCACGTTAAAAGAGCTGAATCTGCCTTACTTTCTTTCAGCGATTCCTCTCCAGGTATAGATGAAATTCATTATCAACTGTTTTAAACATCTTCCGCAAGAAGGTCTGAACATACTGCTTACAGGTATAAAACATGTGTGGACTACAGGTTTCTTTCACCCCTCTTGGCGGAAAGCCCTCATTATTCCATCCCCAAACCTGGAAAAGATCTTTCTAATCCATCAAACTCCGTTTCCCCTAGCTTTGACCAGCTGTGTCTGTAAATTTATGGAGAAAATGGTCAATGCTAGGCTCATGGGGGAAACTCGAACCGATGGCCTTTTGGCGAAAGAACAGTGTGGTTTCCGCAAACATCGGACTACTGTTGACCATTTGATTCGTCTGGAATCTAAAACTGCGGAACACTTTTTTGAACAGACAGCATGCAGTGGCAATTTTCTTTTACTTGGAGAAGGCCTACGATATACCTGGAAGTCGGGGATACTTCATGATCTCCCCGATCTGGGTTTTTTGAGGTCATCTTCCGCTTTTTATTCAAAATTTTTGGCCAGAACGACAGTTTCAGGTCGGGTTGGCACCACTCTCTCTGATGTCCACGAGCAGGAGTTGGGTGTTCCCCAGGGAGCATACTGTTCTCCTGCCCTCTTTAGTATTAAGATCAACAACATTATGAAATCAGTTCAGCAGGGTTCAGACTGCTCATTGTTTGTGGATGATTTCGCTGTCTACGCAACTGGAAGCCTGTACCGAGTGTCCAGCGCAAAGGCTCCAGCTTTGCGTGGATAAAATCCATCAGTGGGCGGATGGAAACGGTTCACCTTTCTGCTTCAAAGGAAAAAGTGTATTCACTTCCATAATTTCCGTCATTTTTTTCCAGATCCTGAAATTCAAGTCGGGAAATCTCCCATTCAGTGTTTAAGAGGCCAAATTTCTGGGAGTTATTTTTGACCAGAAACTTAACTTTCTCAGCCATATTAAAAACCTCAAAACTGCTTGCCAGAAAGCACTGAATATTCTGCGGGTTGTAGCGCACACCCACTGGGGCGCTGATAAGAAAACTTTGTTGCACCTCTCAAGCCCCGGTCCGTTCCAAACTGGACTACGGTTGTGCTGTGTACAGCTCCGCAAGATGTCTTACTCAAACTCTTGGACCCTATCCACCATCAAGGGGGTTCGTCTCTGTCTTGGACATTCCGCACCACCCCGTGTACAGCCTGTACGCAGAGGCAGGTGAACCTTCATGTCCAACCGCAGCTGAAACTGTCTTTGAATTATTATATCCGACTGTTCTCAGAACAGAAAACCCTGCCTATGACTGTGTCTTTGACCCTCCGTTCCAAAGTAAGTTTTAAAACAACCCTAAATGTATTCCGTCGTTTTTGGGCTTCGTATGCGCCTCACGTGCGGAATGCAGGTCTAGACCTGGGAGTAGTTTCCGATTTTTTTCCCGTTTCCGGATCAAACCCCGTGGACCTTTTTTACACAGAGATTCGTTTCGATCTTGCAGCTTTTCGCAAAGAGTCTACCCGCTCTCTGGCGTACAAGGCTTTGTATGCTGAGCTCTGTTCCAAATTCCCATCCTATCAAAAGTTTTCACTGACGGTTTCCAAATCTGAGGATGGAGTGGCCTGTGCAGCTACTGCCTGGGGCTCCTTCTCAGATACTGTTGGAACATATACATTCAGATGCTTCTGTCTATTCTGCTGAACTTACTGCTCTGGTACTGGTTTTTAAAATAATCTCACATTCTTCGAAGAGGGACTTTCTGGTTCTGTCGGATTCGCTGTCAGCTTTGGAGGCCATAGCTGGCCGCAACCTTCAGCATCCAGAACTTTTCCTTTTTTTAAAAATTTTTAGCAAGCTGAAGGCGGACGGTTACAACATTACTCTTGCTTGGGTTCCTGGTCTGTTGGCATCGGCGGGAAACAAAATGGTTGATCGTTTAGCCAAGAATGCCACAAGAGAGAAAAATGTCCAACACTTATATCCCTGCTCAGTTGTGAAACCCAAAATTAACGATTATGTGAGAGACCTCTGGCAGGAGGATTGGACACACAGACGAATAACAAACTCTTTCAGATCCCTCCAAACCTTAAGGACTTCCTCCCATCTACGTCGGGTGGTCGTAAAGAGGAAACGGTTCTGTGCCGGCTGCACACCGGCCATTCGTATTTTACCCATTCTTACTTTAAGAGTGAAGAAGCTCCGTGGTGCATTCCATGTTATGCGCCACTCACAATGAACATGTTCTTTTAGAGTGTTGGGACTTGCACGATGTGAGACACAAACATTTTACAGCGGAGTCATGAAGATCCCGTTCAGGGATGGGCCCGCCTGCGTGATCCTTGAGTTTTTGAGAGAGATTACATTTTTCATCTGATTTAAAATTTTACGGCAGAAAGATTTTTAACAAAGTTTCTGGTGCGTTTGTAGACGATGTCATTTAACGAGATGTGTGAAAGTTTTTTTTTTTTTTTTTTTTCAACTGATGGTGAGTTGTTTTAACGTGGGGGGACAGCCCTGATGTGGCCCTTTGCGGTCGGCTGGGCTATAAGCAACATTATCTTATCTTATCTTACGCAACAGGAAGCCTGTACCCGAGTGTCCATCGCAGGTCCAGTTTTTGCATGGATAAAATCCATCATGGGCGGATGAAAACGGTTTCACCTTTTCTGCTAAAAAAAACACAGTGTATTCACTTCCAAAATTTTCCCGTCAGTTTTTTCCGATCTGACTTCAAGTAGGGAAATCTCCCATTCCAGCGGGTTAAAAGAGGCCAAATTTCTGGGAGTAATTTTGCCCAAAAAATTTTAACTTTCTCAGCACATCAAAACCTCAAAACTGCTTGCCAGAAAGCATGAATATTTGGGGGTTTTAGCGCACCCCGAATGGGGCGCTGATAAGAAAACTTTGCTGCACTTACAGACCCTTTGGGTCCGTTCCAAACTGGTACGGTTGTGCTGTGTACGGCTCTGCAAGACCCCTTCAGGCTGTAGCTGCGAGAGTCACTCTCCACAAGACTGTGACAATCTGTTCCCTTTATCTCCACCTCTGTCCCGGTTTGTCGTCAGGACCTTGTCAGTCTGTTAGGGGGACCTTCCTCGACCTTTTTTGCTGTTGGGTGACTTAAACGGTCACAATCCTCTTTGGGGTAGTGTCAGTACGTCATCCAGAGGTCTGCTAATTTGAGGATGTCCTTTGGGATTTGGATTGTGTTGTCTGAACGACGGATCTGCAACTTACCTCCACTCTTCCACAGGTTCACTTTCGTGTTTAGATTTGTTCGGTTTGTGACCCTCGCTGGTCCTGGACTATGAGTGGTCTGTCCATGACGATCTGCACGGAAGTGACCATTTCCCTGTCCTTTACAACTGTAATAACTGAACACGTCGCTGTCTCTCAACTCTAAATTATAAGAAGCAAACTGGGATCTATTTGCAGCCACTATTTCTAAGGAATTCCAGGACACTGATTTTCTTCAGAGTCCGCCCAGCAGATCACTGACTAACTGTGTCAAATGTGCTAAAACTGTATTCAGTGTCTTCGATAACTTCAAATGCAAAAAACCCTGGTCGATTCAACTGCAGCAAATTTCAAGGTTCGCAAACGGCTCAGCGTCGGTATCAACGACTCAGGTCCACTAGAGCCATCGAAACTCACGCGAATCGAGACACCTTTTAAATAGTAAGCAGTCGGGAGAATTCTGCTCAAGGCTGACATCTAAAACTTCCAAGAAAAAGTTTTGGAACTCTTCAAAATCAAAGGGAAGAACCAACCCCCCATTCATCACTTGAAACTGCTGTGCTGATCAGAAAAAAGCTGTTGCCAATCTGTTGGCCTCACCTCCAACGAACTCCTCATCTTCAATAAATCGGGCAGTCTTTTTAAGAACAAAGGATTAGAGAGAAATCTTCATCATTTACATCAGAAATCTGAACCTTTAATCTTCCCTTTTCAATCGTTGAACTAAATTAGCTTACAACTGCACGATTTGCCCCTGGTCTGGATCATTCATTATCAGGTTGTGAAACATTTTCCAGAAAGCTGTCTCTAGATCTTCTCCAAGTCTATAACATTCTGGCCCACAGGGTCCTTTCGCCTCCTGGGGGAAAAGCCCGATCTTCCATTCCAAAGCCTGGAAAGGACCTTACCCCTTCAACTATCCCAAAACGCTCTGACAGGCTCTGTAGCGTGAAAAGATGGTCAACCCCCGTCTGATTGGAAGCTGGAACCCGAGGGTCTTTGGCCATGAACAGTGCGGTTTCCGGAAGTACCACTCGAGGTTGACCATCTAATCCGTTGGAAACCACATCGAATGCTTTGTAACAAGCAGATGTGGTCGCTATTTTTCGACTCGAAAGGCGTACGACACCGTGGAAAGGGGAGCCCTATGGCCCTTCACAGACTGGTTTTGGGGTCCCCTGCCTTGTTCATTCAAACTTTTTAGCCGATCGACATTTCAGGTGCGTGTTGGACCACACTCTTGACATCCTGGCAGGATTGGGTGTTCCTCAGGGAGCTCTTTCTCCGCCCTTTTCAGCATTAAATAAATGATTTTTTCCCAACGAAAGCCTGGCACCGAGTCCTCTCTGTTGTTGGGACTTTGCGCTGTATGCATTGAGTTCTTACGCCAGTGTACAGCGTCGCCAACTTTGTGTCAACGATCCACAGTGGGCCGAGGAAAGGGTTTCCTTTCCGTAAAACCAGTCATGATTTCCACATTTTCGTCGATTCTTTTGATCTAAAATTTCTTTGGACAAGCCCACCATTCCAGTTGTAAAGAGCCAAATCTGGGAGTTATTTTTGCAAAACTCAACTTTCTCAGCCACACAAAACTCAAATTCTTGCCGAAAGCTCTGAATTTCGGGTCGTACGCACACGACTGGGCGTGATAAGAAAACTTGCGACCTCTACAAGCTTGTCCGTTCCAAATGATCGTTGTGCCGTGAGGGTCGCAAGATCGTTTTACCTCAAACTCTTGGACCTATCATCTCAAGGGTTGTCCGTCTTGGAGCGTTCCGCACCCCTGTGTACAGCCTGTACGCAAGGAGGTGAACCTTCATGTCCAAGCAGGCTGAACTGTCTTGAATTTTATCCCGATGTTCTCAGAACGCAAAATCCTGCTATGAGTGTCTTTGCCCTCCTTTTCCCAAAAGTAAGTTTGAAAACAACCGAATGTATTCCACGTTTGGTCTTCGTATGCAGCCTCACGTGCGGAAGCAGGTCTGACCTGGAGTATTTCCCCGATTTTCCAAGTTCCAGATCAACCTCCGGGAACCTTTTAAACACCAGAGATTCGTTCGGATCTTGCAGCTTTTGAAAGAGTCTACCAGCCTCCTGGCGTACAAGGTGGATGCTGGCTCTGTTCCAAATCCCTTTCCTATCAAAAGTTTCACTGACGGTTCCAAGTCTGAGGATGGAGTGGCCTGTGCGCCTAATCCCCTGGGCTCCTTCCAGATACTGTTGGAATTTACATTCAGATGTTTCTGTCTATTCTGTTTGAACTTACTGTTTGGGTATGGCTTAAAGGATAATCCACATCTCGAAGAGGGATTTCTGTTCTGCAGGACGCTGTCAGTTTTGGGGCCATAGCTGGCGGAAACCTTCAGCTCCAGAACTTTTACTTTTTTAAAACTTTTTAGCCGTTGAAAGCGGACAGTTACAACATCATCTTGCTTGGGGTTTCCCTGGTCAGTTGGCACCGGCGGGAACGAAAAATGTTAGATCGTTTACCCAAGAACGTACAAGAGGAAACTGGCCACATTTATATCCCCGGCTCAGATGTGAAACCCAAAATTACGATTATGTGGAGACCTTGGAGGAGGATTGGAACACACAGACAATAACAACTCTTCAGATCCGCCCAAAACCCTAAGGAATTCCCTCCATTACGTCGGGTGGTCGTAAAGAGGAAAGGTTCTGTGCCGCTGCACACGGCCATTCGTAATTCCATTCTTACCTTTTAAAGAGTGAAGAAGCCCCGTGGTGCATTCCTGTCATAGCCACTCACAATAAAAACATTTTCTTTTAGAGTGTTGGACTTGCACGATGTGAGACACAAATTTTACGGGGGAAAGTCCATAAAGACCTGTTCAGGGATGCCCCGCCTGACGTGATCTTAGTTTTGAAGAGAATTAACTTTTTCATCTGATTAAGTTTTAGGCAGAAGATTTTAACAAATTTTCTGGTGCGTTTGTAGCGTGTCATTTAACGGAGTGTGAAAGTTGGATTTTTTTTTTTTTTTTTAAATGACTGGGGAGTTGATTTACGTGGTGACAGCCCGATGTGGCCCTTTGCGGTCGGCGGGGCAAAAGCAACATTATCTTATCTTATCTCTGCAAGATCGTCTTACCTCAAACTCTTGGACCCTATCCGCATCAAGGGTTTCGTCTGTGTCTTGGGCGTTCCACACCACCCTGTGTACAGCCTGTACGCAGAGGCGGGTGAACCTTCACTGCCCAAACCCGCAGGCTGAAATGTCTTGAATTATTATTTCCGACTGTTCTCAGAACCGCAGAATCCTGCCTATGACTGTGTCTTTGACCTCGTTCCAAAGTAAGTTTGAAACAACCCTAAAGGGTTTTTCCGCCGTTTGGTCTTGTATGCGGCCTCACGTGCGGAATGCGGTCCTAGACCTAGGAGTTGTGTCGGATTTTTCCAAGTTTCCGGTTTAACCTCCGGGCCTTTTTCACCCCAGAGATTCGTTTCGATCTTGCAGCTTTTCGTAAAGAGTCTACCAGCTCTCTGGCGTACAAGGCTTTGTATGCTGAGCTCTGTTCCAAATTGCCATCCTGTAAAAAAGTTTTCACTGACGTTTTCCAAGTCTGAAGATGGAGTGGCCTGTGCAGCCTACTGCCTGGGGCTCCTTCTCAGTTACTTTTGGGGAACATTTACATTCAGATGCTTCTGTCTATTTGCTGAACTTACTGCTCTGGTCTGGCTTTGAAGATAATTTCACATTCTTCGAAGAGGGACTTTCTGGTTCTGTCGGATTCGCTGTCAGCTTTGGAGGCTATAGTGGCCGCAACCTTCAGCATCCAGAACTTTTAATTTTTTAAAAACTTTTTAGCAAGTTGAAGGCGGGGCGGTTACAAAAATTACTCTTGCTTGGGGTTTCCCAGTCATGTTGCATCGGCGGGAACGAAATGGTGATCGTTTAGCCAAGAAAAGCCACAAGAGAGAAAATGTCCAACACTTATATCCCCCGCTCAGATGGAAACCCAAAATTAACGATTATGTGAGAGGGCCCCTGGCAGGAGGATTGGAACACACAACGAGTACAAACTCTTTCAGATCCCTCCAACTTAGACTTTCCCCCATCTACGTCGGGTGGTCGTAAAAGGAAACGGTTCTGTGCCGCTGCCCCACGGCCATTCGTATTTACCATTGTTACCTTTTAAAGAGTGAAGAAGCTCGTGGTGCATTCATGTCATGGGCCACTCACAATGAAACAGTTTTTTTAGGTGTTGGGACCTTGCACGATGTGAGAAAACAAACTTTTTACAGCGGAGTCCATGAGATCCCGTTCAGGATTCCGCTGAAGTATCCTTTAGTTTTTGGAGAGTTAACATTTTTCATCTGATTTAAGGTTTACGGCAGAAAGATTTTTACAAAGTTCTGGGGCGTTTTAGACGATGTATAACGAGATGTGTGAAGTTGGGTTTTTTTTTTTTTTTTTTTAATTGACTGGTGAGTTTGATTTAAACGTGGTGAAGCCCTGATGTGGCCTTTCGGTCGCTGGGCTATAAGCAACTTATCATCTTATCTTGTCGTTGTGACCACGCTGGCCCGGGGGCTATGAGTGGTCTGTCCATGACGATCGCCGGAAGTGACATTTCCCTCTCCTTTTACAACCGTCAAACTGAACACGTCTCTGTCTTTTTCAATCCCAATTTAAGAAAAAGCCAAATGGGTCTTTTGCAGCCCATTTCTAAGGAATTCCAGGGAAAACTGATTTTCTCAGAGTCCCGGGCCCAGCTGAATCCTGGCAACTTTGTTATCATGGTAAAGCCTGTATTCCATGTCTTCCGATAAATTCAAATGCCAAAAACACCCTGGTTTGATTTCAGACTGCCAAACAAATTTTCCAATGTTCGAAAACGGGCTCAGCGTTTGGGTATAACCACGACCTTCGGGTCCCAACCTTCGAGCCATCCAGAACTCCGTTCTAAATCGAGTCACCGGTCCCTGGAGAAGCTCTGTCCGGCTGACATTGAAACTTCCAAGAAAAAAGTGTGACATCTTTAGAAAATCAATAAGGGATAGGGAAAAACCTGTCCCAGGGGAACCATCTCAGGTTTCGGATTCTTTAAAACGAGAAAAAACAGTTGCTAATCTGCTTGCTTCAACCATTGAAAAGAATTCCTCCTCTTCTAACAAATCAGCCACTTTTGTCAAAAAACAAAGCCCTTAAAGAAAAATCACCCTGCAACTTTTCATCAGACAACATGGAAGACTACAATCTTCCTTTCATGTTAAACGAATTGAAATCTGCCTTACTTTCTTGCAGCGATTCCTCTCCAGGTATAGATGAAATCCATTATCAACTGTTGAAACATCTTCCGCAAATAGGTCTGAACATCCTGTTACAGGTATACAACCATGTGTGGACTACTGGTTTCTTTCCACCTTCTTGGCGAAAAGCCCTCATTATTCCATGGCTGCCTACCGTCCCGGAGTATCCGTATTTGTCCCCAAAATAATGAAATCATGCAGCCTGTCCCTGGAATCCACTTTTTTATTCTATGTCCCGCGAAAAAAAAATTCGGGAGAAAAAAACAACAATAAAAAAAACGAAGTCGAGTTCATCAGCTGATCACCGACTGACCGACTTCGGTCATGGCCATCCTGACCAAATCCGTCGGAAAGACCCGAACATTGCCGAACTGACCAGTGCGCATGCGCATACACCGTCTTCCCGAGTTTTGAAAGCGAGAAAAAATGGACGCGAAACGGGGAAAGCGTAAAAATGCCGACGGCGATCTCGACTATGGGGCTTCTCTCAAGAAGAAGAAACGTCAGCAGACATTCCTGTCAAAATATACGGAAACCTGGCCGTTCATCAAGCGTGGCAAGATCGAGACTTACGCGTCTTGTGAAATTTGTGCGCGTGAGTTTTCCATCGGATCTGGAGGTAGGGATGAAATAACCCGTCATGTCGCCACTGAAAAGCACAAGAAGAACACAAAATCCGTGAGAGCGAGAAATCTTGTAACATTAGCGAATTCTTTCAGCGCGCTCAGACGTCAACCAGTCAGGAAACTTTTGACATCATAAGAGCTGAAACGATGATGGTTGACCTTGCAGCTGAACTGAATTTGCCGATGGCTGCGCTGGACAAGCTAAACAGAGGCGTTAAATTGATGTTTCCTGACTCGGACATCGCAAAGAAGTTTCAGTGCGCTAGAAGCAAAGTAGCATTGTAGAAGTTGTACATAGTGTAAATAAAGGTAAGCTTTCACTTTAATGTTGATGTGGTTGTGATATGTGCTACCGCTGCATGTGTCCCTGGAAATCAGTCAGTGTCCTGGTTTTGAAAAAGTATGTCCCTGAAAGAGCGGAAGGGGGTAGGCAGCCCTGTTATTCCCATCCCCAAACCTGGAAAAGATCTTTCTAATCCATCAAATTACCGTCCCATAGCTTTGACCAGCTGTGTCTGTAAATTGATGGAGAAAATGGTCAATGCTAGGCTCATGTGGAAACTCGAAACCGATGGCCTTTTGGCGAAAGAACAGTGTGGTTTCCTCAAACATCGGACTACAGTTGACCATTTGATTCGTCTGGAATCTACACTTCGGAACGCCTTTCTGAACAAACAGCATGCAGTGGCAATTTTCTTTGATTTGGAGAAGGCCTACGATACCACCTGGAAGTCGGGATACTTCATGATCTCCATGATCTGGGTTTTCGAGGTCATCTTCCGCTTTTCGTTCAAAATTTTTTGGCAGAACGACAGTTTCAGGTCCGGGTTGGCACCACTCTCTCTGATGTCCACGAGCAGGAGTTGGGTGTTCCACAGGGGAGCATACTATCTCCTGCCCTCTTTAGTATTAAGATCAACAACATTGTTCAATCAGTTCAACAGGGTTCAGACTGCTCATTGTTTGTGGATGATTTCGCTGTCTACGCAACTGGAAGCCTGTACCCGAGTGTCCAGCGCAGGCTCCAGCTTTGCGTGGATAAAATCCATCAGTGGGCGGATGAAAACGGTTTTCACCTTTTCTGCTACAAAAACCCAGTGTATTCACTTCCATAATTTCCGTCAGTTTTTTCCAGATCCTGAACTTCAAGTAGGGAAATCTCCCATTCCAGCTGTTAAAGAGGCCAAATTTCTAGGGGTTATTTTGACCAGAAACTTAACTTTCTCAGCCACATAAAAAACCTCAAAACTGCTTGCCAGAAAGCACTGAATATTCTGCGGGTCGTAGCGCACACCGACTGGGGCGCTGATAAGAAAACTTTGCTGCACCTCTACAGAGCCCTGGTCCGTTCCAAACTGGACTACGGCTGTGCTGTGTACGGCTCCGCAAGATCGTCTTACCTCAAACTCTTGGACCCTATCCATCATCAAGGGCTTCGTCTCTGTCTTGGAGCGTTCCGCACCACCCCTGTGTACAGCCTGTACGCAGAGGCAGGTGAACCTTCACTGTCCAACCGCAGGCTGAAACTGTCTTTGAATTATTATATCCGACTGTTCTCAGAACCAGAAAACCCTGCCAATGACTGTGTCTTTGACCCTCCATTCCAAAGTAAGTTTGAAAACAACCCGAAATGTATTCCGCCGTTTGGTCTTCGTATGCGGTCTCACGTGCGGAATGCAGGTCTAGACCTTGGAGTTGTGTCTGATTTTTCCAAGTTTCCGGATCAACCTCCGTGGACCTTTTTCACACCAGAGATTCGTTTCGATCTTGCAGCTTTTCGCAAAGAGTCTACCAGCTCTCTGGCGTACAAGGCTTTGTATGCTGAGCTCTGTTCGAAATTCCCATCCTGTCAAAAAGTTTTCACTGACGGTTCCAAGTCTGAAGATGGAGTGGCCTGTGCAGCCTACTGCCCTGGGGCTCCTTCTCAGATACTGTTGGAACATATACATTCAGATGCTTCTGTCTATTCCGCTGAACTTACCGCTCTGGTTCTGGCGCTGTAGATAATCTCACAATCTTCGAAGAGCGACTTTCTGGTTCTGTCGGATTCGCTGTCAGCTTTGGAGGCCATAGCTGGCGCAACCTTCAGCATCCAGAACTTTTACATTTTTTAAAACTTTTTAGCACGTTGAAAGCGGACGGTTACAACATCACTCTTGCTTGGGTTCCTGGTCATGTTGGCATCGGCGGGAACGAAATGGTAGATCGTTTAGCCAAGAACGCCACAAGAGAGAAACTGTCCAACATTTATATCCCCTGCTCAGATGTGAAACCCAAAATTAACGATTATGTGAGAGACCTCTGGCAGGAGGATTGGAACACACAGACGAGTAACAAACTCTTTCAGATCTGTCCAAACCTTAAGGACTTCCTCCCATCTACGTCGGTGTGGTCGTAAAGAGGAAACGGTTCTGTGACGGCTGCACACCGGCCATTCGTATTTTACCCATTCCTACCTTTTAAAGAGTGAAGAAGCTCCGTGGTGCATTCCATGTCATGCACCACTCACAATGAAACATGTTCTTTTAGAGTGTTGGGACTTGCACGATGTGAGACACAAACATTTTACAGCGGAGTCCATGAAGATCCTGTTCAGGGATGTCCCGCCTGACGTGATCCTTGAGTTTTTGAGAGAAATTAACTTTTTTTTTTTTTTTTTTTTTTTTTTTTTTTTGCTGTCCCAATCTCTGCGCCACCTCAGAGGCAGTGCACCCACGCTGCTCATTCCGACACCCCGTCCACAGCCATAGCCCGGCCGCAGCCCCGGCACCAGCAATCCACAGGGAGCAGTCAGTGTCAAGTCGTCAAGAGGCAACCCACCAGAGGAGACACTGCACTGCTGCCGAGTCACTTCGGTGGTGTTCAGTGGCGCCTGTTCTGATCTAACATACGCAGGACACCACCTACTAAGCCCCTACTGACGACAATAATTGCTTAGTCGCGGAGCCGGCGTGAGTGAGCTCTCCCTCCGGAGGGTGCCACCACGTCCGTCCAGCGACAGCACCCATGGACTCGCCGATACCGGTTGACCCGACGGAAGCAAACCAAGGCCACAGACGCGGATAGGACATCGAAATTGAGGTCACCATGAGAGCAGGGCATGAAGGGCCACAGAATTTGAGACATTTTTTTTTTTTTAATGCTGATCAATGGGAATGAGGATGATTAAGATGATGCTACGGATTTCCATTTCGGTCTGAGACTACATGACAGGGCTGTACTCTACGCTTCCTTTCATAATATATCCCGGCGTCAACCAGGCCCGAGAGGTACAAGCACCTGCAGTGTTGGTCATGAAATTTGAGCAACACTTTCAGAAACGCATCCATTAAGTGGATGAAACTCGACTGTGTGGTCCCAGTCTTCCCAACTGAGTCCGCAGCAAACTCAACTCTGGGTAGGAGCCGGTTCGGGGCAGAAAAAACCCACATGACTCTGATGGGATTCGAACCCACGACCTCCCAGCCGGCAGTCCGCGACGCTAACCACTTCGCCACGGCGGCTGGTAATTAACATTTTTCATCTGATGTAAGATTTTACGGAAGAAAGATTTTTAACGAAGTTTCTGGTGCGTTTCTAGACGATGTCATTTAATGAGATGTGTGAAAGTTTTTTTTTTTTTTTTTTTTTTCCAACTGACTGGTGAGTTGATTTTAACGTGGTGACAGCCCTGATGTGGCCCTTTGTGGTCGGCTGGGCTATAAGCAACATTATCTTATCTTATCTTATCCACCTCTCCAGTTGAACACCTGGTGGGACATGTTCAGGCAACCCCGCTCGGGTCGCCCTCACTCCAACCCCCAGATGCTCCGTCTCCAAGCCTGGCTTCTGTGCCAGCCCAACTGCGAGCACCTGCCCCTACCTCCCAGACGGACAGGTGCCAGTCCGTCCTAAACATACTCAAGGGGACGGGGGCCTCGCAGGACCTACGGGACCTGGTAGTGACGGCCTCTCGCAGGGCAAGCATGGAGTCCGTCTACGACTACTGATGGGAGAGATTGGTCTCCTGGTGCTCAGACAACTCTGTTCCCCATGATCACCCTTCCAATATCCAGATAGGCAATTTTCTATCTCGCCTATCCTCCTCCCGTAAGCTCTTGGCTAGCTCCATACGGGGCTAAAGGTCGGCCATCTGCAACACCATTCACCAACTCCTTTGAGAATGACTTACTTCTCAGAGAGATCTCTAGGGAGGGCTCTACGCGAGTCCCAGTCCCCAAGGCGCATACCCCTTTGGGACCTCTTTGTTGTCCTGGACCCTCTCAGAAAACCCCCTTTCGAGCCTATCGCCACCCTGCCCTTTGACCTTCTTTCCATGAAGACCACCTTTCTCCTCGCCCTGGCTTCGGCCAGAAGGCGAAGCGAGATTCATGCCCTCAGCGGGACCCCAGAGACATTGCCTTCCACGGGGACGGCTCGTCTTAATTTCTCCGATTCTAGCTAGAATGAACAGCATCCTCTCCTCTTAAACTTATCTTCCGCGAATATCTTAGGCGAGGAAAGAAGGCTCCCCCCAGGTGGGTCCTGGAGAACAAACTAACCTGGTTTGGGAACATTCGGGCCCCCCGGTTTGCGCCTCCCACGCCCGTCCCCTTTTATTTCTATCAACCCCCCAAGAATAAAAAAAACTCGGGGCGGGCACTATCTTTTGGGGGGTTTTTCCCCAAGGGTGAGATCTCCCCAACCACAGGCGCCAAGGTTTCTCCCTGTATATCCCCTTTGGGGCCCAGAGGTCAGAGCCCTGGCCATTTCCCTGCAGCGTTCCACCCTCTGTCCATTTTTTCCCCACCATCTTCTGGAGGCAGCCTACGGGCGTACAAAACCCCCTTAAAACTTTTATTTTTTTAAAGGGGGAAAAATTTTCCGCAAAACCGGGGCTTTTTGTTCAAAAGGGGATCTCCTTTGTGGGGGCAAATGCACCAAATTTTGGTTTTAACCCCCCAGAACCACAGGGCACTCGGGCCCTCCTCTGATTTTTTTAAATTCTGCTAGGGCCCTGACATGGTAAAAGTAAAATAAATGCCAAAAGGGGGAAAGTTTGTGTTATACCCCCTGTTTGGCTAGTATATTTAAACCATGTCAGACTCTAATGCCCCCCCTACCTCCCTCCTTCAACCTTGCCGTGCCCAGAGGTTTTGGGGCGGTCCATTTTGGGAAACCCCTTTAGGCTTTGCTGGGGGGGGCATAAAATACTTTGAAATAGGCGGGTTTTTTTCACACGCTTCTGGGGCCTGAGAGGTGCAGATGCGTTTGGCCCTTAAATTTTCCCTTTTAACGTGGGGGGTTTTTTTGGGGTTTTTTTCCCTTTTTTAAACCTTCCCCCCTTCAATACTTTTAACCCCCTTTTTTAAGGGTTTTAAACCCCCCCTTTTCCCCGGGGGTCCCCCTTTTTTTCCTTGAACCCCTTAATTTGGGGCCGCTTTTCATTTTGGGCCTCCCCTTTCAAAGTCCTTTCCCCCTTTCCTTTTCCCCCCTTTTGGGGTTTTCCAAAGAATTCCCCCCGGCCTTTTCCCCTGCGGTCACCTTTTGGCCCCCGGGGGGGAAAGAGACCCTGGGGGGTTTAAGGGTTTAAATTTCCTTTTGGTGGGAACCTTTTCTCCTGAAGGAAGGGGTAAACTTTTTGGCCCGGGTTAGTTGGCCCCCCTTTGGGTGGGTAAGGGGACAAAAAATTTCCCCTAGGGCCAAAAAACCCCCCCAAAAAGGGGAACTCTCCCCCGGTTTTTAAATTTGATAGGGGAGGGGGTTTGTACCGGGCGGGGTTTCTTTTCCCAAGGCCTGGGAAGGGGGAAAAAAGCCCCTTTTTCTTGGCCCTTTTCCCCTTAAAAAGGTTTTCCAAGGGGGTGGTAAAGGAGGTTGAAATTTTTTTTAAAACAATTTTCCAAAAACAATCCCCCCAAAAAAATGGCGGGGCATCCCCCACAAAATTTTTTAAATTCCAAGGGCAAATTCCCGGGGGTTTTATGGATTTCCGAAAAGGAAAAAAAGGACGGGCCCCCGGGTGTGAAAAGGGAGGGAGCAAAAGAATTTGGGGCCAAAAGATTTCCCCAACAAACCCCCTTTCGCTTTAGAAATTGGGCCCCCCGGCCCATCAAAGGTTGAGTGGGTTCCCATTTTTTATTCCCCCCCGGGGGTCCAAAAAAAACCAATTTTCCTGAAACACGCAAAAAACCTTTTACATGGGGGAAAACGGGGGATTCCCCAAAAGTTAAATTTAAAAAAAAAGGGCCCCTGTTTGGGCCGGTAAAAAGGGATCCGGAAAAATTTAAAAACGGGGGGGCCTTTCCCCTTTTAAGGGAATTGCCCGGGGTTCGTCCAAAAAGGTTTTAAGAAAAAAAAGGGAAAACCCCCCCTTTTTTTGAACCCGCAACCGGTTGTTTCCCATAAAAGTGGGCCACCTTTGTTTTGGGGGAAAAAAAAGGGTTCCCCGTCCCCGGGTTAAGGCCCCCGCCCCAAATTTTTGGCCATTCAAAAAAAACCTTTTTCGGGTAGGGGGTGTGGGGTTTGGGGGGCGGGGGGGGGAAAGGGGGGGGGGTGGCCAAAGACCCAAAGGTGGCCCTGGGGGGGGCCCATTCCACCCGGGGGGGGGGGGGGGGGGGGGGATTCAAACTCCCCAATTAACAAATTGTTAATTTAAAAAAAGACCCCTTTTTGAACCCCATGGGGTTTTGGGGGGGGGGGGGCTGGGGGGGGGGGGTTTGGGGGGTGGGGGGGGGGGGGGGGGGGGGGGTTTTTTTTACATAATTTAGGAAATTTGAAGAAAATTTTTTTGGGGAAAAAAAGTATGGTGGGGAAAATTAGGAATTAAAAATTTTTTAAAAAAAAAAGTAAAGGGGGGGGGGGGGGAAAATGGGAAAGGGATTAAAAAAAACCCACCCCCCCAAAAACCTATTTTGGTTGCAAGTCTCCCACGGGTCGGGCAGAAAGCCCAAAGGAATTTAAGCAACAAATTTACAGCTTTAGCAGAGATTTGAGAGGGGGATAAACCCTAAATCTCTCTCCTTTTCCGCCCCCCTGCACCATGGAAAAAACTAATTTCCAGGAATTTTCCCTTTGGCCCAAAAATTCCAATTTCGAGGGGGCTGCACTTCTGTTCAGCAAAAAAACCCCCCCCTGCTGGCTTTTCAAGAAACTAAAATTTTCCCAAAGCCAAAGCCCTTTACTCCTTTTTTGGGTTTTAAATTTTTTTCTTTCGAAACCTCCCCACCACCACGTTGGACTGTCGGGGGGGTGTTCCCTTTTCTCCTACAAAAAAATTTTTTGTTGTATACCCCGGCCCACTCGGGTCAAACCCCCCCTTCGGGCTGTAGCTCGAGATTTCACTCTCCAAAAAGACTGTGACAACGGTTCTTTTTACCCTCACCTTCTGTCCCCTTTGTCGCCCCGGGCCCTTTGTCAGTTTGATGGGAAAAACCCCCCTCCCTCAAAACCTTTTTTGCTTTTGGGGGGCCCTTTAACGGTCAAAACCCCCTTTTTGGGGTAGTACCGTTCTAAATCCAGGGGTCTCCCTGATTGAATTCCTTTCGGGTTTTTTGGGGTTTGTTGGTCTAAAACACGGACTCAACTTACCTCCATTTTTCCCAGTTCAATTTCGTTTTTAGTTTTGTGGGTTTGGGGGGGGGGGGACCCCTGCGGGCCCTTGGACTATAGTGGTCGTCCATGACGATCTGCCAAGGACCTTTTCCCCTGTCCTTCAAACAAACCTGAAATAACAAAACAGGGCCTGTCTCTCCATTTAAATTAAAAAAAAAGAAAAACGGGATCTATTTGCAGCCACTGTTTCTGGGGGATTTTCCGGACACAAATTTTTTTTCAGAGCCCGCCCCCATTAACACTACTAACACAAATTATAAATGTGCAAACCTGAAACCAGTGCCCTTCCGATAAACTTCAAATGCCAAAAACACCCTTTTCGATTTCAAAAAATCCCAAAAAATTTTCCAAAAGTTAAAAAAGGGGTTTCGCGAAAGGTAACCAACGCCCTTTTCGGGCCCCCAAACCCGGCCCACAAAAACTCCGTCCCAAAATTTCGAGACACACTTTAAAATCAGAAAAAACTCGGTCCTGGAACTTCTGCCCCCAGGCTGACATAAAAAACCCTTCTAAAAAAAAATGGGGAAACATCTTTAAAAAAAAATAAAAGGGGAAGAAAAACCTTCCCACTGTGAACCATCCAATTTTCGGATTTTTTAATAACAAGAAGAAACATTTGCTAACTGCTTTTTTTTAAACCATTGAAAAAAATTCCCTCCTTTTCAAAATAAATCAGTCATTTTTTGTAAAAAACAAACCCCTAAAGAAAAATCACCCTGCAATTTTTCATCCGCCAACAGGGAAGACAAAACAATCTTCCTTTCACATTAAACACTGAAATCTCCCTTACCTCTTGCAAGGGTTTCCTTTTCCAGGTATAGATATTTTTCCATTTTTAAACTATTGAAAAAATCTTTCCCCAAGGGAAAGGGCCCAAAAATCCTGGGTTTCAGGTATACAACCATTGGACTACAGGTTTCTTTCCACCCTCTTGGGGGAAAAACCCTCATTATTCCCATCCCCCAAAACCCGGAAAAAAAATCTTTCTAACCCCTCTAATTACCCCCCATACTTTTTACCGCTTGGCTTAAAAATTGGGGGGAAAAAATGGTCAAAAGCAAGGGTCAATTTAAACCTCGAAACCGATGGGCCTTTTTGGGGAAAGAAAATGTTTGGTTTTCCCCAAACATTTGGGGTACAATTTTCCCTTTTATTTTGTCGGAACTACACTTTGGAAAGCCTTTCTGAACAAACAGCAAAAAAAAAAAAGCAGTGGCAATTTCTTTGATTTGGAAAGGCCTACATACCCCCCTGGAGGGCGGGATAACCCTTTAAAGATCTCCACATTGGGTTTTTCGAGTTCATCTTTCCCCTTTTTAATTTAAAATTTTTTTGGGAGAACGCCCGTTTTTTTAGGGCCGGTTTTTACCCCTCTCTCTGAATTTTTCCACGAGGGAGGAGTTTGGGGGGTTTCCCCAGGGACATACTGCCTCTGCCCTCTTTAGTAATTTTTTAAACAAAACAAATTTCAATTTAGTTCAGGGAGGTTCAGACGCTCATTGTTTTTGGAGATTTTGCTGTCTACGCAACGGAACCGTACCCGAGGGCCAGCTCAGCTCCAGCTTTGCCCTAATAAAAAACCTCGAAGGGGGGATGAAAACGGGTTTTACCTTTTCCTCCAACAAAGAAAGCAATGTATTCACTTTTCCAAAAATTTTCCCTCAGTTTTCCCAACCTGAACTTCAAGTAGGGAAATCTCCCCTTCCAAACTGTTACAGAGGGCCCAAAATTTTTGGAGTCATTTTTTACCAAAAAACCACCCTTTTTTCACCACATCAAAAAACCCCAAAACTCTTTCCAGAAAGCTCGGGAAAATTTTGCGGGGCGTACGCACACCGGGCTGGGGGGCTGATAAGAAAACTTTTCTGCCCCTCTTCAGAGCCCTGGGCCTTCCAAAAATTTCTATGGTTTTGCGTCCCAAGGGCCCCCAAGACCCTCTTAAACCCCAAACCTTTTTTGGGCCCCATTTCCCCCATCAAGGGGTTCGTCCCTGTCTTGGAGCGTTCCGCCCACCCCCCGTTTTACAGCCTGTTAAAAGCGAGGGGGGCCCAACCTTCATTGTCCAACCCCCAGGGTGAAACTGACTTTAAATTAAATACCACGTTCTCAAACCCAGAATCCTGCCCATACTGTGTCTTTGACCCCCTTCCCCCAAAAAAAGTTTGAAAAAAACCTAAGGGGGGGATTCCAAACCCTTTGGTCCCTTTGTATGCAAACCTCACGTGCGGGAAAGCAGTCTAAACCTGGGGGTAGTTTTCCCATTTTTCCCAATTTCCCCGGGTCAACCCTCCGGGACCTTTTTTACAAAAACCCAAATTCTTTCAATCTTTCAGCTTTTCGCAAAGATCCCACCACTTTTCTGGGGTACAAGGCATTGTAAAGCTGACCTCTGTTTTGAAATTCCCTTTCCCATCAAAAAATTTTCCCCTGACGTTCCAAGTCGGGATGGGGTGGCCTGTGCCGCCTTCCGCCCTGGGGGCCCCTTTTCCCAAAACTGTTGGAACATATCCCTTCCGATGCTTCTGTTTATTTTTGCTGAACTTAAATGGGTCTGGGACTGGCTTTGGGAAAATAATCCCCTCCGGGGGGTTTTTAAACCCTTTTCCCTGGTCGGGGGGTTTCTGGTCCAAATGAAACCCTTAGGGTTTTTCTGGCGGGGGCATCAATACTTAGATAGGGTTTTTTTTCACACTGCTTCTAGGGCCCAGAGGGGGAGATGCTGTTTGGCCTAAAAAGAAAGTGGGAAAGGAAATTGATCCCCTGGTAGGGGTTTCCCCTGTCCCAAAAGGCTAAGGGTGAGGAACCTACTAAAAAGTAAACCCCCCCTTTTTTTCCCTTTTCCCCGTTTTCCCGCCTCCCTTTTTTGGCCCCTTTTTCTATCTTCGTCTCCCCTTTAAGTCTTCTTTTTTTCCCCCCCTTTTTTCTCTGTGGGCTCCTTAAAAATCCCCCGCTTTGCCGGCGGGGCACCTGTCCGGAGGGGAAAGAGATCCTGGTGATTTTGGGGGGCCACGCTCCCCCAACACATCACTTTGGCTCACCTCTCCTAAACAGGGGGAAAACTTTTGGGCCCGGTGTACTAAACGGCTCCCCTTTCTTGGGGGTTGGGGCAAGACGGGCATTCCCCCGCTGGGCCCAAATAAACCCCTGCCTGCTCAGGGTCCTTTCCCGGATTTGAGCAAGATCATGGGGGTAGGGTTGGTTGCTTTTTGCTTGCGTATGGCTCCCCGAAGCCTGGGAAAGGGGGGAAAACCCTTGGGTTTTTTGGCCCCCGGGCCCCCTTTGTTGGAAATCCAAGGTGGGGGGGTTTAAGGGGGGAAGAAATTACTAAAATACACAGGGGGTTTTTTCAAAAACCCCCCAAAAAAAAGGAAAAGGGGCATCCCTTTCAGGGGTTTCGATTCTGAAAGCGATTTGGATATGGGGAACGACAGAAGACAGGGTTTTTGGGCTTTCCGGGTCGTTAGGAAGGAACCGGGGCAAAAAAACCCCTTTTAGCTTTTGAGCCCATTTTCTAACAAAAAGGGGTTTTAAGGTATCCCTGACCCTCCCTCCATCAAGAGGTTGAGGGGGTGGGTTTATTTCTTTTTCAATGCAAGTCACACAAACAATCTGAACACTGCGAAAACAAATTAAAATATGGAAAAGGGGGGTCAGGGGAACCCCCCCACAAACAGTTTAAAAAATTTATCTAAAGGGGTGATTCGCTGCCGGGGTTTATCAGATTTTTCAAGGCAGAAATCAAAACGGAGCTGGCATCCCCCGGGTGGACGGGGGGCCAGGGGGGACTGTCAAAAAGGGTGCAGAAAGAGTGGGCCAACCAAACACCCTCTTTCTGACAAATTTTCAAAACCCGGTTCGCCTCCCGGGCATCCAAATTTTGGGTTTCCCCGATTTCCCGGGTTTTAGTTTACGTTTTGTCCCCCCTTGAAGGGCTTCCGACCAGAAGTTTGGCCATGGCAGAGACCTTTTCTGGGGAGGAGGGGGTGTGGATTGCTTTTCAAGGCAACCCAGGAAGGGCCCTTAAAAATTTCCGGGACATTTTGCAAACGCGGGGGCGACCCCCCTCCTCTTTACGGATGGCCTCTTGGAAATTTAGGGAAACTGCAATACAAAGGGGAAGACAAAAAGAAATCTCCTTTTTTGAAACCCGCAAGCAGGTTTTTGGGCAGTCAAATCGCCCAAAGCTTCTTTGTTTTCTTCCGGGCCCTAAAGAAAGTTCCAAAGTTCCAACTCGGGCCCTCTGCTGGCAACTGAAACTTTAAAGTTTTTCGAAGAAATTGCAAGGAAAAAAAGTCAGCCCCTGGTGAAGCAGGTCCACCACCTCTCAAACCCCCAAAATGAGTGCCCCTTGGGGGAGGCCAAAAAACCCCCCCCACCCCCAACTGCCCCCGCAGTCACAACATCGCTGCTGGGCAATTTAAAAAAACCAGCCCCCCCCCCTCGAACTCCCTCTGTCCATTTCCCGCGGGGAAGGGGGTTCCCCCAGTGTTGGGGGAGGGGGAGATAAGGAAAAACCCCCACCCTCTTCCCAAAACCCCGACCTACTTCACCTGTTGGGAAGTTCCTCCACCGGGCTGCAGATAGTCCATGAAATTAAAACAACAAATTTTCAGCTTTAGCAGCAGATGTTGAGGAGGGGATTACCTGAATCCTCCCTTTTCGCCCTCGCACCATGGATTTACAATATTCCTTGGAAAAATCCTGGTCAAAATTTCCCCCCCTTTGAGGGGCGCAGCTTTTGTGTCAATCCAAAGAAACCTTCTGTCTTGGGTTTTTCAAAAAACCCAAATTTAAAGCCAAAGAAAACCTTTTTCTCTTTTTTGGGTTTAATATTTTTTTCAAAACCTGCCCCAACCAACCACGTTGGGCTGCGGGGGGTGTTTCCCTTCTCCTTCCAAAACTTTTTTGTATAGTCCCTGTCGCTCCCTTTTACCCCCTTCACTGAGCTGCGAGAGCACTCTCCACAAACCCGTAACAATCCGTTCTCCCTTTTTCTACCCCATCGTCCCGGTTGGGCCTTTAGGACCTTTTTATTTTGTTTTGGAAACTTCCTCGACCTTTTTTGGGTGTTGGGGAAATTTAAAAGGGCACAACCCTCTTTGGGGTAGACCGGGTTTGTCCCTCCAGAGGGGCTGCTGATTGAGGATGTCCTTTTTGGATTTGGGTTTGTGTTTTTTTCTGAACGCGGATCTGCAACTTTCCTCCATTCTTCCAAAAGGGTTTACTTTTGTGTTTAGGGTTTGCCGGTTTGTGACCCCCCCGCTGTCCTGGCTATGAGTGGTCTGTCCCCCTGACACTGCACGGGAAATGGGCCATTTCCCCGTCCTTCTACAACCCGTCAAACTGAACAAAATCTCTGTCTCTCACATTTAAATTTTAAGAAAAAACAAACTTTGGGTCATTTTCCCCCACTGTTTTCCCAAGGGGTTTTCCCGGGCAAATGAATTTTTTCCCGAGTCCCGACCCAGCGAATCAATACTAACAAATATATTAAATGTCTAAGGCCGTAATCCAGGTCTTCCCCATAAACTTCAAAGCCAAAAACCCCTGGTTTTTTTCAGAATGCCAACAAATTTCCAAAGTTAGAAAAAGGGCTCAGCGTCAGGTTTTACCAACGACCTTCGGGGCCCCAAAAGCTCGAGCCCTTTAGAAACCCGGCTAAAAACAAACCCACTTTTAAAATCATTTAAAAGTCGGGCCGGGGGAAAACTTCTTCTCCAGGGTGACATCAAAAAATTTCCCAAAAAAAAAAGTGTGGAACAACATTAAAAAAAATCAAAGGGAAGAACACCTGCCCCCTTTAACCCACCCAATTTCGGATTCTTTAATAACAGAGAAAAACAGTTGCTAATCGCTTTCTTCAAAACCCCCGAAAAAAAATTCCTCCTCTTTAATAAATCACCACTTTTTTCAAAAAAAAAGCCCCCCAAAAGGGAAAAATCGCCCCGCAACTTTTCATCCGACAACATGGGAAACTACAATTCCAATTTTAATTAAAACGAGCTGAAATCGCCCTTTCTTTCTTTTCAGTGATTCCCCCTCCAGGTATAAAGAAATCCATTATCACTGTTAAACACTTTCCCAGAAGGCCTGAACAAACTGCTACAGGTCTACAAAAATGTTGGACTACAGGTTTTTTTTCCCCCCTCTTGGGGAAAAGCCCCTCATTATTCCCCTCCCCAAAACCCGGAAAAAAATCTTCTTTAAACCTTTAAATTACCGTCCCCCTAGCTTTTTCCCCCCTTTTTTTGTAAAATTTATGGAAAAAATGGTCAATCTAGGCCCCATTGGAAACTGGAAACCGATGGCCTTTTTCAAAAACAGGGGGGTTTTTCCCCCCAAACATCGGACCTTTTTTCCCTTACCATTTTATTTTCCCGAATCACCTTCGGAAAGCCTTTCTGAAAAAAACAGCATGCATGGGGGATTTTTTTTGACTTGGGGAAAACCCCCAAGATACCACCCCGGAAGTCGGGGGTACTTCATGATCCCCACCTCTGGGGTTTTTTGGGTCATCTTCTTTTTTCAAAATTTTTTTGGGAGAACACAGTTTTTTAGGTTTCCGGGGGTTGGGACCACCCCCTTCCCCTGATGGGCCACGAGCAGGGGTTGGGGGTTCCACAGGGGGCATACTATCCCTGCCCCCCTTTTTTTTTTAAGATCAACAACATTTTGGGAAAAAATTCAGCAGGGTTCAGACTGCTCATTGGGTTTTTGGGGGATTTTTCTGTCTAAACCCAAATGAACCCCGTACCCCCAGTGGGCCAGCGAGGCTCCCGCTTTGGGGTAGATAAAATCCATCGGGGGGGGGGGAAAAACGGTTTTTACCTTTTTTGCAAAAAAAACCCAGTGTTTCCTTCCATAAATTCCCTCAGTTTTTTTCCAATCCTGAAATTTAAGAGGGAAATCCCCTTTTCCCGCCCGTTAAAGAGGGGGCCCAAAATTCTGGGGGTCTTTTTTACCAAAACTTTAAATTTTTCCCGCCATATTAAAAACCTCAAAAAAGCTTGCCAGAAAGGGACTAATTTTTCTGCGGGTCGTAGCACACCAAAAACCCACTGGGGCTGATTTAAAAAACTTTGGGTTTCCCTCTACAGACCCAGGGCCGTTCCAAAAATGGACTAACGGTTGTGCTGTGTACGGCTCCGCAAGATCTCTTTAAAACCCCAAACTCTTGACCCAAACCACCATAAAAGGGTTCGCCTGTCTTGGGGCTTCCGCACCACCCCTGTGTAAAAGCCTTTTACCAGAGGCGGGTTTAAAACCCTTTACGTCCCCAACCCCCAGCTGAAAAATGTTCCTTTTTAATTAATTTCTCCCCACTTTTTTCAGAACCGCAGAAAAACCTGCCTATGACCGTGTTTTTTTACCCTTTCCCTTTCCAAATAAGTTTGGGGAAAAAAAACCCGAAATGTATTCCCCCGTTTGGGCTTCGTAGCAGCCTCACTGCGGAATGCAGGTATAGACCGGGGAGTAGTTTCCGATTTTTTTTTAAAATTTTCCCCGGACAACCTCCCTGGAAACCCTTTTTTAAAAACCAAGATTCGTTTTGATCTTGCAGCTTTTTCCCTAAGGGGTCCCACCCCGCTCTCCCGGCGTACAAGGGTTTGTATGCCTGACCTTTCCAAATTCCCATCCTATCAAACCCTTTTTACTGACGGTTTCCAATCTGAGGAGGGGTGGCCTGTTCACCTACTGCCCTGGGGGTCCTTCTCAATACTGTTGGAACATATCCCCTTCCGATGCTTTTGTCTATTCTCTGAACTACGCTCGGTACTGGGTTTGGGAAAATAATTTTCACATTCTTCAAAGAGGGGCTTTTTTGGTTCTGTCCGGGTTCGCTGTCAGCTTTGGAAAACCATACTGTTTAAAACCCTTTAGCATCCAGAACTTTTTCCCTTTCTTTTGGGAACTTTTTAGCAAGTTGAAAGCGGGCGGTTACAACATTACCTTTCTTGGTTTCCCGGTCCCGGGTTTGGGAAACCGGGGGGAACGAAATGGTTTTATTCCCTTTAGCCCCAAAAACGCCACAAGAGAGAAACTGTCCCCAAAATTTTTTATCCCCTGTTCAATGTGAAACCCAAAATTAACGATTATGTGGAAAACCTCGGGAGGGGATTTGGGAAAACAAAAGGGCAGTAACAAAATTTTTTTCGATCCTCCAAACCTTTAAGGGCCCTTTCCCTGGGGGTTCCCCCTCCTTTTTCCCTGGGTGACGGAAACCTTTTTTTTGGCAAGGTTCCCCGACGGAAAATTTCCCTTTTTTTTAATTTCATCATTTTTCAAAAAAAAAAAAAAAAAAAAAAGTTTTCGGGGGGAAAAAAGTTGAAAACGGCGGAAATTTTTAAACCCAAGCCACTGAACAGACACCAGAAAGAAAGGGGCTCCCCCAATCGGGAAGACAACACAGGGCCCCGCCCTTTTAACCCAAAGTCCCCCCATTGTGTTGGGAAAAAAATTTTTCCCGTTAGGGAACGGAAAGTTTTGGGCCCTGCCGTTCTTACAAAAGGGGATTTTAAATCTCGTTTCTGGTTGAAAAAGGGGGGAAGAAGGGAAGTGGGAGGGGGGTTTTTTTGGGAATTTTTTGGCCCCCCCCCCCTTCCGCTAGAGGGCCTTCAACCCCAAGGTTTTTTCCCCTTCCTAGGAAACACTTCTCTCAACACCGACAACACGACGTGGCTGTGTTATATCAACAACAGGGGGGGGGGGGTGGGCGCTTCTCCTCCCTTCCCGAGGGCGGAACAGCTTCTTCTTTGGTGCGAACAAAATCAACCCGGGATCTCGCCAACATTCCGGGAAAGACAACATTCCCTCGCGGACCCCTCCGGAGGTTGCGACCTTGTCGTGGTCGGAGGGTTTGCGTGGTCCATGATCCTTTAGGCTTTTGCTGAGGGGGCATCATACTTGGGAGATAGGCTGGTTTTTTACACTGCTTTGGGCCTGAGAGGTGAAGATGCTGTATGGCCTAAGGAAACGGTAAGAAGTTGAGGGCCCCGGGTAGGGCTTCCCATGTCAATAGGCTAAGGTGAGGATCCTGACTAAGATAACCCCGCCTTTCTCCTTTCTGTTTTCTGCCTTTCTTGGCCCTTTTCTATTTTCGTCTCCTCTTCAAGTCTTCTTTTCCACCTCCTTTTCTCTCTGTGGTCTCCTTTAAGATCGCCGTTTTTGCCGTGGGGTCACCTGTGTCGGAGGGAATGAGATCCTGGTGATTGAGAGGGCCAGCGCTCTCAACAACTAAACTTGCTCGGCCCTCTCTAGACAGAAGAAACACTTTCCCCGGGGTTTAATCGGCTCCCCTTCTTGGGGCGGGTCAGACAGACAGTTTCCCCAACTGGCCAGTTAAACCCTGCGGGCTCGTCTTTCCCCGGAGTTGAGCATGATCGGGGGGATAGGGTTGGTAGTTTCTGTTCCCCGAAATCTCTCCAAGCCGGGAAGGGTCAAGACATTGGTTTCTTGGCCCTGGCCCCTTAGTTGGACTCCAAGTGTGGTAAGGGAGAGATGAAACATACTAAACTAAACATGGCTTTATCAAAAAAATCCCCCCAAAGAAGGGGAAAAGCAGCATCCCTATTTCAGGGACCTTTATTCTGATAGCGATTCTGACACGGAGAAACACGAGAACAGGTTTCTGGTTTCCTGGCTGTGGTAGAAGGGACAGGCGGAAGACCCCTTCGCCTGACCCTTTTGCTATCCAAAAGGCTTTCAAGCAAAGCAGGGACCCTCAGTCCGTAAAAAAAGTTGGGGAAATGGTTCGTTTCGGGTTCATGTCGATCAAGAAAAAAACCCCCAAAAGAAAAGGCGTTTAGGCAACAAAATTAGTGGATAGGGAGATCGGGTGATTTCCCCATAAACGTTAAACATCATCCAAAGGTGTATTCGCTGCAGAGATCTAGGGTGTCTAGAGCAAATAAAACGGAACTTGCGCCCGGGTGTGACGAGGGCGCAGGTACAGCAAAAAAGGTGCAGAGAGAGTGCCACCAACACCCTCTTTCTGACCTTCTGCACCCTGTGCTGCCTCCGTCATAAAATTTGGGCTACCTGAACGCCGTGTTCAGCTGTAGTCCCCCCCTTTGAGATCTTCCGGTGCCAATTGGAATGCAAGACCGCTGTTCGTGGGCAGGAGTGTGCGTTTTCTGCAAGCAACCCATGATGGCCGTGCAAAGATCCGCACAGTGCCACGCGTGGCGACCATCCCTCCTCTTACGAAACGGGCCCCTTTGGATTCCAGAATCCACTATCCAACGAATTAAACTGAAAAGAAAATCTCCTTTTTGAGGCCGTAAACGAGTTTGGCAGCCCAGACCCCACAGCATCTTCGATGCTTCGGGCCGTAAGAAATATCCACCGTCAGTCTGCTCCAGACTGAGAATTTCATTTTCAAAAACACTGCAAGGAAGAACTGTCGCTCTGTGGAGCAGGTCCACCACCTCCCAAACCCAAAAATCCCCGGGTGGAGCAAAAAAATTCCGCCACCCCTCAGACGCCCAGCGTCTAAAACCCTCTGCTGGGCAATTAAAAACCACAATCCCCCCTCGAACTCCTCTGTCCATTGCCCGGGCAAGGATTCCACCATGTGAGATGGTGAGATAAGAAGAAACCCCACCGTCTCCCAAATCCAGACCTTCTTCGCCTTTGGGAAAATCGCCAGCGGGTCTGAAAAAACAACACAGTTCAGTGAAACTTCAAAAAAATTCACTCCATTAAAGCAGACGTTGAGGAGAGATGACCTGATTCTCTCCTTTTCCGCCCCGGGCACCATGGGTACAAAAACCCATTGGAATATCCGTGGACTAATTCCAACTTTGGGGATTGCAGCTTCTGTCGATCTATAAACCTTCTGTCGGGCTCTTCAGAAACACAAATTCAAAGCCGAAGACCTTTACTCTTTCTGGCTTTAATGTTCTTTCAAAACCTGCACAACATCCAGGGTTGGGACTGTCGGGCGGTGTTGCCCTTTCTCCTACACAAACTCTGTTGTAAGTCCGTCGCTCGTCTCCTCCCTTCGGCTGTACTGCGAGAGCACTCTCCAAGACTGTAAACAATCTGTTCCTTTATCTACCTCCTTCTGCCCCGGGTTTTTGTCGTCAGGACCTTGTCATCTGATAAAGAACTTCCTCGACCTTTTTGCTTTTGGTGACTTTAGGGTCACAACCCTCTTGGGGTAGTCCCGGGTACTCATCCAGGGTCTGCTGATTGAGATGTCCTTTTCGGATTTGGATTTGTTTTTGTCGAACGACGGACTCAACTTACCTCCACTTTTCCCACAGGTCACTTTCGTGTTTAGATTGTCGGTTGTGACCCCTCGCTGCCTGGACTATAGTGGTCGCCCAAAGACGACCCTGCAGGGATGACCTTTTCCCTGCCCTTACTACAACCCGCATAACTGAACACGTCTCGTCCTCAACATCTAAATTAAAAAAGCAAACGGGATCCTATTGCAACCATATTTCTA
The DNA here is from genome assembly GCA_018398815.1 of Conus ventricosus. Taxonomy (NCBI): domain Eukaryota; kingdom Metazoa; phylum Mollusca; class Gastropoda; order Neogastropoda; family Conidae; genus Conus; species Conus ventricosus. The sequence continues at coordinate 65,615,894 of CM031601.1, forward strand.
AAATCCGGACACTGACTTTTCAAGTCCGACCCACTAATCACTACTAACACTGTGATTAATGTCAAAGTTTTGTATTCCATGTTTCCGATAAACTTCAATCCAAAAACACCCGGTTTGATTCAGACTGCCACAAATTTCCAAGTTAAAACGGGCTCAGCATCAGTGTACCAACCTTGGGGTCCCAACGTCGACCCCATCAAAAACTCGGCTAAATCTAGACACACTTTTAAAATCAGTAAACGTCGGTCCGAGAAGCTTCTGCTCCAGGCTGACATCAAAAACTTCCAAGAAAAAGTGTGGAACATCATTAAGAAAATCAAAGGGAAGAACACCTGTCCCACTGTGAACCATCCAAGTTTTTGGATTCTTTAATAACAGAGAAGAAAGCAATTGCTAATCTGCTTGCTTCAACCATTGAAAAGAATTTCCCCCTCTTCTAATAAATCTGCCACTTTTGTCAAATACAAAGCCCTAAAAGAAAATCACCCTGCAACTTTTCGTCCGACAACATGGAAGACTACAATCTTCCTTTCACGTTAAACGAGCTGAAATCTGCCTTGCTTTCTTGCAGCGATTCCTCTCCAGGAATAGATGAAAATCCATTATCAGCTGTTGAAACATCTTCCGCTAGAAGGTCTGAACATACTGCTACAGGTCTACAACCATGTGTGGACTACAGTTTTTTCCACCCTCTTGGCGAAAAGCCTCATTATTCCCATCCCCAAACCTGGAAAAGATCTTTCTAATCCTTCAAATTACCGTCCCATAGCTTTGACCAGCTGTGTTTTGTAAATTGATGGGAAAAAAAGGTCAATGCTAGGCTCATTGGAAACTAAACCGATGGCCTTTTGGCGAAGAACAGTGTGGTTTCCGCAAACATCGGGCTAAACCCTTTGACCATTTTGATTCGTCTGGAATCTACACTTCGGAACGCCTTTCTGAACAAACAGCATGCAGGGCAATTTTCTTTGACTTGGAGAAGGCCTATGATACCACCTGGAAGTCGGGGATACTTCATGATCTCCACGATCTGGGTTTTCGAGGTCATCTTCTTTTTATTCAAAATTTTTTGGCAGAACGACAGTTTCAGGTCCGGGTTGGCACCACTCTCTCTGATGTCCACGAGCAGGTTGGGGGTTTCCACAGGGAGCATACTATCCTCCGCCCTCTTTATATTAAGATAACAAAATTGTGAAATCAGTTCAGCAGGGATTCAGACTGCTCATTGTTTGTGGATGATTTTTCTGTCTACCAACTGGAAGCCTGTACCCGAGTGTCCAGCGCAGGCCCAGCTTTGCGTAATAAAATCCATCGGTGGGCGGATGAAAACGGTTTCACCTTTTTTGCTACAAAAACCCAGTGTATTCACTTCCATAATTTCCGTCATTTTTTTCCAGATCCTGAACTTCAAGTAGGGAAATCTCCCATTCCAGCTGTTAAAGAGGCCAAATTTCTGGGAGTCATTTTTGACCAAAAACTTAACTTTTCTCAGCCATATTAAAAACCTCAAAACTGCTTGCCAGAAGGCAAATGAAATTTTGCGGGGCGTAGCACACACCGACTGGGGTGCTGATAAAAAACTTTGTTGCACCCCTACAGAGCCCTGGTCCGTTCCAAACTGGACTACGGTTGTGCTGTGTACGGCTCCGCAAGATCATCTTACCTCAAACTCTTGGACCCTATCCACCATCAAGGGCCTTCGTCTCTGTCTTGGAGCGTTCCGCACCACCCCTGTGTACAGCCTGTACGCAGAGGCGGGTGGAACCTTCACTGTCCAACCGCAGGCTGAAACTGTCTTTGAATTATTACATCCGACCCGTTCTCAGAACCGCAGAATCCTGCCTATGACTGGGGTTTTTGCCCTCCGTTCCAAAGTAATTTGAAAAAAACCCGAAATGTATTCCGCCGTTTGGGCTTTTGTATGCAGCCTCACGTGCGGAATGCAGGTATAGACCTGGGAGTAGTTTCCGATTTTTCCAAGTTTCCGGATCAACCCCCATGGACCTTTTTCACACCAGAGATTCGTTTCGATCTTGCAGCTTTCCGTAAGGAGTCTACCAGCTCTCTCTGGCGTACAAGGCTTTGTATGCTGAGCCTGTTCCAAATTCCCATCCTATCAAACAGTTTTCACTGACGGTTCCAAGTTTTGAGGATGGAGTGGCCTGTGCAGCCTACTGCCCTGGGGCTCCTTCTCAGATACGTTGGAACATATCCATTCCGATGCTTCTGTCTATTCTGCGAACTTACTGCCTGGTACTGGCTTTTTAAGATAATCTCACATTCTTCAAAGGGGACTTTCTGGTTCTGCGGATTTTGCTGTCAGCTTTGGAAGCCATAGCTGGGCCGCAACCTTCACATCCAGAACTTTTCCATTTCTTTGAACTTTTAGCAATTTTAAAGCGGACGGTTACAACTTTTCTCTTGCTTGGGTTCCTGGTCATGTTGGCATCGGCGGGAACGAAATGGTTGATCGTTTAGCCAAGAACGCCACAAGAGAGAAACTGTCCAACATTTATATCCCCTGTTCAGATGTGAAACCCAAAATTAACGATTATGTGAGAGACCTCTGGCAGGAGGATTGGAACACACAGACGAGTAACAAACTCTTTCAGATCCGTCCAAACCTTAAGGACTTCCATGGGTGCCACTCTTCCGTCTGGGTGACGGAAATCCGTTTTTTTCGGCAAGGTCCCAGACGGAAATTCCGTTTTTCAAGTTTCATCATTCAAAAAAAAAAAAAAAAAAAAAGTTTTCGGGGGAAGAATAGTTGAATCGGCGGTATTTTGACCGAAGCAGCACTGAAGCAGACGACCAGAAATGAGGAAGCGCTCTCTATCGGTGAAGACAACACAGGTCCAGCCATCTTTGTAAGCCTACGTCGCGCCATTGTGTTGGTAGAAAAAAGTTTTCCAGTTAGGCAACGTAAAGTTTTGTCATGCCGTTCTTACAAGAAGGGGATTCAAATCTCGATACTGTTGAGAAAGGGGTGAAGAGCAAGTGGAATGGAATGGCTCCCTCCCCCTCCCCCCTCCCCCCCCCCCCCCTGTTGCCGCTTACTCGTCTCCCTCCCCTTCCCGACCCCCCCCCCCCCCCCCCCCCCCCCCCGTCTCTCTCTCTTGATGCTTACTCCTCTCCTTTATCACCTACCCCCCCCCCCCCCCACCCCACCCCCCATCAGTTCTACCTACCTCTCACTGTTCTCCCATCCTTTTAGCTGTCATCAGTGTGGTCTGGCTGTTCAAAGCTGCCTGCAAGCGTACTCCCCCTTAATGTAAAAAGAGGAGGGGGGTGGTGTGTGTTATTTCTGGGTGATCGGAAAGAAAGTCAACGGGAAAGAAAGTCAACGCAAAAAAGTCAGGGTTAGGGTTAGGGTTAAGGTTAGGGATAGGGTTAGGGTTAGGGTTAGGGTTTGGGTTAGGGTTAGGGTTAGGGTTAGGGATAGCGTTAGGGTTAGGGCCGTTGACTTTCTTTCCCGTTGACTTTTTTTGAAGGGGGAGAGAGAGAGAGAGAGAGAGATCTCTCCCTCTCTCGTTTTCACACACACACACACACACACACACACACACACACACACACACACACACACACACACAAGTCATTCAAAAGAATCTCATTTTCACACACACACGCACACACACACACACACACACACACACACAACACACACACACACACACACACACACACACAGAGCCATTCAAAAGAATATATCTCTCATTTTCACACACACACACACACACACACACAGTCATTCAAAAGAATATCTCATTTTCCACACACACACACACACACACACACACACACACACACACACACAGTCATTCAAAAGAATATATCTCATTTTCACACACACACACACACACACACACACACACACACAGAGTCATTCAAAAGAATATCTCATTTTCACACACACACACACACACACACACACACACACACACACTTTGATTTTCCAATTTGATGCCAGAAGAGGCCATGAAATGCTCCTAAAATTTCATAAAATCGTCTTCGGCCGGGGGGCGAAGCCCCCGGACCCCCCAGCGGGGCACTGCCCCTGCACCCCGCCAGGGCCTGGACGGCCCCTGGACCCCTGCCTCATTTTCAGTTTTTTCAGATTTTCAAAGTGTCACCCATGGACTTCCTCCCATCCACGTCGGGAGGTCGTAAAGAGGAAACGGTTCTGTGCCGGCTGCACACCGGCCATTCGTATTTTACCCATGCTTACCTTTTAAAGAGTGAAGAAGCTCCGTGGTGCATTCCATGTCATGCGCCACTCACAATGAAACATGTTCTTTTAGAGTGTTGGGACTTGCACGATGTGAGACACAAACATTTTACAGCGGAGTCCATGAAGATCCTGTTCAGGGATGTCCCGCCAGACGTGATCCTTGAGTTTTTGAAAGAGATTAACATTTTTCATCTGATTTAAGATTTTACGGAAGAAAGATTTTTAATGCAATTTCTGGTGCGTTTCTAGACGATGTCATTTAATGCGATGTGTGAAAGTTTTCAAATGACTGGTGAGTTGATTTTAACGTGGTGACAGCCCTGATGTGGCCCTCTGCGGTCGGCTGGGCTATAAGCAACATTATCTTATCTTATCTTATCATTCTCGCGGACCTCCCTCAGCAGGTCGCACATGGTTCTTCCCTCAGAATGGACTCTCGTCCACTCGATCCTGGAACCTCTCTGGACGGTATGGTTCAAACCACAGGTAGACCTGTTCGCCACCCGATTCAACCACCGTCTCCAGCTGTATGTCTCCCCAGTTCCGGATCCGGCGCGTGGGCTGTGGACGCCCTGTCCATCCCTTGGTCCGGCCTGACGGGCTATGCCTTTCCCCGTTCCCCATTCTGGGAAAAGTTCTCCGCAAGGCAAGGGAAGATGCAGCCACGCTTATTCTTGTGGCTCCACGCTGGCCGGCCCAAGCGTGGTTTCCGGAACTGTTACACCTGTCTCACGTGCCTCCGATACCGCTCGCCTTAAAGGCAAAGTCCCTGCTTCAGCCGCGGTCAGGCATTCCACACGCAATCCAAACGTGCTGCATCTTCACGCCTGGCTACTGTGCGGGACGCGCTGTCTGCACGAGGCGCCTCCCAGCAGTAATCGGCCTTGTGGAACATGCCCACAGGTCAGGCACCCAAAGCGTCTATAGTGTCCACTGGAATGGCTGGCTCTCTTGGTGCTCCAGCCACGCAGTATCACCTCATTCTCCTTCTCAATGCCAATTGGCGAACTACCTAGCCTTTCCCTTTCATCAGAGAAAAAAACTTTCAGCCTCCTCTGTTAAGGTTCACAGGGCGGCTATTTCCACCACTATTCGCCAGTTAGGGGGCCCCTCCTTCGGGGACGACCCTCTTCTGCGGGATCTGGTCAGAGGAGCGGCCCTACAGGAGTCCCGATGCCCCGCCGTACCCCGGCGTGGGATTTTTTCTTAGTCCTCTCCCCCCTCAGGCTTCCCCCCTTAGGAGCCCATCCGGGAGTTTTTCTCTAAAATTTCCTTTCCTTCAAAACAGCCTTTCTCGTTTCCCTGGCCTCGGGGAGGCGCTGCAGTGAGTCCACGCCCTTAGTGGCCTGCCGGGGGACGTCGCCTCTGAACCGGATGGCTCGATATCTCTCGCCTCCTCCCGGAATTTTTAGCGAAAAACCAGTTGCCAGGTTCTTCTTCCCCGACTATCTCCATTCTTCCTCTCACTTCTATTCTCGCCCGGACGACGAAGACCGCCCTCTCTGTCCGGTGCGCGCTCTGCGGAGTATAGGAAACACACGAAACCTTCTCGCTCCAAGCAGCGCCACCTGTTTCTCTCTTACAACGAAAGTTATAAGGAGGACATCAGGCGCTCTTCAATCTCTCGATGCTGAGAGAAGTCATTAAAGCTGCGTACGCGAAGACCTGAAGGGGATTTGGCTGTTTTCTCACCTAGACCTCATGAGATAGGGCATGGGCGTCTTCGCTGGCAGTAGCTCTAATGCCAGCATTCAGGTGGTTAGATGCCGCATTTTTGGCGGTCCCCTGGCACCTTCATCCAATTCTACCTGTGCGACGTTTCTTGTCTGCGTGATGATGGGTCTAGGGGCATCGCATCAGCTGTGGGGGCGCAACACTCCATCTCCGCCACACGCTCCGGCTCTTCTCGCTCCTCCCGGCGGTAACCAGGGGAGCCCTCCTTCCAGGTAGTGCGACTCTGCATTAGTGAGCCACGGTATAGTATGTGTAATTAAAAGGAAATTTTTATTCTAAAATTACGTTTAATCTAACATACTTACCGTGGCTCACGCAGAGACCCTCCCTACCTCCCCGCCTTCCTGGTTCCATCAGGAGTTCTCAGTCAGGGTTTAATATACCTCGAAAAGAGGATGGTTCTGAGCATGCGCAAGGCACGAGGCCCTTTCAGGGGTTTTGTTGTCCGTACGGACTTTATTGTATACGAGGCAGGGATAGCAAATTGCTGCCGCTTATTGCATTAGTGAGCCACGGTAAGTATGTTAGATTAAACGTAATTTTAGAATAAAATTTCCTTTTTGGTAATGATGACGGTTCACACCAGTAACATATGATAAAACAGTTTTTGTTTTGTTTTCAATGTGAGAGTTTCAGAAGAATTCAGCACATAAAAGCACACTAAACACAGCAGCAATACCTCTTGGTGTTTGCTCAACAACATTACAAACACCTGGGATTCAGATTGTTGTCAGGTAATGTCCCTCTGTGTAACAATCTGTATGTTACTGGGGGTACCCCAATTCTTCTAGAAAGGGGCATAATTTTACTATATGGGGTAGGTCCAGTACCTCAATCACTGCTTATCTATTTGTTGACATATAACTTAGATTTTATGGCTTCTCTTTCCTTTTACCCCAAGCTATGATGCTATATAATATGATCTAATTTTGTTGGCCATTAGGGGATGGACGGGGATGTAACAAACGGTGGTTTTACAAAAAGAGAACAGTTTCTGAACACATACACACATTACAACACCTAAAACCTGTAAAACACTGACAAAACCTTCTGTTAGTGTTTACTCAGCATCACTGTAAGTATACAGTGTGGTCCAAATTGTTATAGTATAATACTTACTGGTAAATGTTCAAAATGACAACTATGGAAAAAAAAGACTGAAGAAAAAAAATAAACAGTTGTCTGTTGAAAAGAAAAAAAGAAAAACATACACACACATTTGTTATCACACAAAACACTGTAGGAACTGTGTTAGTGTTTGTGAACAAGTACTTACATTACTGCCACGCTGTTCTATGTAGGAATTCATCACTTGCCATGCCGTACAAAGTCTTGGACATAATCCTCAGGTTGTCTGCATTCCCAGCTTCATAATTTTAGGGGACGGTGCTCTTTTTTTTTTATGTCTGTCCAAATCGTGGTTCAAAGAAACACACATTGAGAGTCATTCTATACTCCACTTGGTCTTCTTTCACTAATGGCACTCGTTCTGGTCACAGCATTGACAAAATCATGAACACATGCACAGGTGAGAAAGAACAAAAAACCCACTGTAGAATGGAAAAATAAACTTCCAGGAACTTTTCATGCAGATGATCCAGAATGGGTCGGATCTTGTAGAACCAGGCGTACCCTGGATCACCTTCGACTGGCATGGCTGCATTGTCGTTGAAATGCAGAAACTGAAGAAGAATCTGAAATACAGAATAAAAGTTTCAAGATAAGTAAGCAGACCCACAATTGGGCACACACACACACACACACACACACACACACACACACACACACCACACAATCACACACACACACACACACACACACACACACACACACACACACACACACACACACACACACACACACCACACACACAGTAAGCAGACCCACAATTGGGCATACACACACACACACACACACACACACAATTTACACACACACACACACACACACACACACACACACACACACACACACACACACACACACACACAATTTACACACACACACACACACACACACACGCACACACACACACACACACAACACATACGCGCGCACACACACACCACACACAGTAAGCAGACCCACAATTGGGCACACACACACACACACACACACACACACACACACACACACACACACACACACACACACACATACACACAAACAGCCTACACACACACACACACACACACACACACACACACAATTTACACACACACATACACATATGCACAAACACACACAAACAGTATCACACACACATGAATGTAAAAACTCCACAATGGCACACACAAAAAACCTGCTGTGTATGAGCGCTTCTGTGTTTTACAAAATGAACAAACATATGGAAAACTTGCATACAGACATAAACAATGCTTAGGCACACATGTGCGCTCACACATGCACACACACAAACACACACACACACACACACACACACACACACACACACACACACACACACACACACACACACACACACACAGAGTCCCACCTGTCCATACAGTCATTATTAGCCATAATTATGTGATTTTGGTGGGAAATATGGCAAAGAAGAGAAATGCGGAAAATAAATAGTGGAGGAATGAAGAATCAAGTAGTAACAAACAAAAACAGAAAAAAAGAAAAATAGAGCTACTTGCCTGAATCCGGTTTCTGGTCATGAAGGAACTGAAGACTGGAGCTCTGTACAGCAAGTATTGGCACAGTTGACTTTCAGACCAGGATCCCAGTGAAAACACCACCAAGGCTGGGACTGACCATGCCCCATGCCAAGCCCCCTTGGCCGTTTCCATGGGACCCTCACCATCGTCCTGAGCCCCTACCACATCCACGACCCTCTCTGGTCATGACAGGAGGGGGTGCAGTGCTCGTTGATAGCACAGGTTCGGCTATTTCCGCTTCGTCACCCTCGCTAACGGCGTTGTATTCACTGCTGTCATGTGCAACTAACAATGAAGCCACGTCATCACCAGCACCTGTCTCCGATAACCCTCCGGGGGTTGCGACCTTGTCGTGGTCGGAGGGCTTGCGTGGTCCAGTGATCCCTTAGGCTTTGCTGGCGGGGGCATCAATACTTTAAGATAGGCTGGTTTTTTTCCAACTGCTTCTAGGCCTGTGAAGTTGAGATGCTGCCTGGCCTAAGCATAACGTGGTAAGGAGTTGATGCCCCTGGTAGGGCTTCCCATGTCCAGACATGCCTACCGTACAAGAATAGCCGTATTTGTTACGGAAAAACATAAAAATCGAGGTTTGTTCCGGACGTTACGGTCAGGGATCGCGTGTTCCGGAAAAACAAAAAAAAAAACCAACAAAAAACGAAATCAAACGAGTGGACAATTTTTCACAGAGGGACAAACCGGATGACGGTTAGGACGATTGAATTGAAGCGCAGTGCGCATGCTCACACTGCCATATCCGTCGACGAAACGTACCGAACGGAGCCGAGATTCAGACAAAGCGCGCTCGACTATCAAACATGGCTAGCATGAAGACTGCGAAGCGAGTGTGCGAGACAGATGATGATGAACCTCAAAATGGACCCCAGCGGCAGCCGCGAAAAAAACAAGATCGCCGTCGGCAAACCTTTCGTAAACAATATAGTGAGAGGTGGTCATGTTTACAAGAAGGACGAAAGGGGAAAACTTTTGCTGGTGCACGGTTTGCCAGTGCGAGTTCTCCATCGCGCATGGCGGCCAAGATGACTGTCGTCGACATGTCGAATCCAAAAAACACAAGGACTTTGAGATATCTTGTGGTCACACTCGCAAGATTTCTGGATTTTTCACCAGTTCGTCGACCAGCAAAGCAGAATCAACAGATGAAGTGATTCGTGCCGAAGTTATGCTCGTCGACCTTGTTGCTGAACTGAATCTGCCTTTCACCGTTTTGGATACTTTTACAAAAGCGTTCAAACTGATTCTCTGATGTGGCAAAGAAGTTTCAGTGTGGCAGGAGTAAGGGGACAGCCATTATAAAAAAATAGCGGCGAAAACAATAGAAGACCTCGGACTGTGCAGACCTGAAGAGTGCCTACTACAGGTCTCTGAAGTCTGCACAGTGAAAACCATGCATGACATGCAATGTACATAGTGTAGCCTAAATAAAGGTAAGTTGTTTTTTCTGCCTGAAAGAGAGGGGTTTTGCAGAATTGTTATGGTGTTTGTGTGTGTGAATGTGTGTGTGTGTGAACCTACACACGCGCGGTTGTGTCCACAAAAGGAAGGTTGAGTGTTCCTGAAAATTTTTGAAATTTTCAATTTGTTCCTGATTTTTATAACATCTGTTCCTGATAGTAAGATTTTGGGGTAGGCATGTCTGCATGTCAGATAGGCTAAGGGTGAGGATCCTGACTAAGAGTAACCCGCCTTTCTCCTTTTCTTATTTTCTGCCTTTCCTATTTGGCCCTTTTCTATCTTCGTCTCCCCTTCAAGTCTTCTTATCCACACTCCTTTTCTCTCTGTGGTCTCCTTAAGATCCGCCGCGTTTGCCGTGCGGTGCGACCTGTGTCGGAGGGGAATGAGATCCTGGTGATTGAGAGGGCCAGCGCTCTCAACACATCACTTTGGCTCGGACCTCTCCTAGACAGGGAGTACACTTTGGCCCGGGTGTACTAATCGGCTCCCCTTCTTGGGGCTGGGTCAAGACAGACAGTCCCCTTGCTGGCCAAGTAAACCCCTGCAGTGCTCAGCTCTCTGTTCCCGGGAGTTGAGCATGATCAGGGGGGATAGGGTTGGTGGTGTCTGTGTGTCGTATGTCTCTCCTGAAGCCTGGAAGGGGTCAAGACATTGGTTTATTGGCCCTGGCCCCTTAGTTGGACTCCAAGGTGGGTGGGTAAGGGAGAGATGAATCTTAATACACTAAATATGGCTTTTTCAAAAAACATTCCCCCCAAAAGGAAGAGAAAGGCAGCATCCCCTATTTCAGGGGATTGTCAAACAGACAGTGATTCCGATACAGAAGTGAGACAGAAGACAGGTTTTTGGGCTTCCTGGCTCGTGATGGAGGGACGGAGCAGGAAAGACCCCTTTCAGCTCTGAGCCCTTTTGCTATACAAAAGGGCTTTCAAGGTATAGCAGGTGACCCTCGGTCCATCAAGAGGTTGAGGAATGGCTCATTTCTAATTGAATGTAAATCACAGAAACAATCTGAACAGCTGCTAAGGGCAACGAAACTTGTGGACAGGGAGATCAGGGTGACTTCCCACAAACAATTGAATTCATCGAAAGGCGTGATTCGCTGCCGGATTTATCTGGTGTATCGGAGGCAGAAATTAAGACGGAGCTGGCATCCCAGGGTGTGACGGAGGTGCGCAGGGTGACGGTAAAGAAAGGTTCAGAGAGAGTGGCCACCAACACCCTCTTTCTGACCTTCTGCAACCCTGTGCTGCCTCCGGTCATCAAAGTCGGCTACCTTAATGTTCGTGTTCAGTTGTATGTGCCGTCCCCGTTGAGGTGCTTCAGGTGCCAGAAGTTTGGCCATGTCAGGGACCGCTGTTCTGGGCAGGAGGTGTGTGGTATTAGCTGCAAGGCAACACATGATGGGCCGTGTCATGATCCGGCACATTGTGCTAACTGCGGTGGCGACCATCCCTCCTCTTCAAGAAACTGTCCTCTTTGGATTCAAGAATCTGCTATACAACGCGTCAAAACTGAAAAGAAAATCTCCTTTTTTGAAGCCCGGAAACAGGTTGTGGGCAGTCAGACGCCGACAGCTTCTTCCTACGCTTCGGCCGTAAAGAAAATTCCCACAGTTTCTACTCGGTCAGTCTGCTGCCAGACTGATGACTTTACTTTTTCAAAGACACTGCAATTACAAACTGTCAACTCTGGTGGAAGCAGGTCCACCACCTTCCAACCCAAACTGACTGCCCCTGGTGGAGGCAAAAAATCCGCCACCCCTCAGACTGCCCAGCAGTCTACAACATCTGCTGCTGGGCAGATTAAAAAACCAGCAATACCCCCTCGAACTCCTCTGTCCAGTGCCCGTGCGGGCAAGGGAGTTCAACCCAGTGTGGAGATGGTGGAGATGAGGAAGAAACCTCCACCATCTCCCAAATCCAGACCACCTTCACCTGTTGGCAAGTCTGCCAGCAGGCCTGTAGACCAACATACTCCAGTGAAACTAAATAACAAATTCACTCCATTGGCTGCAGACGTTGAGGAGGAGATGACCTGATCTCTCTCCTTTTTGCCCTCTGCACCATGGATAGTACAATATTCCATTGGAATATCCGTGGACTAAATTCCAACTTCGAGGAGCTGCAGCTTTTGTGTCAATCTATAAAACCTTCCGTCGTGGCTCTTCAGGAAACTCAAATTCAAAGCCAGAAGACCTTTACTCTTTCTGGCTTTAATATTCTTTCAAAACCTGCACAACCATCCACGTTGGGACTGTCGGGTGGTGTTGCCCTTCTCCTACATAAAACTTTGCTGTATAGTCCTGTCGCTCTGTCTACCTCTCTTCAAGCTGTAGCTGCGAGAGTCACTCTCCACAAGACTGTGACGATCTGTTCCCTTTATCTACCTCCTTCAGTCCCGGTTTGTCGTCAGGACCTTGTCAGTCTGATAAGAGAACTTCCTCGACCTTTTTTGCTGTTGGGTGACTTTAACGGTCACAATCTTCTTTGGGGTAGTGTCAGTACGTCATCCAGAGGTCTGCTAATTGAGGATATCCTTTCGGATTTCGATTTATGTTGTCTGAACGACGGATCTGCAACTTACCTCCACTCTTCCACAGGTTCACTTTCGTGTTTAGATTTGTCGGTTTGTGACCCCTCGCTGGTCCTGGACTATGAGTGGTCTGTCCATGACGATCTGCACGGAAGTGACCATTTCCCTGTCCTTCTACAACCCGTCATAACTGAACACGTCTCTGTCTCTCAACATCTAAATTATAAAAAAGCAAACTGGGATCTATTTGCAGCCACTATTTCTAAAATAATTCCAGGACACTGATTTTCTTCAGAGTCCGGACCCAGCTGAATCTCTGACTAACACTTTTATCAAATGTGCTAAAGCCTGTATTCCAGTGTCTTCTGATAAACTTCAAATGCCAAAAACACCCTGGTTCGATTCAGACTGTCAACAAATTTCCAAAGTTCGAAAACGGGCTCAGCGTCAGGTATACCAACGACCTTCGGGTCCCAACGCTCGAGCCCATCAGAAACTCCGTGCTAAATCGAGATACACTTTTAAAATCAGTAAACGTCGGTCCTGGAGAAGCTTCTGCTCCAGGCTGACATCAAAAACTTCTAAGAAAAAAGTTTGGAACATCATTAGAAAAATCAAAGGGAAGAACACCAACCCCTCCATTCATCACTTGAAACTTGCCGATGCTCTGATTACTGACAAAAAAGCTGTTGCCAATCTGTTGGCCTCCACCATCCAACAGAACTCCTCATCTTCAAATAAATCTGCAGCCTTTTTAAGAAACAAAGCGATTAGAGAGAAATCTTCATGCAATTTCACATCAAACAACTCTGAAACCTATAATCTTCCTTTTTCAATCGCTGAACTCAAATTAGCTTTGCAAACCTGCACTGACTCTGCCCCTGGTCTGGATGACATTCATTATCAGGTTGTGAAACACTTCCCAGAAAGCTGTCTTCAGACTCTTCTCAAAGTCTATAACCATATCTGGACCACAGGGTCCTTTCCCCCTCCGGGGGGTTGCGACCTTGTCGTGGTCGGAGGGTTTGCGTGGTCCAGTGATCCCTTAGGCTTTGCTGGCGGGGGCATCAATACTTGGAGATAGGCTGTTTTTTTCACACTGCTTCTAGGCCTGAGAGGTGCAGATGCTGTTTGGCCTAAGCGTAACGTGGTAAGGAGTTGATGCCCCTGGTAGGGCTTCCCATGTCAGATAGGCTAAGGGTGAGGATCCTGACTAACAGTAACCCGCCCTTTCTCCTTTTCTTGTTTTCTGCCTCCCTTATTTGGCCCTTTTCTATCTTCGTCTCCCCTTCAAGTCTTCTTTTCCACACTCCTTTTCTCTCTGTGGTCTCCTTAAGATCCGCCGCGTTTGCCGTGCGGTGCGACCTGTGTCGGAGGGGAATGAGATCCTGGTGATTGAGAGAGCCAGCGCTCTCAACACATCACTTTGGCTCGGACCTCTCCTAGACAGGGAGTACACTTTGGCCCGGGTGTACTAATCGGCTCCCCTTCTTGGGGTTGGGTCAAGACGGCAGTTCCCCAGCTGGCCAAGTAAACCCCTGCAGTGCTCAGCTCTCTGTTCCCGGGAGTTGAGCATGATCAGGGGGGATAGGGTTGGTTGCTTCTGCTTGTCGTATGTCTCTCCCGAAGCCTGGAAGGGGTCAAGACATTGGTTTCTTGGCCCTGGCCCCTTAGTTGGACTCCAAGGTGGGTGGGTAAGGGAGAGATGAATCACAATAAACTAAATATGACTTCATTAAAAAACTACCCCCCCAAAAGGAAGAGGAAGGCAGTATCCCCTATTTCAGGGGAATTAGAAACAGACAGTGATTCTGACAGTGAGGTAAGACAGAGGACAGGTTTCTGGGCTTCCTGGCTCGTGGTGGAAGGGACAGAGCAGGAAAGACCCCTTTCAGCTCTGAGCCCTTTTGCTGTCCAAAAGGGCTTTCATGGTATAGCAGGTGAACCTAGGTCCATAAAACGGTTGAGGAATGGTTCGTTTCTTCTTCAATGTCGATCACAGAAGCAATCCGAACAGCTGCAGAAGGCAAAAAAGCTTGTGGATAGGGAGATCAGGGTGACTCCCCATAAGCAATTAAATTCATCCAAAGGTGTGATTAGATGCAGAGATCTGGCGGGTGTTTCAGAGGCGGAAATAAAAACGGAGCTGGCGTCCCAGGTGTGACGGAGGTGCGCAGGGTGACGATAAAGAAGGGTTCAGAGAGAGTGGCCACCAACACCCTCTTTCTGACCTTCTGCAACCCTGTGCTGCCTCCGGTCATCAAGGTTGGTTACCTAAATGTTCATGTTCAGCTATATGTGCCGTCCCCATTGAGGTGCTTCAGGTGCCAGAAGTTTGGCCATGTCAGGGACCGCTGTTCAGGGCAAGAGGTATGCGGTGTTTGCTGCAAGGCAACCCATGATGGGCCGTGTCAAGATCCGGCACATTGTGCTAACTGCGGTGGCGACCATCCCTCCTCTTCAAGAAACTGTCCTCTTTGGATTCAGGAATCCGCAATTCAAAGACTAAAGACTGAAAAGAAAATTTCCTTTTTTGAAGCCCGCAAGCAGGTTGTGGGCAGTCAGTCGCCGACAGCTTCTTCGTATGCTTCGGCCGTAAAGAAAGTTCCTACAGTTTCAACTCGATCAGTCTGCTGTCAGACTGATAACTTTACGTTTTCGAAAACATTGCAAGTCCGAACTGTCAGTTCTGGTGGTAGCAAGTCCACCACCTTACCAACCAAAGTGACTGCCCCTGGTGGAGGCAAAAAATCCGCCACCCCTCAGACTGCCCAGCAGTCTACAACATCTGCTGCTGGGCAGATTAAAAAACCAGCAGTTCCCCCTCGAACTCCTCTGTCCAGTGCCCGTGCGGGCAAGGGAGTTCCACCCAGTGTGGAGATGGTGGAGATAAGGAAAAACCCTCCACCATCTCCCAAATCCAGACCTCCACCTTCTCCAAACTCCAGGCCTTTGTCACCTGCGGGCAAGTCTGCCAGCAGGTCCAAAGACCAACACAGTCCAATGAAACTACAAAATAAATTCACTCCATTGGCGGCAGATGTCGATGAGGAGATGACCTGATCTCTCTCCTTTTCGCCCTCTGCACCATGGATAGTACAATATTACATTGGAATATCCGTGGATTAAATTCCAACTTTGAGGAGCTGCAGCTTCTGTGTCAGTCTATAAAACCCTCCGTCGTGGCTCTTCAGGAAACTCAAATTCAAAGCCAGAAGACCTTTACTCTTTCTGGCTTTAATATTCTTTCGAAACCTGCACAACCATCCACGTTGGGACTGTCGGGCGGTGTTGCCCTTCTCCTACACAAAACTTTGTTGTATAGTCCTGTCACTCTGTCTACCTCCCTTCAGGCTGTAGCTGCGAGAGTCACTCTCCACAAGACTGTGACAATCTGTTCTATTTATCTCTCACCTTCTGTCCCGGTTTGTCGTCAGGACCTTGTCAGTCTGATAGAGGAACTCCCTCGACCTTTTTTGCTGTTGGGTGACTTTAACGGTCACAACCCTCTTTGGGGTAGTACCGGTTCGTCATCCAGAGGTCTGCTGATTGAGGATGTCCTTTCGGATTTGGATTTGTGTTGTCTGAACGACGGATCTGCAACTTACCTCCATTCTTCCACAGGTTCACTTTCGTGTTTAGATTTGTCGGTTTGTGACCCCTCGCTGGTCCTGGACTATGAGTGGTCTGTCCATGACGATCTGCACGGAAGTGACCATTTCCCTGTCCTTCTACAACCTGTAATAACTGAACACGTCTCTGTCTCTCAGCATTTAAATTATAAGAAAGCAAACTGGGATCTATTTGCAGCCACTATTTCCAAGGAGTTCCAGGACACTGATTTTCTTCAGAGTCCTGACCCAGCTGAATCACTGACTAATACTATGATTAAATGTGCTAAAGCCTGTATTCCAGTGTCTTCCGACAAACTTCAAATGCCAAAAACACCCTGGTTTGATTCAGAATGCCAACAAATTTCCAAAGTTAGAAAACGGGCTCAGCGTCAGGTATACCAACGACCTTCGGGTCCCAACGCTCGAGCCCATCAGAAACTCCGTGCTAAATCAAGACACACTTTTAAAATCGGTAAACGTCGGTCCTGGAGAAGCTTCTGCTCCAGGCTGACATCACAAACTTCTAAGAAAAAAGTGTGGAACATCATTAAGAAAATCAAAGGGAAGAACACCTGTCCCACTGTGAACCATCTCAAGTTTTCGGATTCTTTAATAACAGAGAAGAAAGCAGTTGCTAATCTGCTTGCTTCAACCATTGAAAAGAATTCCTCCTCTTCTAATAAATCGGTCACTTTTGTCAAAAACAAAGCCCTAAAAGAAAAATCACCCTGCAACTTTTCATCCGACAACATGGAAGACTACAATCTTCCTTTCACATTAAACGAGCTGAAATCTGCCTTACTCTCTTGCAGCGATTCCTCTCCAGGTATAGATGACATCCATTATCAGCTGTTGAAACATCTTCCGCTAGAAGGTCTGAACATACTGCTACAGGTCTACAACCATGTGTGGACTACAGGTTTTTTTCCACCCTCTTGGCGAAAAGCCCTCATTATTCCCATCCCCAAACCTGGAAAAGATCTTTCTAATCCTTCAAATTACCGTCCCATAGCTTTGACCAGCTGTGTTTGTAAATTAATGGAAAAAATGGTCAATGCTAGGCTCATGTGGAAACTTGAAACCGATGGCCTTTTGGCGAAAGAACAGTGTGGTTTCCGCAAACATCGTAGTACAGTTGACCATTTGATTCGTCTGGAATCTACACTTAGGAACGCTTTTTAAACAGACAGCATGCAGTGGCAATTTTCTTTGACTTGGAGAAGGCCTACGATACCACCTGGAAGTCGGGGATACTTCATGATCTCCATGATCTGGGTTTTCGAGGTCATCTTCCTCTTTTTATTCAAAATTTTTTGGCAGAACGACAGTTTCAGGTCCGGGTTGGCACCACTCTCTCTGATGTCCACGAGCAGGAGTTGGGTGTTCCCCAGGGGAGCATACTGTCTCCTGCCCTCTTTAGTATTAAAATCAACAACATTGTGAAATCAGTTCAGCAGGGTTCAGACTGCTCATTGTTTGTGGATGATTTTGCTGTCTACGCAACTGGAAGCCTGTACCCGAGTGTCCAGCGCAGGCTCCAGCTTTGCGTAGATAAAATCCATCAGTGGGCGGATGAAAACGGTTTCACCTTTTCTGCTACAAAAACCCAGTGTATTCACTTCCATAATTTCCGTCAGTTTTTTCCAGATCCTGAACTTCACGTCGGGAAATCTCCCATTCCAGCTGTTAAAGAGGCCAAATTTCTGGGAGTCATTTTTGACCAAAAACTTAACTTTCTCAGCCATATTAAAAATCTCAAAACTGCTTGCCAAAAGGCACTGAATATTCTGCGGGTCGTGGCACACACCGACTGGGGCGCTGATAAGAAAACTTTGTTGCACCTCTACAGAGCCCTGGTCCGTTCTAAACTGGACTACGGTTGTGCTGTGTACGGCTCCGCAAGATCATCTTACCTCAAACTCTTGGACCCTATCCACCATCAAGGGCTTCGTCTCTGTCTTGGAGCGTTCCGCACCACCCCTGTGTACAGCCTGTACGCAGAGGCAGGTGAACCTTCACTGTCCAATCGCAGGCTGAAACTGTCTTTGAATTATTACATCCGACTGTTCTCAGAACCGCAGAATCCTGCCTATGACTGTGTTTTTGACCCTCCGTTCCAAAGTAAGTTTCAAACAAACCCGAAATGTATTCCGCCGTTTGGGCTTCGTATGCAGCCTCACGTGCGGAATGCAGGTATAAACCTGGGAGTAGTTTCTGATTTTTCCAAGTTTCCGGATCAACCTCCATGGACCTTTTTCACACCAGAGATTCGTTTTGATCTCGCAGCTTTCCGTAAGGAGTCTACCAGCTCTCTGGCGTACAAGGCTTTGTACGCCGAGCTCTGTTCCAAATTCCCATCCTATCAAAAAGTTTTCACTGACGGTTCCAAGTCTGAGGATGGAGTGGCCTGTGCAGCCTACTGCCCTGGGGCTCCTTCTCAGATATTGTTGGAACATATACATTCAGATGCTTCTGTCTATTCTGCTGAACTTACTGCTCTAGTACTGGCTTTGAAGATAATCTCCCATTCTTCGAGGAGGGACTTTCTGGTTCTGTCGGATTCGCTGTCAGCTTTGGAGGCCATAGCTGGCCGCAACCTTCAGCATCCAGAACTTTTACTTTTTTTTGAACTTTTTAGCAAGTTGAAGGCGGACGGTTACAACATTACTCTTGCTTGGGTTCCTGGCCATGTTGGCATCGGCGGGAACGAAATGGTTGATCGTTTAGCCAAGAACGCCACAAGAGAGAAACTGTCCAACATTTATATCCCCTGTTCAGACGTGAAACCCAAAATTAATGATTATGTGAGAGACCTCTGGCAGGAGGATTGGAACACACAGACGAGTAACAAACTCTTTCAGATCCGTCCAAACCTTAAGGACTTCCTCCCATCCACATCGGGAGGTCGTAAAGAGGAAACGGTTCTGTGCCGGCTGCACACCGGCCATTCGTATTTTACCCATGCTTACCTT
The DNA here is from genome assembly GCA_018398815.1 of Conus ventricosus. Lineage (NCBI taxonomy): Eukaryota > Metazoa > Mollusca > Gastropoda > Neogastropoda > Conidae > Conus > Conus ventricosus. The sequence goes on from CM031601.1 coordinate 65,635,119, forward strand.
TTAAAGAGTGAAGAAGCTCCGTGGTGCATTCCATGTCATGCGCCACTCACAATGAAACATGTACTTTTAGAGTGTTGGGACTTGCACGATGTGAGACACAAACATTTTACGGCGGAGTCCATGAAGATCCTGTTCAGGGATGTCCCGCCTGACGTGATCCTTGAGTTTTTGAGAGAGATTAACATTTTTTATCTGATTTAAGATTTTATGGCAGAAAGATTTTTAACAAAGTTTCTGGTGCGTTTGTAGACGATGTCATTTAACAAGATGTGTGAAAGTTTTTTTTTTTTTTTTTTTTTTTTTTTTGTTTTGTTTTTTTTTAGTTTTTTTTTATAATGACTGGTGAGTTGATTTTAACGTGGTGACAGCCCTGATATGGCCCTCTGCGGTCGGCTGGGCTATAAGCAACATTATCTTATCTTATCTAGGGTCCTTTCCGTCCTCCTGGCGGAAAGCCCTGATCATTCCCATCCCAAAGCCAGGAAAGGAACTTACCAACCCTTCCAACTATCGCCCAATCGCTCTGACCAGCTGCTTCTGTAAGCTGATGGAAAAGATGGTCAACTCCCGTCTGATGTGGAAGCTGGAAACCGATGGTCTTTTGGCCAGTGAACAGTGCGGTTTCCGGAAGTACCACTCGACGGTTGACCATCTAATCCGTCTGGAAACCACCATCCGCAACGCCTTTGTCAACAAGCAGCATGTGGTCGCTATCTTTTTCGACCTCGAAAAGGCGTACGACACCACGTGGAAAGCAGGAATCCTCATGGACCTGCACAGACTTGGTTTTCGGGGTCACCTGCCTCTGTTCATTCAAAACTTTTTAGCCGATCGACAGTTTCAGGTGCGTGTTGGCACCACACTCTCTGACATCCATGGGCAGGAGTTGGGTGTTCCTCAGGGGAGCATCCTTTCTCCCGCCCTTTTCAGTATTAAAATAAATAACATTGTCCAATCGGTAAGCCAGCGCACTGAGTCCTCTCTGTTTGTTGACGACTTCGCGCTGTACGCAGTTGGAGCTTCTTACGCCAGCGTACAGCGTCGACTCCAACTTTGTGTCAACAGAATCTAACAGTGGGCTGAGGAAAGCGGGTTTTACCTTCTCCCGTACCAAAACTCAGTCAATTCATTTCCACAATTTTCGTCGATTCTTTGCTGATCCTGAAATTTGTCTGGACAAGTCCACCATTCCAGTTGTAAAAGAAGCCAAATTCCTGGGAGTTATTTTTGACCAAAAACTCAACTTTCTCAGCCACATCAAAAACCTCAAAACTTCTTGCCAGAAAGCTCTGCATATTCTGCGGGTCGTAGCGCACACCGACTGGGGCGCTGATAAGAAAACTTTGCTGCACCTCTACAGAGCCTTGGTCCGTTCCAAACTGGACTACAGTTGTGCTGTCTACGGCTCCGCAAGACCCTCTTACCTCAAACTCTTGGACCCTATCCACCATCAAGGGCTTCGTCTCTGTCTTGGAGCGTTCCGCACCACCCCTGTGTACAGCCTGTACGCAGAGGCGGGTGAACCTTCATTGTCCAACCGCAGGCTGAAACTGTCTTTAAATTATTATATCCGACTGTTCTCAGAACCGCAGAATCCTGCCTATGACTGTGTCTTTGACCCTCCGTTCCAAAGTAAGTTTGAAAACATCCCGAAATGTATTCCGCCGTTTGGTCTTCGCATGCGGCCTCACGTGCGGAATGCAGGTCTAGACCTAGGAGTTGTGTCCGATTTTTCCAAGTTTCCGGATCAACCCCCGTGGACCTTTTTCACACCAGAGATTTGTTTCGACCTCGCAGCTTTTCGCAAAGAGTCTACCAGCTCTCTGGCATACAAGGCATTGTATGCTGAGCTCTGTTCCAAATTCCCATCCTGTCAAAAAGTTTTCACTGACGGTTCCAAGTCTGAAGATGGAGTGGCCTGTGCAGCCTACTGCCCTGGGGCTCCTTCTCAGATACTGTTGGAACATATACATTCCGATGCTTCTGTCTATTCTGCTGAACTTACTGCTCTGGTACTGGCTTTGAAGATAATCTCCCATTCTTCGAAGAGGGACTTTCTGGTTCTGTCGGATTCGCTGTCAGCTTTGGAGGCCATAGCTGGCCGCAACCTTCAGCATCCAGAACTTTTACTTTTTTTTAAAACTTTTTAGCAAGTTGAAGGCGGACGGTTACAACATTACTCTTGCTTGGGTTCCTGGTCATGTTGGCATCGGCGGGAACGAAATGGTTGATCGTTTAGCCAAGAACGCCACAAGAGAGAAACTGTCCAACACTTATATCCCCTGCTCAGATGTGAAACCCAAAATTAACGATTATGTGAGAGACCTCTGGCAGGAGGATTGGAACACACAGACGACTAACAAACTCTTTCAGATCCGTCCAAACCTTAAGGACTTCCTCCCATCTACGTCGGGTGGTCGTAAAGAGGAAACGGTTCTGTGCCGGCTGCACACCGGCCATTCGTATTTTACCCATTCTTACCTTTTAAAGAGTGAAGAAGCTCCGTGGTGCATTCCATGTCATGCGCCACTCACAATGAAACATGTTCTTTTAGAGTGTTGGGACTTGCATGATGTGCGACACAAACATTTTACAGCGGAGTCCATGAAGATCCTGTTCAGGGATGTCCCGCCTGACATGATCCTTGAGTTTTTGAGAGAGATTAACATTTTTCATCTGATTTAAGATTTTAACGGCAGAAAGATTTTTAACAAAGTTTCTGGTGCGTTTGTAGACGATGTCATTTAACGAGATGTGTGAAAGTTGGTTTTTTTTTTTTTTTAAACTGACTGGTGAGTTGATTTTAACGTGGTGACAGCCCTGATATGGCCCTTTGCGGTCGGCTGGGCTATAAGCAACATTATCTTATCTTATCTGTCTCCGATAAAAGTGGATGGTGCTGATTCCCATCCGTCTCATCCTCATCGCTAGTATCAGGATCCGATCCTCAAAGGTCTTCTTCACCACTATCTTTATTATTTAGAACGTCATCTAAAACATCAAGTGCAGTGTAACACTTGAAAACGAGACGTGTCGACGAAGTGCTAGGTTAAGCTGCCATCTTGAATATGCTTATCAGCTGTAACCTCTCAACTCGCAATTTGCATAACATGTGGTCAGCTAGCTGCTCGCGTGAAGGGAAAGGGGCCGTTCCTTGACATTAGTAGAAGAGATGAGAACATTTTGCACGGTCGTCTCCCAGGTCGATTTTTCTGCTTTCCATGATGAAGTTATGGCGAGATACACTCGTCCTGGGCGTAGCGATTTTCAGTTTTCATGACGAGCATTACTAGTCTCAGGCAGGGAACGGGTTAACTGTATGCAGTAAAAAAAAAAAAAGGAATTGTCTGTATATATGCTCAGGGTATGATAGTGTGCAGTTGAAAAATGGTATTGTCTGTATCAATTCTCAGTGTGTAATTGTGCGCAGTTAAACATTGGTATTTTTGTACATATGCTCAGTGTATGATTGTGTGCAGTGAAAATATTGGTGTTGTCCGTATATTTACCCTGAGTTTAATTGTGTGCAGGTCACGAATGTTCCGCTGCATTTGATGAGGATGAATTCAAATTCTGTCGTGGTAAGTGATTGCACTTGGAGAGCATGCATATGTGTGTGTATTTTCTTCAATTCAACATCTTTTCACCATTGGTGATATTAGACGGAGGTAAAAAAATAAAGAAATTAAAAAAGGACGGGAGTGGGGATGGCGGGGAATGGGAAATTGTGTGTGTGTGTGTGGAGTGGGTTAGGGGTGGGGAGTTGAGCAGTCATTTGTGGATGAGGGTGTATATGTACAAGTGGAATTAGTGTTTCTGGCTATTCAATTAGTATATAACTGAACAAAAAGTAATTTAGGAGTCCTAATTAATGTATCAACTTATAGGATGTAAACTCTATAGAATAGTACTAATATCATATTGGGGCCTACTAGCAAGATGTCAGATATATCACAGTAATGACACATAAAGTAACACAATAAATCAAAGAAAGATACCAACTGGACTGGAATTCAAAACTTTAGGGATATCATGAAGTAACTGATAATTATTTAAGATGTCCTCTATGGACAGTGAATTATTAAGTGCAGTTCAGTCAACTAATGATTGAGGAACTAACTAATTTATTACTGGGCACTGAAAAAATAAATGGTTTACGGTAAGTTGTTTCCCACATGTGCATAGTATATTTTTAGAATGTTTTGTGCGAAATGCATTTAATCGTAACCTGTACCTTAAACTTGTAAATGGTTTAGAATTAAAAATGGGTGCAGTATTTAAAAAGGGTTTAGGATCAGTTCCTTTCATTCCTGTAACGCACTGCTGATAACACTGACTATTTGAATTTATCAGAAAATCATTAAATCGATCCCTCGACACTCTCGGAACATTTGTAATACTTAGAAAGGTCTAGTTTGATAATTAGTCGGACTGAGCCTTCTATGTTGCGCGCTGCTCTCCTAGCAGCCTGATCTGCCCACTCATTTGAAAATATTCCGCAGTGTGAAGGCACCCAACATAAGGTAGTGTATGTGTGTGTGTGTGTGTTTATGAATGTTTTGAATGACAATACATATATATATATATGTACGTTTGAGTGTACTGTTGAGTATGTTCATGTTTGAAATTTGTATTGAAATGATGTAACAGGTACATGTATAATTGCCACACTGTCTGTAATTATACAAAATAATTTTCGCTTTTTTTTTTTAACAAAAGGTATTAAGGTCACTGAGCTGAATGTCGATGTCACTGTGGGTTAGTTAGTGTGCAAATGGCTCATGCTGCGCACAGTATGGTTTTTTTTGTTTTTTTTTTTGGTCACAACCTGAGAGACTATGCTAGAATAGAGGGGTAAAGTCATTGCCTGTTCCATGATGGGCGGATGGACTTCCACTTCCATGAAAGACCCCCTTCTACAGGATCTCTGTTCCACACTGCAACTTCATATTCTTCCTGCTAGAGGTGTCTAGTATATCTGCGGTACTGAAAGGATTGCAGAGGCTGTATCCTAAATGGCAGTGCAGTGTCCAGCCTTGCATCACAAGGTCTGAAATGTGCACACTTTTTCTGTCAGTAAAGGTTATTTCTTGATCACCCTAATGCGTATTTGTTGCGAGCCTTCCTTTTTTTAATTTTTTTTTTTATTGTTCATTTTGTTGGTTTTGTTTGTTTGGTGGTTCAAGGCATATTGTTAAAGACATTGTTTTGATTTCTTTTTCAGGTGATAAGTATATAAATGGTAAGTTAAGATTGTGGACATTTATGTGTGTGTTTGTGTATGTACGTTTGCGCATGCATGTGTGTGTGTGTGTGTGCGCGCACATGCACATATGTGGTGTTGGGCATGTGTGTTTATTTGGTATATGCGTGCATAAAAATAACATGTGAAAACCTTGATGTGTGTTTGTGTGTGTGTGTGTGTTTCTATGTGTGAAATTTATGTGCATGAAAACCTCACATAAAGTTACTGTCAACCTTAGGTATTCTGAGAAAATTGATGAAAAAAAGGACTAAAGTTGTGTGCTCCAAGGAAAAGTTTGCCTGCTGTGACTGAAGTGTAAGGTATGGTCAGTGAGTAGCTTTAGGTTGTGTGCTGAGAGTGTTGCTATAACATACTAACTGTTGCTGTTTGTTTCAAAAGTCAGCGTGATAACAATGTCTTTGGAGGTAAAGATAATCTGCTGTCAAAATCATTCGCTTCATCTTTACCTCCTGCAACCTGAAAAAGGCATGGTTTTGTTTCCTCCTCCTCAAAGAAACCATTGAGGTCAGCTGGTACTGGTTTGCTATCCATGTCATTCAACATGTAAAGATCTTAATGTGTATCCTCAAACTTCTGATTGAGAATCTTCTGGAATATCGTTACTGTCATTTGGTAATATGTCCTGTTGGATTAATTTCAGTTAGCATCATTGAGTGTGGAAAGCAGCGTTCATTTAGAGTTACAGGAATGTAATTGATTTTATCTTTGCAGAAAGATTTACCCTTCTTGTTGGTTAATTTATGCTGAAAACGTTGCCATGCTGGGGGAAAGTATGATACTGTGCAAAGCTTCCAGCTTCAAAAGAAATTAGAGGTTCCAGGGAGGGAATCCACTCAAATGTTTAGATCTGTATGCCTTTCTCTGTCTATTTTATGTTATGACTTCCATGACTTTGTCTCCGAAGACTGAGGGATTGATCACTACATTGTTGTTTTGTTTACACACACGCACACGCACACACACACACACACACACACACACACACACACACACACACAGACCACCACCACCACCACCACCACCACCACCACCACCACCACCAACAACAACAACAACAACAACAACAACAACAACAACAACAACAACAACAATACAGTTGTTAGTGCAACAATTTATGTTAATGAGCATGATCTAAGATCAAAGCAAAGAAACAAAAAAGAAAGGAAGAAAAAAAAAGAAACGTGTCAGCTCTTGTCACATTGTAGTTTTGAACTAATAGTGCACTGGTAAAGTGGACCAGTGTCTGAGCCATGTGGCCCCCATGGTCAGTGTTGTGCCTGTTGTGACAGACACCTATCAGGAGCGCCTCGCCAGGTGTCCCCACGGCAGCATTTTCAACTACATCATCGTCATTCCATACCTGCTGAACGCCAAGCTCATCTTCATCACCCTGCTCTATGCCATGTTCGCGTAGTGTAAGACTCTTCGCCATGTTTGTGTAAGTGTAAGGCTCTCTGCCATGTTTGTGTAAGTGTAAGACTTACCCCATGTTTGTGTAAGACTCTCTGACATGTTTGTGTAAGAGTGAGACTCTTTGCTGTGTTCACAAGTGTAAGACTCTTTGGCATGTTTGTGTAAGTGTGAGACTCTGTGCCATCTTTGTGTAAGTATGCAAACTCTTTGCCGTGTCCCTCCGGGGGGGTTGCGACCTTGTCGTGGTCGGAGGGCTTGCGCGGTCCAGGGGATCCCTTAGGCTTTGCTGGCGGGGCATCAAAAATTTGGGAGATAGGCTGGGTTTTTTTCACACTGCTTGTAGGCCTGAGAGGTGAAGATGCTGTATGGCCTAAGCATAACGTGGTAAGGAGTTGATGCCCTGGTAGGGCTTCCCATGTCAGATAGGCTAAGGGTGAGGATCCTGACTAAGAGTAACCCGCCTTTCTCCTTTTCTGTTTTCTGCCTTTATTTGGCCCTTTTCTATCTTCGTCTCCCCTTCAAGTCTTCTTTTTCACACTCCTTTTCTCACTGTGGTCTCCTTAAGATCCGCCGTGTTTGCCGTGCGGTGCGACCTGTGTCGGAGGGGAATGAGGTCCTGGTGATTGAGAGGGCCAGTGCTTGAGGAGGCCTGTGCTCTCAACACATCACTTTGGCTCGGACCTCTCCTAGACAGGGAGTACCCCTTTGGCCCGGGTGTACTAATCGGCTCCCCTTCTTGGGGCTGGGTCAAGACAAGCAGTTCCCCTGCTGGCCATGTGAACCCCTGCAGTTGCTCAGTCTCTCTGTCCCCGGGAGTTGAGCATGATCAGGGGGGATAGGGTTAGTTGCTTCTGTTTGTCGTATGTCTCTCCCAAAGCCTGGAAGGGGTCAAGAATTGGTTTCTTGGCCCTGGCCCCTTAGTTGGACTCCAAGTTGGGTGGTGTAAGGGAGGATGAAAAACAATGAACTTAATATGGCCTTTCAAAAAATATCCCCCCCAAAAGGAAGAGGAAGGCAGCATCCCCTATTTCAGGGAACGTTATTCTGACAGCGATTCTGACACGGAGGTACGACAGAAAAACGGGTTTCTGGGCTTCCTGGCTCGTGGTGGAAGGGACGGAGCAGGAAAGACCCTTTCAGCTCTGAGCCCTTTTGCTATTCAAAAGGGCTTTCAAGGCTTAGCAGGTGACCCTCAGTCCGTTAAAAGGTTGAGGAATGGATCGTTTCTAGTTCAATGTCGATCAAGAAAACAATCTGAAAGCAGTTGAGGGCAACAAAATTAGTGGATAGGGAGATCAGGGTGACTCCCCATAAACAGTTAAATTCATCAAAAGGTGTGATTCGCTGCAGAGATCTAACGGGTGTCTCAAGGCAGAAATAAAAACGGAACTGGCGTCCCAGGGTGTGACGGAGGTGCGCAGGGTGACAGTCAAGAAAGGTGCAGAGAGAGTGGCCACCAACACCCTCTTTCTGACCTTCTGCAACCCTGTGCTGCCTCCGGTCATCAAAGTTGGCTACCTGAACGTCCATGTTCAGCTGTATGTCCCGTCCCGTTGAGATGCTTCAGGTGCCAGGGGTTTTGGACATGTCAAAGACCGCTGTTCTGGGCAGGAGGTGTGCGGTGTTTGCTGCAAGGCAATCCATGATGGGCCGTGCAAAGATCCGGCACATTGTGCTAACTGCGGTGGCGATCATCCCTCCTCTTCAAGAAACTGTCCTCTTTGGATTCAGGAATCCACCATTCAACGAATAAAAACAGAAAAGAAGAATCTCCTTTTTTGAAGCCCGCAAGCAGGTTGTGGGCAGTCAGACGCCCACAGCATCTTCATATGCTTCGGCCGTAAAGAAAGTTTCCACTAGGTCAGCCCTGCTGTCAGACTGATGAATTTATTTTTTCCAAGACACTACAAGGAAGAACTGTCAGCTCTGGTGGAAGCGGGTCACCACCTCCCAACCCAAAGTGACTGCCCCTGGTGGAGGAAAAAAAATCCGCACCCCTCAACTGCCCAGCAGTCTACAACTCTGCTGCTGGGCAGATTAAAAAACCAGCACCCCAAGCCTCGAACTCCTCTGTCCAGTGCCCGTGCGGGCAAGGGAGTTCCAAACCCAGTGTGGAGATGGGGGAGATGAGGAAGAAACCTCCACCGTCTCCCAAATCCAGACCTTCTTCGCCTGTTGGCAAGTCTGCCAGCAGTCTGAAGAACAACACAGTTCAGTGAAACTTCAAAATAAATTCACTCCATTAGAAGCAGATGTTGAGGAGGAGATGACCTGATTTCTCTCCTTTCGCCCTCTGCACCATGGATAGTACAATATCCCATTGGAATATCCGGGACTAAATTCCAACTTTGAGGAGTTACAGCTTCTGTGTCGATCTAAAAACCTTCTGTCAGGGCTCTTCAGGAAACTCAAATTCAAAGCCAGAAGACCTTTACTCTTTCTGGCTTTAATGTTCTTTCAAAACCTGCACAACCATCCACGTTGGGACTGTCGGGCGGTGTTGCCCTTCTCCTACACAAAACTCTGTTGTATAGTCCTGTCGCTCTGTCTACCTCCCTTCAGGCTGTAGCTGCGAGAGTCACTCTCCACAAGACTGTGACAATCTGTTCCCTTTATCTACCTCCTTCTGTCCCGGTTTGTGTCAGGACCTTGTCAGTCTGATAAGAGAACTTCCTCGACCTTTTTTGCTGTTGGGTGACTTTAACGGTCACAACCCTCTTTGGGGTAGTGCCGGTACGTCATCCAGAGGTCTGCTGATGAGGATGTCCTTTCGGATTTGGATTTGTGTTGTCTGAACGACGGATCTGCAACTTACCTCCACTCTTCCACAGTTCACTTTCGTGTTTAGATTTGTCGGTTTGTGACCCCTCGCTGGTCCTGGACTATGAGGGGTCTGTCCACGACGATCTGCACGGAAGTGACCATTTCCCTGCCCTTACTACAACCCGTCATAACTGAACACGTCTCTGTCTCTCAACATCTAAATTACAAGAAAGCAAACTGGATCTATTTGCAACCACTATTTCTAAAGAATTCCAGGACACTGACTTTCTTCAAGTCCGGACCCAGCTGAATCACTGACTAACACTGTGATCAAGTGTGCTAAAGCTTGTATTCCAGTGTCTTCCGATAAACTTCAAATGCCAAAAACACCCTGGTTTGATTCAGACTGCCAACAAATTTCCAAAGTTAGAAAAGGGGCTCAGCGTCAGGTGTACCAACGACCTTCGGGTCCCAACGCTCGAGCCCATCAAAAACTCCGTGCTAAATCTAGACACACTTTTAAAATCAGTAAACGTCGGTCCTGGAGAAGCTTCTGCTCCAGGCTGACATCAAAAAAATTCCAAGAAAAAAGTGTGGAACATCATTAAGAAAATCAAAGGGAAGAACACCTGTCCCACTGTGAACCATCTCAAGTTTTCGGATTCTTTAATAACAGAGAAGAAAGCAGTTGCTAATCTGCTTGCTTCAACCATTGAAAAGAATTCCTCCTCTTCTAATAAATCAGCCACTTTTGTCAAAAACAATGCCCTAAAAGAAAAATCACCCTGCAACTTTTCGTCCGACAACATGGAAGACTACAATTTTTCCTTCACGTTAAACGAGCTGAAATCTGCCTTGCTTTCTTGCAGCGATTCCTCTCCAGGTATAGATGAATCCATTATCAGCTGTTGAAACATCTTCCGCTAGAAGGTCTGAACATACTGCTACAGGTCTACAACCAGTGTGGACTACAGGGATTTTTTCCACCCTCATTTGGGAAAAAGCCCTCATTATTCCCATCCCCAAACCTGGAAAAGATCTTTCTAATCCTTCAATTACCGTCCCATAGCTTTGACCAGCAGTGTTTGTAAATTGATGGAAAAAATGGTCAATGCTAGGGCTCATGTGGAAACTTGAAACCGATGCCTTTTGGCGAAAGAACAGTGTGGTTTCCGCAAACATCGGACTACCGTTGACCATTTGATTCGTCTGGAATCTACACTTCGGAACGCCTTTCTGAACAAACAGCATGCAGTGGCAATTTTCTTTGACTTGGAGAAGGCCTACGATACCACCTGGAAGTCGGGATACTTCATGATCTCCACGATCTGGGTTTTCGAGTCATCTTCCGCTTTTTATTCAAAATTTTTTGGCAGAACGACAGTTTCAGGTCCGGGTTGGCACCACTCTCTCTGATGTCCACGAGCAGAGTTTGGGTGTTCCACAGGGGAGCATACTATCTCCTGCCCTCTTTAGTATTAAGATCAACAACATTGTTCAATCAGTTCAGCAGGGTTCAGACTGCTCATTGTTTGTGGATGATTTTGCTGTCTACGCAACTGGAAGCCTGTACCCGATGTCCAGCGCAGGCTCCAGCTTTGCGTAGATAAAATCCATCGGTGGGGGGATGAAAACGGTTTCACCTTTTCTGCTACAAAAACCCAGTGTATTCACTTCCATAATTTCCGTCAGTTTTTTCCAGATCCGGGAAATTCAAGTAGGGAAATCTCCCATTCCAGCTGTTAAAGAGGCCAAATTTCTGGAGTCATTTTTGACCAAAAACTTAACTTTCTCAGCCATATTAAAAAACCTCAAAACTGCTTGCCAAAAGGCACTGAATATTCTGCGGGTCGTAGCACACACGACTGGGGCGCTGATAAGAAAACTTTGTTGCACCTCTACAGAGCCTGTCCGTTCCAAACTGGACTAACGGTTGTGCTGTGTACGGCTCCGCAAGATCATCTTACCTCAAACTCTTGGACCCTATCCACCATCAAGGGCTTCGTCTCTGTCTTGGAGCGTTCCGCACCACCCCTGTATACAGCCTGTACGCAGAGGCGGGTGAACCTTCACTGTCCAACCGCAGGCTGAAACTGTCTTGAAAATTTTTACATCCGACTGTTCTCAGAACCGCAGAATCCTGCCTATGACTGTGTTTTTGACCCTCCGTTCCAAAGTAAGTTTGAAAATAACCCGAAATGTATTCCGCCGTTTGGGCTTCGTAATGCAGCCTCACGTGCGGAATGCAGGTATAGACCTGGGAGTAGTTTCCGATTTTTCCAAGTTTCCGATCAACCTCCATGGACCTTTTTCACACCAGAGATTCGTTTCGATCTTGCAGCTTTCCGTAAGGAGTCTACCAGCTCTCTGGCGTACAAGGCTTTGTATGCTGAGCTCTGTTCCAAATTCCCATCCTATCAAAAAGTTTTGACTGACGGTTCCAAGTCTGAGGATGGAGTGGCCTGTGCAGCCTACTGCCCTGGGGCTCCTCTCAGATATTGTTGGAACATATACATTCAGATGCTTCTGTCTATTCTGCTGAACTTACTGCTCTAGTACTGGCTTTGAAGATAATCTCCCATTCTTCGAAGAGGGACTTTCTGGTTCTGTCGGATTCGCTGTCAGCTTTGGAGGCCATAGCTGGCCGCAACCTTCAGCATCCAGAACTTTTACTTTTTTTTTTAAACTTTTTAGCAAATTGAAGGCGGACGGTTACAACATTACTCTTGCTTGGGTTCCTGGCCATGTTGGCATCGCGGGAAACGAAATGGTTGATCGTTTAGCCAAGAACGCCACAAGAGAGAAACTGTCCAACACTTACATCCCCTGCTCAGATGTGAAACCCAAAATTAACGATTATGTGAGAGACCTCTGGCAGGAGGATTGGAACACACAGACGAATAACAAACTCTTTCAGATCCGTCCAAACCTTAAAGACTTCCTCCCATCTACGTCGGGTGGTCGTAAAGAGGAAACGGTTCTGTGCCGGCTTTCACACCGGCCATTCGTATTTTACCCATTCTTACCTTTTAAAGAGTGAAGAAGCTCTGTGGTGCATTCCATGTCATGCGCCACTCACAATGAAACATGTTCTTTTAGAGTGTTGGGACTTGCACGATGTGAGACACAAACATTTTAAAGGCGGAGTCCATGAAGATCCTGTTCAGGGATGTCCCGCCTGACGTGATCCTTGAGTTTTTGAGAGAGATTAACATTTTTCATCTGATTTAAGATTTTACGGCAGAAAGATTTTTAACAAAGTTTCTGGTGCGTTTGTAGACGATGTCATTTAACGAGATGTGTGAAAGTTGTTTTTTTGTTTTGTTTTTTTTTTTTTATTTTTTTTTTTATGACTGGTGAGTTGATTTTAACGTGGTGACAGCCCTGATTGGCCCTTTGCGGTCGGCTGGGCTATAAGCAACATTATATTATCTTATCTTTGCCGTGTTCACTTAAGTGTAAGACTCTTTGCCATCTTTGTGTAAGTGTGAGACTCTTTGCCATCTTTGTGTAAGTGTGAGACTCTTTGCCGTGTTCACTTAAGTGTAAGACTCTTTGTGTAAGGTGAGACTCTTTGCCATCTTTGTGTAAGTGTGAGACTCTTTGCCGTGTTCACTTAAGTGTAAGACTGTCTTGCCATGTTTGTGTAAGTAAAGACTCTGCCATGTTCACTTAAGTGTAAGACTCTTTGCCAGTTTGTGTAAGTGCGAGACTCTTTGCCATGTTTGTGTAAGTGTATGACTCTTGCCATATTTGTGTAAGACTCTCTGCCATGTTCACTTGAGTGTAAGACTCTGCCATGTTTGTGTAAATGTAAGACTCTCTGCCATGTTTGTGTAAGTGTAGGACTCTGTGCATTTCTTTTTTTTTTTTTAATGAACATTTTTAATATCAAATCATTTTCCAAACACATACATTACAAATGAATTACATTTGATTACCCAAAAAAAAGAAGAAAAACAACGAAAAAAAGAAGAAAAACACATGCGCGCACAACACAACACACACACACACACACACACACACACCCAAAAAAGGCCATTGAACAATCAAACATCCTTGTACGCAAAGCGAAAGGGGGATTGGGGGCCGAGAAAGGGGGGGGGGGGGGGGGGGGTTGCGTTGAGGGGAAGGGATAGGGAAGGTCCATTAACATTTTCATATCAAACACAAATCAAACATGAAAATATACAAATATTCAAATCATTTTCGAAAACACACAATTGAAGTAGATCTTGATGAATGTGGTGGTTTACAGATGAAGTACATATATTCTATTTTGAATTCTAACGTTTGAATTCTAACTAATCAAGAACTGAATTGTACAAAAGCCAAGTTTGTTCAAACTGTGCATAAGTTTCATTTATAATTGCCATGTAACATTCTAAGTAATATCTGTCTCTCAATAATATAACAAAGGTTTGTACATGTGGCTGTGCATTTAGCAATTTACATTTGTAGATGTAAAATTTTACAAATAAATGATGGATTCAAAAAGAGTGTCCGTCTGTGTATTCTGCTTGACACCAAACAATACAAGTTCCTTGTCAATCATAAAATCATGACAATGTGAATATTTTCCAGTCAGCAACTGTTGAAAATTCGTCCAGAATCGGTGTATAATAATATGACAGTCAAACAGCATATCGGAAAATGTCTGCTCTTCTTGCTCACAAAATTTACATAAAGAGTTTACTAAACGATGCAGGAACTCTGGTGACTAAATCCCTCCCCTACTATCCTTGGGGCGAAAGAAAGGTCGAGAGTTCCCAAGAACAGCAGCAGGACCAGCCAGCAAGGGTCACATCAATACCTTAGAATGGAACCTTCCACTCTAGGAAGAGCCATCCGAGGTGAAAATTAATTTTTTTTTAAAAAGAAAAAAAGAAACAGGTAACAGGCTGAACATCGGATATTCCATTTCATTCAATCCAAAGGTAAGCACATCCCAAACACAAATATGATATCCACACACCCAAATATTCACATTGCACACATAGTCTCTTTCCCCCCCCCCCCCCCCCCCCCCCCCCCCCCCCAAGCTCCCGCCATGCACACTCAAATGAAATTATTTGCAGACACATGGCCAAGCCGGCCAGTGACGACACACATGCATGTACACCTATGCATTAGCTCATTTACACTCAAGTCATACTCATCCTACTGAACCATGACATTTATGTATGTCTCTTTTTTTATGGCAAATACCTCCATACTGCGTAAGCGTATTTTCAAAGAAGTTTGAAGCTCTTATTTCCCTGACATACCTCCCCTCAAATTGTGACTTAGTGTCACTTAAAAGAATTAAAATCCTTCAAAATTAGTAGTTATCACAATGACGTAATTTTTCAGGGGAAATCGAGATAAGCAATGAACTACAGTGTATTTGAAATGGTAGACAATTCTTTTCCCTTTCAAATGTAACTACACTTCACAGATCATTTACAAAAAGGGATGAACAAACATATTCCATTACTCACGTGAATCTTCAGATAAAATTTATAATGAATCCAGTTTTTTTCAAGTTTTTGAAGTTCAAGTTCACTGTTACTACGTACCTTTCTATTTGATACCGTGCCTTTAGAAATTTTATGAATACTGAAGTGAGGATCTGGCACTTTGTCAACTTGCATCTGATATATAATTTTTAGCCAAATAATTATAGATCAACTACAGTATCAGTGTTTAAGTTAAAGTCTGTTCCAAATCGTGCTGTATTTTCTGTGAAATATAAATTATCTACATTGAACATTTCTCTTTCAGAAGATTTTCCAGTGTTTTCCAAATTTGTGTACATATTTGCATTTCCAAAAGATATGTTCAATAGTTTTCCCCTTTTCATTACTGCAGAAATTGCTGTTTTGATTTTGTACACCACCTATTTCTTTAGACACCACGTTTGTTCCTATTATTTTATGTACTATCCATATCGTAACCATTTAAGTTTTATATCTTTAATCTGCTGAATCTTTTTAGAAATACAGTTTCCAAGGTATGTCTTGGTTGAGCTTTTCAGACCATTTTGTGATGCATTTCAGTTTCCAGTTATCATTAATTAATGTTTTATGATATGTCTGGGTGCCTTTGATATGAGCATATCCTTTCTAAAGCAACGTTGTGCCTGCCATATTGCGATCTTGAATATAAGTCCAACTTTTCTTAGATAATTCTTTTTAAGCTATACGTCCCATGTATGACAAAAAGTTTATCTGTATGTTGTATCTTGCTCTGAATTCATTAAATGTAGTATTTCTCCATTATTCTTTATTAAATCAGATAATCTGTTTACTTTACTTTTTTTTCATGCCACCCATTAAACTTAACGGTTTTAAATTCCCCCTTCTAATGTTTTCTTTAAAAAAGAATTGGTTTGGCTAGTACTTTCCCGAGTGGTTTTCTGGTTTTACTTTATAAAAAAAATTTGTTTATAGGAGGTGAATACATTTGCCAAAACATGTTTTCTTTATTTCTTATACACAGATAGTTTGGAGAGTACTCATCAATGTGTTAAATAAGCGAGTAATTTTGCACCAACAGTTCTTTCCATCTGTGCCATGTTCAGTTAAGTGTAATACTGCCATGTTCACATAAGTGTAAGACTTTGCTATGTTCGCATAAGTGAAAGACTCTTTGCCATGTCCATGTTAGTGTGAGACTCTGCCATGTTCGCATAAGTGTAAGTCTCTTTGCCATGTTTGCATAAGTGAAAGATTTTTTGCCATGTTTACATAAGTGTAAAACTCATTGCCATGTTCGCATAAGTGTAAGACTCTTTGCCATGTTCGCATAAGTGTAAGACTCTTTGCCATGTTTGCATAAGTGTAAGACATTTGCCATGTTCGCATAAGTGTAAGTCAACATTTCTTCATACTCTTTGCCATGTTTGTATTAGTGTAAGACTTTGCCATGTTTGCATTAGTGTAAGACTTTTTGCCATGTTTGAATTAGTGTAAGACTCTTTGCCGTGTTTGCATTAGTGTAAGACTCTTTGCCATGTTTGTATTAGTGTAAGACTCTTTGCCATGTTTGTATTAGTGTAAGACTTTTTGCCATGTTTGTATTAGTGTAAGACTTTTTGCCATGTTTGTATTAGTGTAAGACTCTTGCCATGTTTGTATTGGTGTAAGACTTTTTGCCATGTTTGTATTAGTGTAAGGCTCTTTGCCATGTTTGTATTGATGTAAGACTTTTTGCCATGTTTGTATTAGTGTAAGGCTCTTTGCCATGTTTGTATTAGTGTAAGACTCTTTGCCATGTTTGTATTAGTGTAAGACTCTTTGCCATGTTCGCATAAGAGTGAGACTCACTGCTGTGTTTGCGTTAAGTGCAAGACTCATAGCCATCTTCTTATAAGTGAAAAACTCATTGCCATGTTCACATAAGTGTATGTTTCATAGAAATAGCAGTACGCCATTGACTCAAATCAAGAAGTGTGAATAGAAAATGTGAACAGAAGTGTGTGAACATGCTCAGAAAAATAATCAAGAGATATCAACGCCTTGACCTGTTGAATTAGAAGCTGGAAGCAAACAGATGATTTGTACTGAAAATACTTTTCTGTGGAATATGCCAATTCTTGAATTAAATTGTGAAGAACTTTACTAGGGAAAAAACCAACCCTTTCCCCCTTCCCACCCCACACACCCTCCCTGCCCCTAAACTTTTATTCAGAGACATGACAACCTGTTCCGTTTGTTTGATTACACGCTTTGAAGTGGTATACTTTCTTCAGGGGATCAAGTGTTTCGTAAAATGTCTTGCAGGTGACAATTCCATGCATACCCATGAGATTTTTTCAGGTTCTTGTCAGTGTGTTAGAAAATATATGTTTGCTGTCTCTGATGATTTCAGCTGTACATTGAGTGGCACATGTCAGAGTGTTCATTTCAAAACTGATCGAGTTGCCATGTGTGTTTTTCATCTTGAACAAACGGATGGGCAGGATTGCACATCACCACTTTTTACCTTTATCTGCAAAACCGTTTGAAGGTCACTCATTGTATTTGGAAAATAGCTATGTGAAAAATCTTTTTTATTGATCTTCATGTTAAAACTGTCTCCAGAATTTGTTTTGAAACATCTAGTTTGAAGATCAAGGGACATGAAACCTTTTCTTTTCTCAGATTAGTTTGTTGATCTTTAGCTTGATCAAGCTGAGGCAGTGTTTGATTTTGAAGGTGATGTGAGTTGTTTTCCTTAGGCCTTCACCATTTTTTTTTTCTTGTTCTCTTTTTTCTTTTTTGTTGTTGCCCTCCGGGGGTTGCGACCTTGTCGTGGTCGGAGGGCTTGCGTGGTCCCGTGATCCCTTAGGCTTTGCTGGCGGGGCATCAATACTCGAAGATAGGCTGGTTTTTTAAAACTGCTTCTAGGCCTGAGAGGTGCAGATGCTGTTTGGCCTAAGCATAACGTGGTAAGGAGTTGATGCCCCTGGTAGGGCTTCCCATGTCAGATAGGCTAAGGTGAGGATCCTGACTAAGAGTAACCCGCCTTTCTCCTTTTCTTGTTTTCTGCCTCCCTTATTTGGCCCTTTTCTATCTTCGTCTCCCCTTCAAGTCTTCTTTTTCACACTCCTTTTCTCTCTGTGGTCTCCTTAAGATCCACCGTGTTTGCCGTGCGGTGCGACCTGTGTCGAGGGGAATGAGGTCCTGGTGATTGAGAGGGCCAGTGCTTGAGGAGGCCTGTGCTCTCAACACATCACTTTGGCTCGGACCTCTCCTAGACAGGGAGTACACTTTGGCCCGGGTGTACTAATCGGCTCCCCTTCTTGGGGCTGGGTCAAGACAAGCAGTTCCCCTGCTGGCCATGTGAACCCCTGCAGTGCTCAGCTCTCTGTCCCCCGGGAGTTGAGCATGATCAGGGGGATGGGGTTAGTTGCTTCTGTTTGTCGTATGTCTCTCCCGAAGCCTGGAAGGGGTCAAGACATTGGTTTCTTGGCCCTGGCCCCTTAGTTGGACTCCAAGGTGGGTGGGTAAGGGAGAGATGAATCATACTACACTAAATATGGCTTTTTCCAAAAACATTCCCCCCAAAAGGAAGAGGAAGTCAGCATCCCCTATTTCAGGGGATGGTCAAACAGATAGTGATTCTGATACAGAAGTGAGACAGAAGACAGGTTTTTGGGCTTCCTGGCTCGTGATGGAGGGGACGGAGCAGGAACGACCCCTTTCAGCTCTGAGCCCTTTTGCCATACAAAAGGGCTTTCAAGGTTTGCCAGGTGACCCTCGGTCCATCAAGAGGTTACGGAATGGCTCGTTCCTTATTGAGTGTAAATCACAGAAACAATCTGACCAGCTGCTGAAGGCAACAAAATTAGTGGACAGGGAGATCAGAGTAACTCCCCACAAACAATTAAATTCATCAAAAGGCGTGATTCGCTGCAGGATTTATCTGGTGTCTCGGAGGCAGAAATTAAATCGGAGCTGGCGTCCCAGGGTGTGAGGAGGTGCGCAGGGTGACAGTAAAGAAGGGTGCAGAAAGGGTGGCCACCAACACCCTCTTTCTGACCTTCTGCAACCCTGTGCTGCCTCCGGTCATCAAAGTCGGCTACCTGAATGTCCGGGTTCAGTTATATGTTCCGTCCCCGTTGAGGTGCTTCAGGTGCCAGAAGTTTGGCCATGTCAGGACCGCTGTTCTGGCAGGAGGTGTGTGGTATTTGCTGCAAGGCAACCCATGATGGGCCGTGTCATGATCCGCACATTGTGCTAACTGCGGTGGCGACCATCCCTCCTCTTCCCGAAATTGTCCTTCTTGGATTCAAGAATCAGCTATACAACGAGTCAAAACGGAAAAGAAGATCTCTTTTTTTGAAGCCCGGAAACAGTTGTGGCAGTCAGACGCCGACAGCTTCTTCCTACGCTTCGGCTGTAAAGAAGGTTCCCACAGTTTCTACTCGTCAGTCTGCTGCCAGACTGATGAATTCATGTTTTCGAAAACATTGCAAGTAAGATCTGTCATTCTGGTGGTAGCAGGTCCACCACCTTCCAAACCAAAGTGACTGCCCCTGGTGGAGGCAAAAAATCCGCCACCCCTCAGACTGCCCAGCAGTCTACAACATCTGCTGCTGGGCAGATTAAAAAGCCAGCAGTCCCGCCTCGAACTCCTCTGTCCAATGCCCGTGCGGGCAAGGGAGTTCAACCCAGTGTGGAGATGGGGAGTTGAGGAAAAAACCTCCACCATCTCCCAAATCCAGACCTCCACCATCTCCAAACTCCAGGCCTTTGTCACCTGCGGGCAAGTCTGCCAGCAGGTCCAAAGACCAACACAGTCCGTGAAACTAAATAATAAGTTCACTCCATTGGCCGCAGATGCAGATGAGGAGATGACCTGATCTCTCTCCTTTTCGCCCTCTGCACCATGGATAGTACAATATTCCATTGGAATATCCGTGGACTAAATTCCAACTTTGAGGAGCTGCAGCTTCTGTGTCAGTCTATAAAACCTTCCGTCGTGGCTCTTCAGGAAACCCAAATTCAAAGCCAGAAGACCTTTACTCTTTCTGGCTTTAATATTCTTTCAAACCCTGCACAACCATCCACGTTGGGACTGTCGGGCGGTGTTGTCCTTCTCCTACACAAAACTTTGTTATATAGCCCTGTCACTTTGTCTACCTCCCTTCAGGCTGTAGCTGCAAGAGTCACTCTCCACAAGACTGTGACAATCTGTTCCCTATATCTTCCACCTTCTGTCCCGTTTGTCGTCAGGACCTTGTCAGTCTGATAAGAGAACTTCCTCGACCTTTTTTGCTGTTGGGTGACTTTAACGGTCACAATCCTCTTTGTGGTAGTGTCAGTTCGTCATCCAGAGGTCTGCTAATTGAGGATGTCCTTTCGGATTTCGATTTGTGTTGTCTGAACGACGGATCTGCAACTTACCTCCACTCTTCCACAGGTTCACTTTCGTGTTTAGATTTGTCGGTTTGTGACCCCTCGCTGGTCCTGGACTATGAGTGGTCTGTCCATGACGATCTGCACGGAAGTGACCATTTCCCTGTTCTTTTACAGCCCATATTAACTGAAACCGCCTCTGTCTCTCAACATCTCAATTATAAGAAAGCAAACTGGATCTATTTGCTGCCACTATTTCTAAGGAATTCCGACACTGATTTTTTCAGAGTCCGGACCCAGCTGAATCACTGACTAACACTATGATCAAATGTGCTAAAGCCTGTATTCCAGTGTCTTCCGAAAAACTTCAAATGCCAAAAACACCCTGGTTCGATTCAGAATGCCAACAAATTTCCAAAATTAGAAAACGGGCTCAGCGTCAGGTATACCAATGACCTTCGGGTCCCAACGCTCGAGCCCATCAGAAACTCCGTGCTAAATCAAGACACACTTTTAAAATCAGTAAACGTCGGTCCTGGAGAAGCTTCTGCTCCAGCTGACATCAAAAACTTCTAAGAAAAAAGTGTGGAACATCATTAAGAAAAATCAAAGGGAAGAACACCTGTCCACTGTGAACCATCTCAAGTTTTCGGATTCTTTAATAAACAGAAAAGAAAGCAGTTGCTAATCTGCTTGCTTCAACCATTGAAAAGAATTCCTCCTCTTCTAATAAATCAGTCACTTTTGTCAAACACAAAGCCCTAAAAGAAAAATCTCCCTGCAACTTTTCATCCGACAACATGGAAGACTACAATCTTCCTTTTACATTAAACGAGCTGAAATCTGCCTTACTCTCTTGCAGCGATTCTCCTCCAGGTATAGATGACATACATTATCAAACTATTGAAACATCTTCCGCAAGAAGGTCTGAACATCCTGTTACAGGTATACAACCACGTGTGGACTACAGGTTGCTTTCCACCCTCTTGGCGGACAGCCCTCATTATTCCCATCCCCAAACCTGGAAAAGATCTTTCTAATCCATCTAACTACCGTCCCATAGCTTTGACCAGCTGTGTCTGTAAATGATGGAAAAAATGGTCAATGCTAGGCTCATGTGGAAACTCGAAACCGATGGCCTTTTGGCGAAAGAACAGTGTGGTTTCCGCAAACATCGTAGTACAGTTGACCATTTGATTCGTCTGGAATCTACACTTAGGAACGCTTTTTTAAACAGACAGCATGCAGTGGCAATTTTCTTTGACTTGGAGAAGGCCTACGATACCACCTGGAAGTCGGGGATACTTCATGATCTCCACGATCTGGGTTTTCGAGGTCATCTTCCGCTTTTTATTCAAAATTTTTTGGCAGAACGACAGTTTCAGGTCCGGGTTGGCACCACTCTCTCTGATGTCCACGAGCAGGAGTTGGGTGTTCCACAGGGAGCATACTATCTCCTGCCCTCTTTAGTATTAAGATCACAACATTGTTCAATCAGTTCAGCAGGGTTCAGACTGCTCATTGTTTGTGGATGATTTTGCTGTCTACGCAACTGGAAGCCTGTACCGAGTGTCCAGCGCAGGCTCCAGCTTTGCGTAGATAAAATCCATCGGTGGGCGGATGAAAACGGTTTCACCTTTTCTGCTACAAAAACCCAGTGAATATTCACTTCCATAATTTCCGTCAGTTTTTTCCAGATCCGGAACTTCAAGTAGGGAAATCTCCCATTCCAGCTGTTAAAGAGGCCAAATTTCTGGAGTCATTTTTGACCAAAAACTTAACTTTCTCAGCCATATTAAAAACCTCAAAACTGCTTGCCAAAAGGCACTGAATATTCTGCGGGTCGTAGCACACACCGACTGGGGCGCTGATGAGAAAACTTTGTTGCACCTCTACAGAGCCCTGGTCCGTTCCAAACTGGACTACGGTTGTGCTGTGTACGGCTCCGCAAGATCATCTTACCTCAAACTCTTGGACCCTATCCACCATCAAGGGCTTCGTCTCTGTCTTGGAGCGTTCCGCACCACCCCTGTGTACAGCCTGTACGCAGAGGCAGGTGAACCTTCACTGTCCAACCGCAGGCTGAAACTGTCTTTGAATTATTACATCCGACTGTTCTCAGAACCGCAGAATCCTGCTTATGACTGTGTTTTTGACCCTCCGTTCCAAAGTAAGTTTGAAACACAACCCGAAATGTATTCCGCCGTTTGGGCTTCGTATGCAGCCTCACGTGCGGAATGCAGGTATAGACCTGGGAGTAGTTTCCGATTTTTCCAAGTTTCCGGATCAACCTCCATGGACCTTTTTCACACCAGAGATTCGTTTTTGATCTCGCAGCTTTCCGTAAGGAGTCTACCAGCTCTCTGGCGTACAAGGCTTTGTATGCCGAGCTCTGTTCCAAATTCCCATCCTATCAAAAAGTTTTCACTGACGGTTCCAAGTCTGAGGATGGAGTGGCCTGTGCAGCCTACTGCCCTGGGGCTCCTTCTCAGATATTGTTGGAACATAATACATTCAGATGCTTCTGTCTATTCTGCTGAACTTACTGCTCTAGTACTGGCTTTGAAGATAATCTCCCATTCTTCGAGGAGGGACTTTCTGGTTCTGTCGGATTCGCTGTCAGCTTTGGAGGCCATAGCTGGCCGCAACCTTCAGCATCCAGAACTTTTACTTTTTTTTTGAACTTTTTAGTAAGTTGAAGGTGGACGGTTACAACATTACTCTTGCTTGGGTTCCTGGCCATGTTGGCATCGGCGGGAACGAAATGGTTGATCGTTTAGCCAAGAACGCCACAAGAGAGAAACTGTCCAACACTTATATCCCCTGCTCAGATGTGAAACCCAAAATTAATGATTATGTGAGAGACCTCTGGCAGGAGGATTGGAACACACAGACGAATAACAAACTCTTTCAGATCCGTCCAAACCTTAAAGACTTCCTCCCATCTCCGTCGGGTGGTCGTAAAGAGGAAACGGTTCTGTGCCGGCTGCACACCGGCCATTCGTATTTTACCCATTCTTACCTTTTAAAGAGTGAAGAAGCTCCGTGGTGCATTCCATGTCATGCACCACTCACAATGAAACATGTTCTTTTAGAGTGTTGGGACTTGCACGATGTGAGACACAAACATTTTACAGCGGAGTCCATGAAGATCCTGTTCAGGGATGTCCCGCCTGACGTGATCCTTGGGTTTTTGAGAGAAATTAACATTTTTCATCTGATTTGAGATTTTAACGGAAGAAGGATTTTTAACAAAGTTTCTGGTTCGTTTGTAGACGATGTCATTTAACGAGATGTGTGAAAGTTTTTTTTTTTTTTTTTTTTTTTTTTTTTTTTTTTTTTTTAAATGACTGGTGAGTTGATTTTAACGTGGTGACAGCCCTGATGTGGCCCTCTGCGGTCGGCTGGGCTATAAGCAACATTATCTTATCTTATCTTTTTGTTGTTGTTGTCTTTTTTGTTTAAAATAAGTGATGTGATGTGTGTGTTTATGTATCCTTACGCCGCCGATGTCGCATGTCTGCGATCATGTGGCTCACCGCCGACATCGCTGAAATGCGACCAACTAGGATAACCTAACTCTCGATATTCACTCTCCAATCTGATGAGATAGAAAGCCAGCAATAAACATCATAATTGGGGATTCCCTGACCTGTGCTCACAGCCATTTGCTTTGTCAGAGCTCTGTTCAGTAAAGAGTTTTTTTTAAAATCAATTTATACTGATTTCTTTTCATTTATCAATTTATACTGATTTCTTTTCAATTCACTATGATGTTACAACCAAGCACTTTCGGTACTCAGCCTCGCTGTACATTTACCACAGATCAGGTGCTGGAAATATTGAATAGACGGTCAGTTGATCCTGATTAAGATGAAGAACACCCAGATTGTGACCAGGAAACATTATTGGATAGGGAGAGCTTGACCGAACTACTACAAGGAGAGGCTGACTCTGTTGGACGTGTTCCAAGTGGTGGGCTAGGCGGTGGTAGGTAGTGTGGCATGTGCAAGGGTGTTGTTGTGACAATTGAAAGCGGTGTCAGTCAAGACTTGATAGGGGTGACCAACAGCTAAGAGACAATGAACTGTAAGCACAGCTGGCTTGCAACCGCTCGAGGTCAAAGGGGCGTGGCCAACTGACACGTGTCAGAGGTGTGGTGCAGAGATGAGTTTGAGTGGAAATTATATGACCAGCTGGACTCATACGCCCGATGAGAATTGCTACCTAGGTTCTAGAGACCAGCAGGCAAGTGAAAGACTTTGTTTTCACAAAACATTATTGCTTTCAACAGTGAGAGTGAAAGGAATATGTTTGTGTGTGTGTGTGTGTGTGTGTGTGTGTGTGTGTGTGTGTGTGTGTTCCCTTTTCTTTCTTTCATGTGTGTACCAGTGGGGTGTAAGAAGTTTGTTGTGTGCGTGCGTGTGTGTGTGTGTGAGAGTGAGTGTGTATGTGTGGTGTTTTCTCTTTTTCTTTCTTTCATGTGTGTACCAGTGGGGTGTAAGAAGTTTGTTGTGTGCGTGCGTGTGTGTGTGTGTGAGAGAGTGAGTGTGTGTGTGTGTGTTTTCTCTTTTTCTTTCTTTCATGTGTGTACCAGTGGGGTGTAAGAAGTTTGTTGTGTGCATGCGTGTGTGTGTGTGTGTGAGAGTGAGTGTGTGTGTGTGTGTGTTTTCTCTTTTTCTTTCTTTCATGTGTGTACCAGTGGGGTGTAAGAAGTTTGTTGTGTGCGTGCGTGTGTGTGTGAGAGTGAGTGTGTGTGTGTGTGTTTTCTCTTTTTCTTTCTTTCATGTGTGTACCAGTGGGGTGTAAGAAGTTTGTTGTGTGTGAGAGTGTGTGTGTGTGTGTGTGTGAGTGAGTGTGTGTGTGTGTGTTTTTCTCTTTTTCTTTCTTTCATGTGTGTACCAGTGGGGTGTAAGAAGTTTGTTGTGTGCGTGCGTGTGTGTGTGTGTGAGAGTGAGTGTGTGTGTGTGTGTTTTCTCTTTTTCTTTCTTTCATGTGTGTACCAGTGGGTGTAAGAAGTTTGTTGTGTGCGTGTGTGTGTGTGTGTGTGAGAGTGAGTGTGTGTGTGTGTGTGTTTTCTCTTTTTCTTTCTTTCATGTGTGTACCAGGGGTGTAAGAAGTTTGTTGTGTGTGAGAGTGTGTGTGTGTGTGTGAGAGTGAGTGTGTGTGTGTGTGTTTTCTCTTTTCTTTCTTTCATGTGTGTACCAGTAGCCCTCCGGGGGGTTACGACCTTGTCGTGGTCGAGGGTTTGCGTGGTCCAGTGATCCCTTAGGCTTTGCTGGCGGGGGCATCAATACTTGGAGATAGGCTGTTTTTTTCACACTGCTTCTAGGCCTGAGAGGTGCAGATGCTGTTTGGCCTAAGCGTAAACGTGGTAAGGAGTTGATGCCCCTGGTAGGGCTTCCCATGTCAGATAGGCTAAGGGTGAGGATCCTGACTAAGAGTAACCCGCCTTTCTCCTTTTCTTGTTTTCTGCCTCCCTTATTTGGCCCTTTTCTATCTTCGTCTCCCCTTCAAGTCTTCTTTTCCACACTCCTTTTCTCTCTCTGTGGTCTCCTTAAGATCCGCCGTGTTTGCCGTGCGGTGCGACCTGTGTCGGAGGGGAATGAGATCCTGGTGATTGAGAGGGCCAGCGCTCTCAACACATCACTTTGGCTCGACCTCTCCTAGACAGGGAGTACACTTTGGCCCGGGTGTACTAATCGGCTCCCCTTCTTGGGGTTGGGTCAAGACGGGCAGTTCCCCAGCTGGCCAAGTAAACCCCTGCAGTGCTCAGCTCTCTGTTCCCGGGAGTTGAGCATGATCAGGGGGGATAGGGTTGGTTGCTTCTGCTTGTCGTATGTCTCTCCCGAAGCCTGGAAGGGGTCAAGACATTGGTTTCTTGGCCCTGGCCCCTTAGTTGGACTCCAAGGTGGGTGGGTAAGGGAGGGATGAAATATACTAAAATACACATGGCTTTTTCAAAACACATCCCCCCAAAAAAGAGGAAGGCAGCATCCCCTATTTCAGGGGATTTCGATTCTGACAGCGATTCGGACATGGAGATACGACAGAAGACAGGTTTCTGGCTTCCTGGCTCGTTATGGAAGGAACGGAGCAAGAAAGACCCCTTTCAGCTTTGAGCCCATTTGCTATCCAAAAGGGCTTTCAAGGTATAGCAGGTGACCCTCGGTCCATCAAGAGGTTGAGGAATGGTTCATTTCTTATTCAATGCAAGTCACACAAACAATCTGAACAGCTGCTGAAAGCAACTAAACTAGTGGACAGGGAGATCAGGGTAACTCCCCACAAACAGTTAAATTCATCTAAAGGCGTGATTCGCTGCCGGGATTTATCAGGAGTCTCAGAGGCAGAAATCAAAACGGAGCTGGCATCCCAGGGTGTGACGGAGGTGCGCAGGGTGACTGTCAAGAAGGGTGCAGAAAGAGTGGCCACCAACACCCTCTTTCTGACATTCTGCAACCCTGTGCTGCCTCCGGTCATCAAAGTCGGCTACCTGATTGTCCGGGTTCAGTTGTACGTTCCGTCCCCGTTGAGGTGCTTCCGATGCCAGAAGTTTGGCCATGTCAGAGACCGTTGTTCTGGGCAGGAGGTGTGTGGTATTTGCTGCAAGGCAACCCATGATGGGCCGTGTAAAGATCCGGCACATTGTGCAAACTGCGGTGGCGACCATCCCTCCTCTTCACGGAATTGCCCTCTGTGGATTCAGGAATCTGCAATACAAAGGGTTAAGACAGAAAAGAAGATCTCCTTTTTTGAAGCCCGCAAGCAGGTTGTGGCAGTCAGTCGGCGACAGCTTCTTCGTATGCTTCGGCCGTAAAGAAAGTTCCAACAGTTCCAACTCGGTCAGTCTGCTGTCAGACTGATAACTTTACGTTTTCGAAGACATTGCAAGGAAAAACTGTCAGCTCTGGTGGAAGCAGGTCCACCACCTTCCAAACCAAAGTGACTGCCCCTGGTGGAGCAAAAAATCCGCCACCCCTCAGACTGCCCAGCAGTCTACAACATCTGCTGCTGGCAGATTAAAAAACCAGCACCCCTCCCTCGAACTCCTCTGTCCAGTGCCTGTGCGGGCAAGGGAGTTCAACCTAGTGTGGAGATGGTGGAGTTGAGGAAAAAACCTCCACCGTCCCCCAAACCCAGACCTACTTCACCTGTTGGCAAGTCTGCCAGCAGGTCTGCAGATAGTCCAGTGAAATTAAGCAACAAATTTACAGCTTTAGCAGCAGATGTTGAGGAGGAGATGACCTGATCTCTCTCCTTTTCGCCCTCTGCACCATGGATAATACAATATTCCATTGGAATATCCGTGGTCTAAATTCCAACTTCGAGGAGCTGCAGCTTCTGTGTCAGTCTCTAAAACCTTCTGTCGTGGCTCTTCAAGAAACTCAAATTCAAAGCCAGAAGACCTTTACTCTTTCTGGCTTTAATATTCTTTCGAAACCTGCACAACCATCCACGTTGGGACTGTCGGGCGTGTTGCCCTTCTCCTACACAAAACTTTGTTGTATAGTCCTGTCACTCTGTCTACCTCCCTTCAGGCTGTAGCTGCGAGAGTCACTCTCCACAAGACTGTGACAATCTGTTCTCTTTATCTCTCACCTTCTGTCCCGGTTTGTCGTCAGGACCTTGTCAGTCTGATAGAAGAACTCCCTCGACCTTTTTTGCTGTTGGGTGACTTTAAACGGTCACAATCCTCTTGGGGTAGTGCCGGTACGTCACCCAGAGTCTGCTAATTGAGGATGTCCTTTCAGACTTGGATTTGTGTTGTCTGAATGACGGATCTGCAACTTATCTCCACTCTTCCTCAGGTTCACTTTCGTGTTTAGATTTGTCGGTTTGTGACCCCTCGCTGTCCTGGACTATGAGTGGTCTGTCCATGACGATCTGCACGGAAGTGACCATTTCCCTGTCCTTCTACAACCTGTAATAACTGAACACATCTCTGTCTCTCAGCATCTAAATTATAAGAAAGCAAACTGGGATCTATTTGCAGCCACTGTTTCTAAGGAGTTCCAGGACACTGATTTTTTCAGAGTCCGGATCCAGCTGAATCACTGACTAACACTATGATCAAATGTGCTAAAGCCTGTATTCCAGTGTCTTCCGATAAACTTCAAATGCCAAAAACACCCTGGTTCGATTCAGAATGCCAACAAATTTCCAGAGTTAGAAAACGGGCTCAGCGTCAGGTATACCAACACCTTCGGGTCCCAACGCTCGAGCCCATCAGAAACTCCGTGCTAAATCAAGACACACTTTTAAAATCAGTAAACGTCGGTCCTGGAGAAGCTTCTGCTCCAGGCTGACGTCAAAAACTTCTAAGAAAAAAGTGTGGAACATCATTAAGAAAATCAAAGGGAAGAACACCTGTCCCACTGTGAACCATCTCAAGTTTTCGGATTCTTTAATAACAGAGAAGAAAGCAGTTGCTAATCTGCTTGCTTCAACCATTGAAAAGAATTCCTCCTCTTCTAATAAATCATCCACTTTTGTCAAAAACAAAGCCCTAAAAGAAAAATCACCCTGCAACTTTTCATCCGACAACATGGAAGACTACAATCTTCCTTTCACGTTAAACGAGCTGAAATCTGCCTTACTCTCTTGCAGCGATTCCTCTCCAGGTCTAGATGACATTCATTATCAACTGTTGAAACATCTTCCGCAAGAAGGTCTGAACATCCTGTTACAGGTATACAACCACGTGTGGACTACAGGTTGCTTTCCACCCTCTTGGCGGAAAGCCCTCATTATTCCCATCTCCAAACCTGGAAAAGATCTTTCTAATCCTTCAAATTACCGTCCCATAGCTTTGACCAGCTGTGTTTGTAAATTGATGGAAAAAATGGTCAATGCTAGGCTCATGTGGAAACTTGAAACCGATGGCCTTTTGGCGAAAGAACAGTGTGGTTTCCGCAAACATCGGACTAACCGTTGACCATTTGATTCGTCTGGAATCTACACTTCGGAACGCCTTTCTGAACAAACAGCATGCAGTGGCAATTTTCTTTGACTTGGATAAGGCCTATGATACCACCTGGAAGTCGGGATACTTCATGATCTCCACGATCTGGGTTTTCGAGGTCATCTTCCGCTTTTTATTCAAAATTTTTTGGCAGAACGACAGTTTCAGGTCCGGGTTGGCACCACTCTCTCTGATATCCACGAGCAGGAGTTGGGTGTTCCACAGGGAGCATACTATCTCCTGCCCTCTTTAGTATTAAGATCAACAACATTGTTCAATCAGTTCAGCAGGGTTCAGACTGCTCATTGTTTGTGGATGATTTTGCTGTCTACGCAACTGGAAGCCTGTACCCGAGTGTCCAGCGCAGGCTCCAGCTTTGCGTAGATAAAATCCATCGGTGGGGCGATGAAAACGGTTTCACCTTTTCTGCTACAAAAACCCAGTGTATTCACTTCCATAATTTCCGTCAGTTTTTTCCAGATCCGGAACTTCAAGTAGGGAAATCTCCCATCCAGCTGTTAAAGAGGCCAAATTTCTGGAGTCATTTTTGACCAAAAACTTAACTTTCTCAGCCATATTAAAAACCTCAAAACTGCTTGCCAAAAGGCACTGAATATTCTGCGGTCGTAGCACACACCGACTGGGCGCTGATAAGAAAACTTTGTTGCACCTCTACAGAGCCCTGGTCCGTTCCAAACTGGACTACGGTTGTGCTGTGTACGCTCCGCAAGATCATCTTACCTCAAACTCTTGGACCCTATCCACCATCAAGGGCTTCGTCTCTGTCTTGGAGCGTTCCGCACCACCCCTGTGTACAGCCTGTACGCAGAGGCAGGTGAACCTTCATTGTCCAACCGCAGGCTGAAACTGTCTTTGAATTATTACATCCGACTGTTCTCAGAACCGCAGAATCCTGCCTATGACTGTGTTTTTGACCCTCCGTTCCAAAGTAAGTTTGAAACAAACCCGAAATGTATTCCGCCGTTTGGGCTTCGTATGCAGCCTCACGTGCGGAATGCAGGTATAGACCTGGGAGTAGTTTCCGATTTTTCCAAGTTTCCGATCAACCTCCATGGACCTTTTTCACACCAGAGATTCGTTTTGATCTCGCAGCTTTCCGTAAGGAGTCTACCAGCTCTCTGGCGTACAAGGCTTTGTATGCCGAGCTCTGTTCCAAATTCCCATCCTATCAAACAGTTTTCACTGACGGTTCCAAGTCTGAGGATGGAGTGGCCTGTGCAGCCTACTGCCCTGGGGCTCCTTCTCAGATACTGTTGGAACATATACATTCAGATGCTTCTGTCTATTCTGCTGAACTTACTGCTCTAGTACTGGCTTTGAAGATAATCTCCCATTCTTCAAGGAGGGACTTTCTGGTTCTGTCGATTCGCTGTCAGCTTTGGAGGCCATAGCTGGCCGCAACCTTCAGCATCCAGAACTTTTACTTTTTTTTTGAACTTTTTAGCAAGTTGAAGGCGGACGGTTACAACATTACTCTTGCTTGGGTTCCTGGCCATGTTGGCATCGGCGGAACGAAAGGTTGATCGTTTAGCCAAGAACGCCACAAGAGAGAAACTGTCCAACACTTATATCCCCTGCTCAGATGTGAAACCCAAAATTAACGATTATGTGAGAGACCTCTGGCAGGAGGATTGGAACACACAGACGAATAACAAACTCTTTCAGATCCGTCCAAACCTTAAAGACTTCCTCCCATCTACGTCGGGTGGTCGTAAAGAGGAAACGGTTCTGTGCCAGCTGCACACCGGCCATTCGTATTTTACCCATTCTTACCTTTTAAAGAGTGAAGAAGCTCCGTGGTGCATTCCATGTCATGCACCACTCACAAATGAAACATGTTCTTTTAGAGTGTTGGGACTTGCACGATGTGAGACACAGACATTTACAGCGGAGTCCATGAAGATCCTGTTCAGGATGTCCCGCCTGACGTGATCCTTGGGTTTTGAGAGAAATTAACATTTTTCATCTGATTTGAGATTTACGGAAGAAGGATTTTAACAAAGTTTCTGGTTCGTTTGTAGACGATGTCATTTAACGAGATGTGTGAAAGTTTTTTTTGTTTGTTTGTTTTTGTTTGTTTTTTTTTTTTTTTAAATGACTGGTGAGTTGATTTTAACGTGGTGACAGCCCTGATGTGGCCCTCTGCGGTCGGCTGGCTATAAGCAACATTATCTTATCTTATCGTGTACCAGTGGGGTGTAAGAATTTTTTGTGTGCGTGCGTGTGTGTGTGTGTGTGTGAGAGTGAGTGTGTGTGTGTGTGTGTTTTCTCTTTTTCTTTCTTTCATGTGTGTACCAGTGGGTGTAAGAAGTTTGTTGTGTGTGAGAGTGTGTGTGTGTGTGTGTGAGAGTGAGTGTGTGTGTGTGTGTTTTCTCTTTTTCTTTCTTTCATGTGTGTACCAGTGGGGTGTAAGAAGTTTGTTGTGTGTGAGAGTGTGTGTGTGAGTGTGAGAGTGAGTGTGTGTGTGTGTGTTTTCTCTTTTTCTTTCTTTCATGTGTGTACCAGTGGGGTGTAAGAAGTTTGTTGTGTGTGAGAGTGTGTGTGTGAGTGTGAGAGTGAGTGTGTGTGTGTGTGTTTTCTCTTTTCTTTCTTTCATGTGTGTGCCAGTGGGGTGTAAGAAGTTTGTTGTGTGTGAGTGTGAGAGTGAGTGTGTGTGTGTGTGTTTTCTCTTTTTCTTTCTTTCATGTGTGTGCCAGTGGGGTGTAAGAAGTTTGTTGTGTGTGAGAGTGTGTGTGTGAGAGTGAGTGTGTGTGTGTGTGTTTTCTCTTTTTCTTTCTTTCATGTGTGTACCAGTGGGGTGTAAGAAGTTTGTTGTGTGTGAGAGTGTGTGTGGAGAGTGTGTGTGTGAGTGTGTGAGAGTGTGTGTGTGTGTGTGTGTTCTCTTCCCTGTTTCTTTCTTTCATGTGTGTGCCAGTGGGGTGTAAGAAGTTTGTTATGTTTTTGTGTGTGTGACTGCTTTTCTGCATCACCTCATTAGTCATATCAATAATTATTCTTCTGAATATTGTTTCAAGAGTGCTGGTGAACAAGGATGATTTTCAACCTGTGGACTACTTCCAGGTCTTCTGCTGTTGGAGTATGTGGATTTATAGGGGTTTTTTTTTTTTTTCATTTTTCTGTTGGATATTGCATACTTTCTGGTCTTCATTTGGTGAGTGGAGTATTTTTCCTTCTTTGTTCAGAGTTTGATGGCATGCTTTCTTCTTTTTTATGTTTAGACTAAAGATAACATTCATTTTTTTTTTTTTTTTTTTTTTTTTTTTGCACTTGAAATTACCAAAAATTTGAAATTGTTGTTGACTAACCATTACTAACATCTCATAATTTAACAAAAGTACTGTTTATTTCCTCCATTCCCCCCAAAATAGCATGAGAATTGGTTGCTTAGTTCTCAGAGTTATCCGCATTTCACACATGCTGGTATGAAACAAGAGATTTTTTTTTTTAAATGGCTGGTGATGGGGATTTATGCAAAACAGAACGTCTGGTGGTGAAAGGGTTAAGTGTGCACATTATGCTTGTCTGTATATGTGTATGTTGAATACATTTGAGGAAAGCAGCTTTTACTTTTCATTCCTATGCTTGCTTAAAAAAAAAGATTATTGATTCTTTTTGTTTGTTTGTTTTTGTAACCAGGGTGACGACTGCCAAGGTGTACAACGAATCGGTGGAGATCTGGCGGTATCAGCGCTACGTGATGATCGTGGACTTTGAGGAGCGTCTGATTTTACCCCCGCCATTCACCCTGCTATGTTACATCTTCTTCATCTTGAGGTGGATCGGCCGTCTGATCTACAGGACAGTGGCCAGACTGTGCGCCTACTTCAACCTCTGCTGCCAGGGCAGGGACTTGAAGGTACTGTGTGTGTGACCCGTCAGTTTGATCGTTGATTGGTGCAGATTTCCTGAATTGCAAGCGGAACATGTTAGGCTGTTGCTGTTTTCTTTAAGCATGGTGTCGCCATTACTTTAGATTGAGAATGGAAAGCTGCCTGTCACATATGTCTGTAGGCACACGGATTGACATCCAGAACTGGTGCAGTTAGTGGAAAGCGATCATAGCATAGTGGAGCCCAGTGTCTTTGACCCCGACATTACCAGAGGTAGTCTGCCTTCCTTCAGGTGGCAGGGGTAGATTTATGTGTTATTGGTTTTGTACAGACATGTGTGCATGATGCCTTTGAAGGTAAGCTTGAAAACAAACGATATACACTCACCACTCCAATTTACATCTATAACACGCACCACACCAATTTACATCTGTGTTACATTTCTTGTGTTTTTGTTAGTTGTTTAACATTTGTATTTCTTGCAAAGTTTTGTGCTGCTTGCATGCTGTTTGTATGAAGCAAAAGCTAATTGTGTCAAGTTCTTTTTAGGTTGTTTTTTTTTTTTTTTAGTGAAACGCAAATTCCATAGCGTTCACAGTGCCTGGCTTATTGCATGTTGATATGGAGTGTAACAGCAACAAAAAAGTAACCTGTGACTGGCATGTTGTCAGGCAGACTGAGCTTTTTACTGCACATGTAAAAGACAAACTGTTAATATGTTTAGCGTGGGGTAGGTTGGGGCAGAATTTCTCAGGGTGCTGTATAAACAGACTGCCTCTGTCTTCACACCTCCACTCCCTGCTCTGCTCTGCTCGAAACGGCGTGCACACACACACACACACACACACACACACACACACACACACACACACACACACACACACACACACACATGCACGCACACACACACACATACACACACACATGCACGCGCACACACACACACACATGCACGCACACATGCACGCGCTTGCATACACTCACACACACACAAACACACACACACACACACACACACACACATGCACGCACACATGCGCTCGCTTGCATACACACACACACACACACACACACACACCACACACACACACACACACACACACACACACACACACACATACTCACGCACCACATACACTGGCACACACACGTAGGCCCGTGCCCATACACCCATGCACATACATATATACACACACAAGTGTACACTCACCACACACATGCACACAATAATAATGGCACAGCCAATGTTCGGTAGGTTACCAAAGGTCTAACCAGCATGTTATGCTCATGCGTAGGTCAGACGTCTGCTAAGTTGTAGCATGAGACCCTTTTCTGAAATTCTCTCATCTTGGTCATTAGTGTATACTTTGTCATTAGTGTACACTTGGCACACACACATACAACGACAATAATAGCCAATGTTAGGTAGGTACTCAAGGTCTGACTAGTGCGTTGGGCAAATGTGTAGGTCAGACATCAGCTAAGTCGTAGCCAAAAGACCCTTTTCTTAAATTGTCTCACCTTAGTCATTAATTCATTTGTCCATCAGCTTTAAATCATGTGCAGTGTGGTCTCGAAACTTAGCGGATGTGGTGTAGTGTGTATGGACTAGTCGGCACACTGTAACGCCTCCTTGATGAAACTGAGACTGCTGGACAGCATTGCAGGTGTTCCTGCGGTCCCTTTACTGTTGGCCAGGTGTGCTGAACAGCATTGCAGGTGTTCCTGCGGTCCCTTTACTGTTGGCCAGGTGTGCTGGACAGCATTGCAGGTGTTCCTGCGGTTCCTTTACTGTTGGCCAGGTGTGCTGAACAGCATTGTAGGTGTTCCTGCGGTCCCTTTACTGTTTTTTTTTTTTTTTTTTTTTGTGGCATCAGTTCTCGGATCAATGATGGAGCACCTAAGGTGGTGATTTTTTTTTTTTTTTTTTTTTTCCCCCTAAGGCCAAAATCCACTTTACTGTTGGCCAGGTGTGCTGAACAGCATTGCAGGTGTTCCTGCGGTCCCTTTACTGTTGGCCAGGTGTGCTGAACAGCATTGCAGGTGTTCCTGCGGTCCCTTTACTGTTGGCCAGGTGTGCTGAACAGCATTGCAGGTGTTCCTGCGGTCCCTTTACTGTTGGCCAGGTGTGCTGAACAGCATTGCAGGTGTTCCTGCGGTCCCTTTACTGTTGGCCAGGTGTGCTGGACAGCATTGCAGGTGTTCCTGCGGTCCCTTTACTGTTGGCCAGGTGTGCTGGACAGCATTGCAGGTGTTCCTGCGGTCCCTTTACTGTTGGCCAGGTGTGCTGAACAGCATTGCAGGTGTTCCTGCGGTCCCTTTACTGTTGGCCAGGTGTGCCTCAGCTGACAGACGTGGAGTGAGCCGCCCTCTCCAGAAGGATCCACCAGGTCCCTGTGACACTGATGATTTTGCTTCCAGCTGGCCGCGGACATGCACACAGAAAGGAAATGGAATCTGAACTCTCGACTTGAGGTGGACATGAAGGGTCACAGAACTGGAGACTGGTGCCATTAGACTATGCGAAAGGCCTGTACACCATGTTCCATAGTATATCCTAGTGCTAACCTGGCCTGGTACATAAGAAGCGCCGGTGATATTGGTCAGGAAATGTGAGCAGTACACTCCATAGAAGCATCCATCATGTGAATTTCTTTTTTTTTCTTTCTGCGTACGCAGGCTGATACTCCTGCGGACACTCCCTGTATAGCCAGGCAGTGGAGTTTTGTGTGTATGACCCTTTTTTATCCCGCCATTAAGGCAGCCATACTCCATCTTCGGGGAAGGTGCATGCTATGTGTCACGTGTCATCCATACCAACGGCCAAACTGGCCTTCTCTTCCGAAAGTTGGTGATGGGATTTTACGTGTGTGCAAGATGTTATGCGTGCGTTCACACACGGAACCTCGGTTTATAGTCTCATTCGAAGGACTATATGGGGAATGGAGTCAGAACCAATGTTAACTCCGAGGGGAAAATCCCCCTATACCGAAATTCGAACCCGCAACCCCAGGATCACGAGTCCGGCGCTCTACCAACTGAGCTATCCGGCCCCCCATCATGTGAATAAAACTCAGCTGTGAAGTTCCAGTCGTCCCATCGGAGCTCATAGGGCACTCACCATTTGAGAAGAACCAGCCCAGGCCAAAGTCTCCCACAGATTTACCTGATGGCACTTGAAGTCACAACCTTCCAGCCTGCAAGCCCACTGTGCCAGTGCCTGCATCATGGTGGCTGTTGAAGTTTGTACTTACTGCTGACTTGTAACTTGTTCACAGCCCTGATAGGGCCTCCAGGGTAGGCTGATCTATAGATCACATGACATGACCTGCTGCAGCTTCCCTCCGGGGGGTTGCGACCTTGTCGTGGTCGGAGGGTTTGCGTGGTCCAGTGATCCCTTAGGCTCTGCTGGCGGGGGCATCAATACTTGGAGATAGGCTGTTTTTTTCATACTGCTTCTAGGCCTGAGAGGTGCAGATGCTGTTTGGCCTAAGCGTAACGTGGTAAGGAGTTGATGCCCTGGTAGGGCTTCCCACGTCAGATAGGCTAAGGGTGAGGATCCTGACTAAGAGTAACCCGCCTTTCTCCTTTTCTTGTTTTCTGCCTCCCTTATTTGGCCCTTTTCTATCTTCGTCTCCCCTTCAAGTCTTCTTTTCCACACTCCTTTTCTCTCTGTGGTCTCCTTAAGATCCGCCGCGTTTGCCGTGCGGTGCGACCTGTGTCGGAGGGGAATGAGATCCTGGTGATTGAGAGGGCCAGCGCTCTCAACACATCACTTTGGCTCGGACCTCTCCTAGACAGGGAGTACACTTTGGCCCGGGTGTACTAATCGGCTCCCCTTCTTGGGGCTGGGTCAAAACAGGCATTTCTCCGGCTGGCCAAGGTAACCCTGCAGTGCTCAGCTCTCTGTTCTCGGGAGTTGAGCATGATCGGGGGGATAGGGTTGGTAGGTTTTTGTCTGTTGTATGTCTCTCCTGAAGCCTGGAAGGGGTCAAGATAGTGATTCTTGGCCCTGGCCCCTTAGTTGGACTCCAAGGTGGGTGGGTAAGGGAGAGATGAAATTTTTGCCTATAAATATGACTTCCATTAAACATCATCCCCCCAAAAAAAGAAAAGTTCCGTCATTTTCGCAAAGGTCGTCACAGGAGTCCGATGGAGACTCTGATTCTGAAAATGAAACAAGGCAGTTGTCAGGATTTTGGTCTTCTTGGTTGATCATGGAAAGTAAGGAGCAGGACAAACCTCTTTCTGCACTAAGCCCGTTTGCAATACAGAAGGGCTTCCAAGGTATTGCAGGAGACCCACAGTCCTTTAAAGCGACTCAGAACGGCACCTTTCTCATCCAGTGTAAAAGTAAAAAAACAATCAGTGCAGCTGCTGAAAGCTACAAAGCTTGTAGACCGAGAGATCCGGGTGACCCCCCATAAACAGCTGAATTCCTCTAAGGGAGTCATTCGATGCCCAGATCTTAGAGGAGTCTCAGAGGCAGAGATCAAAGCGGAACTGGCATCCCAGGGTGTGACAGAGGTGCATAGGGTGACAGTGAAAAAAGGTGCAGAAAGAGTGGACACCAACACCCTCTTTCTGACATTCTGCAATCCTGTGCTCCCTCCTGTCATCAAGGTAGGATATCTGAATGTCCGTATACAAATGTATGTTCCGTTTCCAATGCGTTGCTTCAAATGCCAGAAGTTTGGTCATGTCAGAGACCGCTGTTCTGGGCAGGAGGTGTGTGGGGTTTGTTGCAAGGCAACCCATGATGGGCCGTGTAAAGACCCGGCGCATTGTGCAAACTGCGGTGGCGACCACCCCTCCTCTTCACGCAACTGCCCTGTCTGGAAACAAGAGTCGACCATCCAAAAGGTAAAAAACAGAAAAGAAGATCTCGTTTTTTGAAGCCCGCAGGCAAGTTGTTGGCAGTCAGACGCCAACAGCATCTTCATACGCTTCGGCGGTAAAAAAAGTATCGACACGTTCAGTCTGCTGCCAGACTGACGATTTTACTTTCTCTAAAACTTTGCCAGGAAGACAGATAAGCTTTGGTGGAAGCAGGTCCACCACCTCCCAACCCACAGTGAATGCCCCTGGTGGAGGCAAAAAATCCGCCACCCTCAGACTGCCCAGCAGTCTACAACATCTGCTGCTGGGCAGATTAAAAAACCAGCACCCGCAACTCGAATTCCTCTGTCCAGTGCCCGTGCGGGCAAGGGAGTTCAACCCAGTGTGGAGATGGTGGAGATGAGGAAGAAACCTCCACCATCTCCCAAATCCAGACCTCCACCATCTCCAAACCCCAGGCCTTTGTCACCTGCGGGCAAGTCTGCCAGCATGTCCAAAGACCACCACAGTCCAGTGAAACTAACTAATAAATTCGCTCCATTAGAAGCGGACGCTGAAGAGGAGATGCCCTGATTTCTCTCCTTTTCGCCTCTGCACCATGGATTGTACAATATTCCATTGGAATATCCGTGGTCTAAATTCCAACTTCGAGGAGCTGCAGCTTCTGTGTCGGTCTCTAAAACCTTCCGTCGTGGCTCTTCAAGAAACTCAAATTCAAAGCCAGAAGACCTTTACTCTTTCTGGCTTTAATATTCTTTCGAAACCTGCACAACCATCCACGTTGGGACTGTCGGGCGGTGTTGCCCTTCTCCTACACAAAACCTTGTTGTATAGTCCTGTCACTCTGTCTACCTCCCCTCCGGGGGGTTGCGACCTTGTCGTGGTCGGAGGGTTTGCGTGGTCCAGTGATCCCTTAGGCTCTGCTGGCGGGGCATCAATACTTGG
Organism: Conus ventricosus; assembly: GCA_018398815.1. NCBI lineage: Eukaryota > Metazoa > Mollusca > Gastropoda > Neogastropoda > Conidae > Conus > Conus ventricosus. Next base: position 65,673,984 of record CM031601.1, read on the forward strand.
AGATAGGCTGTTTTTTTCATACTGCTTCTAGGCCTGAGAGGTGCAGATGCTGTTTGGCCTAAGCGTAACGTGGTAAGGAGTTGATGCCCCTGGTAGGGCTTCCCATGTCAGATAGGCTAAGGGTGAGGATCCTGACTAAGAGTAACCCGCCTTTCTCCTTTTCTTGTTTTCTGCCTCCCTTATTTGGCCCTTTTCTATCTTCGTCTCCCCTTCAAGTCTTCTTTTCCACACTCCTTTTCTCTCTGTGGTCTCCTTAAGATCCGCCGCGTTTGCCGTGCGGTGCGACCTGTGTCGGAGGGGAATGAGATCCTGGTGATTGAGAGGGCCAGCGCTCTCAACACATCACTTTGGCTCGGACCTCTCCTAGACAGGGAGTACACTTTGGCCCGGGTGTACTAATTGGCCCCCCTTCTTGGGGTTGGGTCAAGACGGGCAGTTCCCCAGCTGGCCAAGTAAACCCCTGCAGTGCTCAGCTCTCTGTTCCGGGAGTTGAGCATGATCAGGGGGGATAGGGTTGGTTGCTTCTGCTTGTCGTATGTCTCTCCCGAAGCCTGGAAGGGGTCAAGACATTGGTTTCTTGGCCCTGGCCCCTTAGTTGGACTCCAAGGTGGGTGGGTAAGGGAGGGATGAAATATACTAAAATACACATGGCTTTTTCAAAAACATCCCCCCAAAAAAGAGGAAGGCAGCATCCCCTATTTCAGGGGATTTCGATTCTGACAGCGATTCGGACATGGAGATACGACAGAAGCAGGTTTCTGGGCTTCCTGGCTCGTTATGGAAGGAACGGAGCAAGAAAGGACCCCTTTCAGCTTTGAGCCCATTTGCTATCCAAAAGGGCTTTCAAGGTATAGCAGGGGGACCCTCGGTCCATCAAGAGGTTGAGGAATGGTTCATTTCTTATTCAATGCAAGTCACACAAACAATCTGAACAGCTGCTGAAAGCAACTAAACTAGTGGACAGGGAGATCAGGGTAACTCCCCACAAACAGTTAAATTCATCTAAAGGCGTGATTCGCTGCCGGGATTTATCAGGAGTCTCAGAGGCAGAAATCAAAACGGAGCTGGCATCCCAGGGTGTGACGGAGGTGCGCAGGGTGACTGTCAAGAAGGGTGCAGAAAGAGTGGCCACCAACACCCTCTTTCTGACATTCTGCAACCCTGTGCTGCCTCCGGTCATCAAAGTCGGCTACCTGATTGTCCGGGTTCAGTTGTACGTTCCGTCCCCGTTGAGGTGCTTCCGATGCCAGAAGTTTGGCCATGTCAGAGACCGTTGTTCTGGGCAGGAGGTGTGTGGTATTTGCTGCAAGGCAACCCATGATGGGCCGTGTAAAGATCCGGCACATTGTGCAAACTGCGGTGGGCGACCATCCCTCCTCTTCACGAATTGCCCTCTGGGGGATTCAGGAGTCTGCAATACAAAGGGTTAAGACAGAAAAGAAGATCTCCTTTTTGAAGCCCGCAAGCAGGTTGTGGGCAGTCAGTCGGCGACAGCTTCTTCGTATGCTTCGGCCGTAAAGAAAGTTCCAACAGTTCCAACTCGGTCAGTCTGCTGTCAGACTGATAACTTTACGTTTTCGAAGACATTGCAAGGAAAAACTGTCAGCTCTGGTGGAAGCAGGTCCACCACCTTCCAAACAAGTGACTGCCCTGGTGGAGGCAAAAAATCCGCCACCCTCAGACTGCCCAGCAGTCTACAACATCTGCTGCTGGGCAGATAAAAAAACCAGCACCCCTCCCTCGAACTCCTCTGTCCAGTGCCCGTGCGGGCAAGGGAGTTCAACCTAGTGTGGAGATGGTGGAGTTGAGGAAAAAACCTCCACCGTCCCCCAAACCCAGACCTACTTCACCTGTTGGCAAGTCTGCCAGCAGGTCTGCAGATAGTCCAGTGAAATTAAGCAACAAATTTACAGCTTTAGCAGCAGATGTTGAGGAGGAGATGACCTGATCTCTCTCCTTTTCGCCCTCTGCACCATGGATAATACAATATTCCATTGGAATATCCGTGGTCTAAATTCAACTTCGAGGAGCTGCAGCTTCTGTGTCAGTCTCTAAAAACCCTTTTGTCGTGGCTCTTCAAGAAACTCAAATTCAAAGCCAGAAGACCTTTACTCTTTCTGGCTTTAATATTCTTTCGAAACCTGCACAACCATCCACGTTGGGACTGTCGGGCGGTGTTGCCCTTCTCCTACACAAAACTTTGTTGTATAGTCCTGTCACTCTGTCTACCTCCCTTCAGGTTGTAGCTGCGAGAGTCACTCTCCACAAGACTGTGACAATCTGTTCTCTTTATCTCTCACCTTCTGTCCCGGTTTGTCGTCAGGACCTTGTCAGTCTGATAGAAGAAACTCCCTCGACCTTTTTTGCTGTTGGGTGACTTTAACGGTCACAATCCTCTTTGGGGTAGTGCCGGTTACGTCACCCAGAGGTCTGCTAATTGAGGATGTCCTTTCAGACTTGGATTTGTGTTGTCTGAATGACGGATCTGCAACTTATCTCCACTCTTCCTCAGGTTCACTTTCGTGTTTAGATTTGTCGGTTTGTGACCCCTCGCTGGTCCTGGACTATGAGTGGTCTGTCCATGACGATCTGCACGGAAGTGACCATTTCCCTGTCCTTCTACAACCTGTCATAACTGACCACGTCTCTGTCTCTCAACACCTAAATTATACGAAAGCAAACTGGGATCTATTTGCAGCCACTATTTCTGCGGAATTCCAGGACACTGATTTTCTTCAGAGTCCGGACCCAGCAGAATCACTGACTAACACTATGATCAAGTGTGCTAAAGCTTGTATTCCAGTGTCTTCCGATAAACTTCAAATGCCAAAACACCCTGGTTTGATTCAGACTGCCAACAAATTTCCAAAGTTAGAAAACGGGCTCAGCGTCAGGTGTACCAACGACTTCGGATCCCAACGCTCGAGCCCATCAAAAACTCCGTGCTAAATCAAGACACACTTTTAAAATCAGTAAACGTCGGTCCTGGAGAAGCTTCTGCTCCAGGCTGACATCAAAAACTTCCAAGAAAAAAGTGTGGAACATCATTAAGAAAATCAAAGGGAAGAACACCTGTCCCACTGTGAACCATCTCAAGTTTTCGGATTCTTTAATAACAGAGAAGAAAGCAGTTGCTAATCTGCTTGCTTCAACCATTGAAAAGAATTCCTCCTCTTCTAATAAATCAGCCACTTTTGTCAAAAACAAAGCCCTAAAAGAAAAATCACCTGCAACTTTTCGTCCGACAACATGGAAGACTACAATCTTCCTTTCACGTTAAACGAGCTGAAATCTGCCTTGCTTTCTTGCAGCGATTCCTCTCCAGGTATAGATGAAATCCATTATCAGCTGTTGAAACATCTTCCGCTAGAAGGTCTGAACATACTGCTACAGGTCTACAACCATGTGTGGACTACAGGTTTTTTTCCACCCTCTTGGCGAAAAGCCCTCATTATTCCCATCCCCAACCCGGAAAAAATCTTTCTAATCCTTCAAATTACTGTCCCATAGCTTTGACCAGCTGTGTTGTAAATTGATGGAAAAAAAGGTCAATGCTAGGCTCATGTGGAAACTCGAAACCGATGGCCTTTTGGCGAAAGAACAGTGTGGTTTCCGCAAACATCGGAGTACAGTTGACCATTTGATTCGTCTGGAATCTACCCTTCGGAACTCCTTTTTGAACAGACAGCATGCAGTGGCAATTTTCTTCGACTTGGAGAAGGCCTACGATACCACCTGGAAGTCGGGGATACTTCATGATCTCCACGATCTGGGTTTTCGAGGTCATCTTCCTCATTTTATTCAAAATTTTTTGGCAGAACGACAGTTTCAGGTCCGGGTTGGCACCACTCTCTCTGATGTCCACGAGCAGGAGTTGGGTGTTCCACAGGGAGCATCCTGTCTCCTGCCCTCTTTAGTATTAAAATCAACAACATTGTTAAATCAGTTCAGCAGGGTTCAGACTGCTCATTGTTTGTGGATGATTTTGCTGTCTACGCAACTGGAAGCCTGTACCCGAGTGTCCAGCGCAGGCTCCAGCTTTGCGTAGATAAAATCCATCAGTGGGCGGATGAAAACGGTTTCACCTTTTCTGCTACAAAAACCAGTGTATTCACTTCCATAATTTCCGTCAGTTTTTTCCAGATCCTGAAAATTCACGTCAGGAAATCTCCCATCCCAGCTGTTAAAGAGGCCAAATTTCTGGGAGTCATTTTTGACCAAAAACTTAACTTTCTCAGCCATATCAAAAACCTCAAAACTGCATGCCAGAAAGCACTGAATATTCTGCGGGTCGTAGCGCACACCGATTGGGGCGCTGATAAGAAAACATTGCTGCACCTCTACAGAGCCCTGGTCCGTTCCAAACTGGACTACGGTTGTGCTGTCTACGGCTCCGCAAAATCGTCTTACCTCAAACTCTGGACCCTATCCACCATCAAGGGCTTCGTCTCTGTCTTGGAGCGTTCCGCACCACCCTGTGTACAGCCTGTACGCAGAGGCGGGTGAACCTTCATTGTCCAAACCCCAGGCTGAAACTGTCTTTAAATTATTATATCCGACTGTTCTCAGAACCGCAGAATCCTGCCTATGACTGTGTCTTTGACCTCCGTTCCAAAGTAAGTTTGAAAACTGCCCTAAATGTATTCCGCCCTTTGGTCTTCGTATGCAGCCTCACGTGCGGAATGCAGGTCTACACTTGGGAGTAGTTTCCGATTTTTCCAAGTTTCCGGATCAACCTCCGTGGACCTTTTCACACCAGAGATTCATTTCGATCTTGCAGCTTTTCGCAAAGAGTCTACCAGCTCTCTGGTGTACAAGGCGGTGTATGCTGAGCTCTGTTCGAAATTCCCATCCTATCAAAAAGTTTTCACTGACGGTTCCAAGTCTGAGGATGGGGTGGCCTGTGCAGCCTACTGCCCTGGGGCTCCTTCTCAGATACTGTTGGAACATATACATTCAGATGCTTCTGTCTATTCTGCTGAACTTACTGCTCTGGTTTTGGCTTTGAAGATAATCTCACATTCTTCAAAGAGGGGCTTTCTGGTTCTGTCGGATTCGCTGTCAGCTTTGGAGGCCATAGCTGGCCGCAACCTTCAGCATCCAGAACTTTTGCATTTCTTTGAACTTTTTAGCAAGTTGAAAGCGGACGGTTACAACATTACTCTTGCTTGGGTTCCTGGTCATGTTGGCATCGGCGGGAACGAAATGGTTGATCGTTTAGCCAAGAACGCCACAAGAGAGAAACTGTCCAACATTTATATCCCTGTTCAGATGTGAAACCTAAAATTAACGATTATGTGAGAGACCTCTGGCAGGAGGATTGGAACACACAGACGAATAACAAACTCTTTCAGATCTGTCCAAACCTTAAGGAGTTCCTCCATCCACGTCGGGAGCTCGTAAAGAGGAAACGGTTCTGTGCCGGCTGCAACCGGCCATTCGTATTTTACCCATGCTTACCTTTTAAAGAGTGAAGAAGCTCCGTGGTGCATTCCATGTCATGCGCCACTCACAATGAAACATGTTCTTTTAGAGTGTTGGGACTTGCACGATGTGAGACACAAACATTTTACAGCGGAGTCCATGAAGATCCTGTTCAGGGATGTCCCGCCTGATGTGATCCTTGAGTTTTTGAGAGAGATTAACATTTTTCATCTGATTTAAGATTTTACGGCAGAAAGATTTTTAACAAAGTTTCTGGTGCGTTTCTAGACGATGTCATTTAACGAGATGTATGAAAGGTTGTTTTTTTTTATTTTTTATATGACTGGTGAGTTGATTTTAACGTGGTGACAGCCCCGATATGGCCCTTTGCGGTCGGCTGGGCTATAAGCAACATTATCTTATCTTATCTTATCTGTCTACCTCCCTTCAGGCTGTAGCTGCGAGAGTCACTCTCCACAAGACTGTGACAATCTGTTCCCTTTATCTCTCACCTTCTGTCCCGGTTTGTCGTCAGGACCTTGTCAGTCTGATAGAAGAACTTCCTCGACCTTTTTTGCTGTTGGGTGACTTTAACGGTCACAATCCTCTTTGGGGGAGTGCCGGTACGTCACCCAGAGGTCTGCTAATTGAGGATGTCCTTTCAGACTTGGATTTGTGTTGTCTGAATGACGGATCTGCAACTTATCTCCACTCTTTCTCAGGTTCACTTTCGTGTTTAGATTTGTCGGTTTGTGACCCCTCGCTGGTCCTGGACTATGATGGTCTGTCCATGACGATCTGCACGGAAGGACCATTTCCCTGTCCTTCTCCAACCTGTAATAACTGAACACATCTCTGTCTCTCAGCATCTAAATTATAAGAAAGCAAACTGGGATCTATTTGCAGCCACTGTTTCTAAGGAGTTCCAGGACACTGATTTTTTTCAGAGTCCGGATCCAGCTGATCACTGACTAACACTATGATCAAATGTGCTAAAGCCTGTATTCCAGTGTCTTCCGATAAACTTCAAATGCAAAAACACCCTGGTTCGATTCAGAAAGCCAACAAATTTCCAAAGTTAGAAAACGGGCTCAGCGTCAGGTATACCAATCGACCTTCGGGTCCCAACGCTCGAGCCCATCAGAAACTCCGTGCTAAATCAAGACACACTTTTAAAATCAGTAAACGTCGGTCCTGGAGAAGCTTCTGCTCCAGGCTGACATCAAAAACTTCTAAGAAAAAAGTGTGGAACATCATTAAGAAAATCAAAGGGAAGAACACCTGTCCCACTGTGAACCATCTCAAGTTTTCGGACTCTTAATAACAGAGAAGAAAGCAGTTGCTAATCTGCTTGCTTCAACCATGAAAAGAATCCTCCTTTTCTAATAAATCATCGTTTTGTCAAAACAAAGCCCTAAAAAAATCACCCTGCAACTTTTCACCCGACAACATGGAAAGACTACAATCTTCCTTTCACTTTAAACGAGCTGAAATTTGCCTTACTCTCTTGCAGCGATTCCTTCCAGGTATAGATGACATTCATTATCAACTATTGAAACATTTTCCCGCAAGAAGGTCTGAACATCCTGTTACAGGTATACAACCACGTGTGGACTACAGGTTGCTTTCCCCCCTTTCTGGCGGAAAGCCCTCATTATTCCCATCCCCAAACCTGGAAAGATTTTTCTAATCCATCTAACTACCGTCCCATAGCTTTGACCAGCTGTGTCTGTAAATTGATGAAAAAATGGTAAATTGCTAGGCTAAATGTGGAACTCGAAACCGATGGCCTTTGGCGAAAGAACAGTGTGGTTTCCGCAAACATCGTAGTACAGTTGACCATTTGATTCGTCTGGAATCTACACTTCGGAACGCCTTTCTGAACAACGCATGCAGTGGCAATTTTCTTTGACTTGGAGAAGCCTACGATACCACCTGGAAGTCGGGGATACTTCATGATCTCCACGATCGGGTTTTCGAGGTCCTTTCTTCCGTTTTTTTATTAAAAATTTTTTTTGGCAGAACGACAGTTTCAGGTCCGGTGGGCCCCACTCTCTCTGATGTCCACGAGTAGGAGTTGGGTGTTCCACAGGGGAGAACTATCTCCTGCCCTCTTTTTATTAAGATTAACAACATTGTTCAATCAGTTCAGCAGGGTTCAGACTGCTCATTTTTTGTGGATGATTTTGCTGTCTACGCAACTGGAAGCCTGTACCCGAGTGTCCAGCGCAGGCTCCAGCTTTGCGTAGATAAAATCCATCGGTGGGCGGATGAAAACGGTTTCACCTTTTTTGCTACAAAAACCCAGTGTATTCACTTCCATAATTTCCGTCAGTTTTTTCCCGATCCGGAACTTCAAGTAGGGAAATCTCCCATTCCAGCTGTTAAAGAGGCCAAATTTTTGGGAGTCATTTTTGACCAAAAACTTAACTTTCTCAGCCAAAATTAAAAACCTCAAAAAATGCTTTTCCAAAAGGCACTGAATATTCTGCGGGTCGTAGCAAACACCGACTGGGGCGCTGATAAGAAAACTTTGTTGACCTCTCAGACCCCGGGTCCGTTCCAAACTGGCTAGGTGTGCTGTTACGGCTCCGCAAGATCATCTTACCTAAAAACTTTGGCCCCCTATCCACCTCAAGGGGTTTGTCTCGTCTTGGGCGTTCCGCACCACCCCTGTGTACAGCCTTTTACGCAGGGGCGGGGAAAACCTTCATGCCCCAGGCGGGAAATTTGTCTTTAAATTTTTTACACCCGATGTTTCAAAACCCGCGAACCCTGCCTATGACTGTGTTTTTGACCCCCGTTCCAAAGTAAGTTTGAAACAAACCCGAAATGTATTCCGCCGTTTGGGCTTCGTATGCAGCCTCACGTGCGGAATGCAGGTATAGACCTGGGAGTAGTTTCCGATTTTTCCAAGTTTCCGGATCAACCTCCATGGACCTTTTTCACACCAGAGATTCGTTTTGATCTCGCAGCTTTCCGTAAGGAGTCTACCAGCTCTCTGGCGTACAAGGCTTTGTATGCGAGCTCTGTTCCAAATTCCCATCCTATCAAAAAGTTTTCACTGACGGTTCCAAGTCTGAGGATGGAGTGGCCTGTGCAGCCTACTGCCCTGGGGCTCCTTCTCAGATATTGTTGGAACATATACATTCAGATGCTTCTGTCTATTCTGCTGAACTTACTGCTCTAGTACTGGCTTTGAAGATAATCTCCCATTCTTCGAGGAGGGACTTTCTGGTTATGTCGGATTCGCTGTCAGCTTTGGAGGCCATAGCTGGCCGCAACCTTCAGCATCCAGAACTTTTTACTTTTTTTTGAACTTTTTAGCAAGTTGAAGGCGGACGGTTACAACATTACTCTTGCTTGGGTTCCTGGCCATGTTGGCATCGGCGGGAACGAAATGGTTGATCGTTTAGCCAGAACGCCACAAAGAGAGAAACTGTCCAACACTTATATCCCCTGCTCAGATGTGAAACCCAAAATTAATGATTATGTGAGAGACCTCGGCAGGAGGATTGGAACACACAGACGAATAACAAACTCTTTCAGATCCGTCCAAACCTTAAAGACTTCCTCCCATCTACGTCGGGTGGTCGTAAAGAGGAAACGGTTCTGTGCCGGCTGCACACCGGCCATTCGTATTTTACCCATTCTTACCTTTTAAAGAGCGAAGAAGCTCCGTGGTGCATTCCATGTCATGCACCACTCACAATGAAACATGTTCTTTTAGAGTGTTGGGACTTGCACGATGTGAGACACAAACATTTTACAGCGGAGTCCATGAAGATCCTGTTCAGGGATGTCCCGCCTGACGTGATCCTTGGGTTTTTGAGAGAAATTAACATTTTTCATCTGATTTGAGATTTTACGGAAGAAGGATTTTTAACAAGTTTCTGGTTCGTTTGTAGACGATGTCATTTAACGAGATGTATGAAAGGTTTTTTTTTTTTTTTATATATAGACTGGTGAGTTGATTTTAACGTGGTGACAGCCCTGATATGGCCCTTTGCGGTCGGCTGGGCTATAAGCAACATTATCTTATCTTATCTTATCTCTGCTGCAGCTTTGCTCTTATCTGTGGCTCCCTTTATCTCCGACTCTGTTGTTTCCAACATTCAATTTCCTGCATGTACAGAATGCACCGTGGGCCATTATACAGTTTATGAGTGGATCTGAACGGACAGGTTAAAAAAGAAAAATCAAAAGCAGCCTATCAAAACTAGCCAAATTCAGCTGATTCTGACTGAAGTGTGATAGGAGAGCCAGTAAGCATGTCGGTGGTTCAGATCCTTTCTTCAGGGAAGGTTGTGACTGTGACATTGCCCTGATCAAAGCTTCAGACCACCGTTCTTCCTCATGCGTCGTCTTCACATCCAGCCTAGCAACACTGTATCAAGGCAAGAGTGCCAGCAGCTGTTGCTTGCTCTTCACCTGCCAGAGGGCAAAAGGGATCTTTTTTTCATATTTATTTAATTTATGATCTCATTGGTTTTGCCTTTCTGCATTATACCAACTACTACTTCCTTTTTTTAAAAATATTTTACCTGTTAGAGAGTGCTTTGGAAATGTTTTTTCACTTATTTTTTCCATCTCATTCCTTTTTCAATTTCTTTTGTTGCATTTTGAAAAGAAGAAATGTAAAGGGAGTTTGTTTTAAAGGGACAAAAGAAATGTATCATAGCAAACTGATTTTTTTTTTAATGCATTCTGCCATCTAATGACGGCATGTGCCTGTGTTGAATTAGTATGTCTGTTTTCCACAGGATCATGCTGCCAAGATTCAGATCGTGAAATTCCGACGAACATCAGATTACAACTTTTGGAAGGAGTGCATCAATCAGTACGCAGACGAAGAGGAGGCTGAAAAGCTGGAACAGGAGAGAGCCAAGACACAGAGTGACTGGTGAGTGGTTTGATGTAAACAGGAGAGAGCCAAGACACAGAGTGACTGGTGAGTGGTTTGATGTAAACAGGAGAGAGCCCACACACAGAGTGACTGGTGAGTGGTTTGATGTAAACAGGAGAGAGCCAAGACACAGAGTGACTGGTGAGTGGTTTGATGTAAACAGGAGAGAGCCAAGACACAGAGTGACTGGTGAGTGGTTTGATGTAAACAGGAGAGAGCCAAGACACAGAGTAACTGCACTGGTGCAAAGCTTAATCTAGAGCGCGGGATTGGTACAATCCCCCGAAAATCTGTTCCTTCCCGCAGTTATCAAGTCTTAACGCGGGCAGACTCCCGCACATTTGCAGAACTGCCCGCCCTGTTCACTGATCGTTGCAGGCGTTCGTTTGTCGTCTGCTTGAAAAAACTGAAACTAGGACTGAGCAGGAGCGAACGATTTCTTGGTATTTCATTGGCTGTTAGTGTAACTCAACCAATCGGCGGCTTTCATTTCCTCCATATCGATAACCGAGAAGTTGCGAGAGTTTAAGGCGCCATATTGGATAATATCCAAAATGAAGCGTGCACCCACCGTATTCAACTTCGACTTTCGTGGAAGAAAAGTAAAGAAAAAGATTCTGTGGCATGCGAGGGTGGAGAAGATCATGAAGAAACCGCGACTACGTCCAAAAGCTCGGAGAAGCAACCCGAAAAGAGTGCCAGTGCAGCCCGAAAAGAGTGCCAGTGCAAGGGAACACCGGTTTCAAGACGATTGGCTGAAGAAGTGGCCCTGGATGTCTAAGCTGAAGACCGGTGGGATGCGATGTGAATTGTGTTTGAAACACAAGAAACAAAACGTATTTACGTCGCCCCAAGGTGGTTGTTTAATCTAGAGGATTTGATCAAGGTGTGTTGAAGTCTGTATGTAACGTGGCGTTGGGGGGGGGGGGGGGGGGGGGGGGGGGGGGGGTGCCCCCTTTTTAAAAAATCCTAGATTAAGCTCTGCTGGTGAGTGGTTTGATGTAAACAGGAGAGAGCCAAGAGACAGAGTGATGGTGAGTTAAGTGACAGGAAGAAGGGAGGAGGAAGTTAGGAAGAAGGGAAGAAATGACAAGGGGGTGGGTGGGGCTGGAGAGAGAAGGAGACATAACAATATGGAGATGAAAAACACGTTCAACAAAGGATACATGACAGTAAGTTTGTAGAATTGGTTATGACACGTAGAGTGAAGAGTTTTCAAGAAGAAAAAGTTAAAGAAGTGTGTGCTGTAGTACAATGCAAATACCCTATTCCCCCCCCCCCCCCCCCCCCCCCCCCACACTGTCCAGTGCTGAGCCTTTCTTAGGACCCCCTCAAAAACAAACATATTTCAAGTGACAAATGCTCTCACTTTGCTTTTAACTCCAAAGGTGACTTCAAGCGTACCGATTGTCTGTGTTTTAGCAGATATTCTCTTCACGCAGAGAAAAAAAGGGAAAAAATGGGAAGAAGAAAAGAACAATGTGATCGACAAAAGGTCCTTTCTGTTTCAATGCCATGTTCATGGTTGTGCCCCCATAACTTGAGGTTTGAATTGAGGCAAGAAACGCTTTGGTGGTCAGGGTGCTCCACAACTCCCTGTCCTTGTTCTGGCATCGGAAGGCAGGAGCGTTACAACCGATTCAGTTCTTCAGGGTGTCCATCCAGGACTTCACTGGCTTGTCTGTGGGACATCGACCATCAGCTGTGCCCAGCAGGATAGTATGGACAGGGATTCACCGCATCCCATCCCTCCTCCCTACCATCCACTACCAACTCGACGTGTCTTCCTGTATTCACCCGCTTACCCAACTCGAGTTTCACATTCCCCTCTCTCTGCCCATTAGGATGGATAAGCTAGCAATTTCATTGTATCTTTGACGCCACTTTTGTACCGATCTCATAGTCTGTCTGACAACAGTCGTCAGTTTTTGTTTTCTGAATTACAGCATGTATCTGTGTCGTTAAAATAGTATACGTTTGTTTTCTGAATTGGTATCTTTTTATGCAGCATGTGTACGTAACTCTCCTTTCAGCGAAATGTGTTTCTTTTCTGGATAAATGTGTTTTTTATGCGACATGAATAACTTTTTATAATCACACCTGCGTTGCTGTGATTCACTACTGCAGATGCTGGGAGGGACCTAAATGTTGTCCTGTGTGAAACACTACACTGTTCAGGTGTGTGTGTGTGTGTCAGACATTTTTTTCTAGGACAATTCCTTTTGCTGCTGAAGGTACTTATGCCGAGTACATGTTGCATACATGACCTCAGTATGTCATCTGATCAAAACGAATAGAACTCAAATCATAATCTACAAATTTCATGGAGGGACAGGAAAAAAGCAAAAAGAAATAAATAAGAAAAAAAGGAAATTCCCAATGCAAACGTCAAAAAGCACAGACCCAGACTTTCCTGTTTCGACTTTCCTTTTCCCATGTGCGCGGTGTCCGTGTCGGAGCAAGTCAGTTTATTCTCTCCCTTCATTCAGTCTGAACAGTTATCACCCTTTATACAATATCCACAGCAGTCTTCCTGACATCCCTCCGGGGGGTTGCGACCTTGTCGTGGTCGGAGGGTTTGCGTGGTCAGTGATCCCTTAGGCTTTGCTGGCGGGGGCATCAATACTTGGAGATAGGCTGGTTTTTTTCACACTGCTTCTAGGCCTGAGAGGTGCAGATGCTGTTTGGCCTAAGCGTAACGTGGTAAGGAGTTGATGTCCCTGGTAGGGCTTCCCATGTCAGATAGGCTAAGGGTGAGGATCCTGACTAAGAGTAACCCGCCTTTCTCCTATTCTTGTTTTCTGCCTTTATTTGGCCCTTTTCTATCTTCGTCTCCCTTCAAGTCTTCTTTTTCACACTCCTTTTCTCTCTGGTGGTCTCCTTAAATCCGCCGTGTTTGCCGTGCGGTGCGACCTGTGTCGGAGGGGAATGAGGTCCTGGTGATTGAGAGGGCCAGTGCTTGAGGAGGCCTGTGCTCTCAACACATCACTTTGGCTCGGACCTCTCCTAGACAGGGAGTACACTTTGGCCCGGGTGTACTAATCGGCTCCCCTTCTTGGGGCTGGGTCAAGACAAGCAGTTCCCCTGCTGGCCATGTGAACCCCTGCAGTGCTCAGCTCTCTGTCCCCGGGAGTTGAGCATGATCAGGGGGGATGGGGGTTAGTTGCTTCTGTTTGTCGTATGTCTCTCCCGAAGCCTGGAAGGGGTCAAGACATTGGTTTCTTGGCCCTGGCCCCTTAGTTGGACTCCAAGGTGGGTGGGTAAGGGAGAGATGAATCATACTACACTAAATATGGCTTTTTCCAAAAACATTCCCCCCAAAAGGAAGAGGAAGTCAGCATCCCCTATTTCAGGGGATGGTCAAACAGATAGTGATTCTGATACAGAAGTGAGACAGAAAGACGGGTTTTTTGGGCTTCCTGGCTCGTGATGGAGGGGACGGAGCAGGAACGACCCCTTTCAGCTCTGAGCCCTTTTGCCATACAAAAGGGCTTTCAAGGTTTGGCAGGTGACCCTCGGTCCATCAAGAGGTTACGGAATGGCTCGTTCCTTATTGATGTAAATCACAGAAACCATCTGACCAGCTGCTGAAGGCAACAAAATTAGTGGACAGGGAGATCAGAGTAACTCCCCACAAACAATTAAATTCATCAAAAGGCGTGATTCGCTGCAGGGATTTGTCTGGTGTCTCGGAGGCAGAAATTAAATCGGAGCTGGCGTCCCAGGGTGTGACGGAGGTGCGCAGGGTGACAGTAAAGAAGGGTGCAGAAAGGGTGGCCACCAACACCCTCTTTCTGACCTTCTGCAACCCTGTGCTGCCTCCGGTCATCAAAGTCGGCTACCTGAATGTCCGGTTCAGTTATATGTTTCCGTCCCCGTTGAGGTGCTTCAGGTGCCAGAAGTTTGGCCATGTCAGGGAACCGCTGTTCTGGGCAGAGGTGTGTGGTATTTGCTGCAAGGCAACCCATGATGGGCCGTGTCATGATCCGGCACATTGTGCTAACTGCGGTGGCGACCATCCCTCCTCTTCCCGAAATTGTCCTTCTTGGATTCAAGAATCAGCTATACAACGAGTCAAAACGGAAAAGAAGATCTCTTTTTTTGAAGCCCGGAAACAGGTTGTGGGCAGTCAGACGCCGACAGCTTCTTCCTACGCTTCGGCTGTAAAGAAGGTTCCCACAGTTTTCTACTCGGTCAGTCTGCTGCCAGACTGATGAATTCATGTTTTCGAAAACATTGCAAGTAAGATCTGTCAGTTCTGGTGGTAGCAGGTCCACCACCTTCCAAACCAAAGTGACTGCCCCTGGTGGAGGCAAAAAATCCGCCACCCCTCAGACTGCCCAGCAGTCTACAACATCTGCTGCTGGGCAGATTAAAAAGCCAGCAGTCCCGCCTCGAACTCCTCTGTCCAATGCCCGTGCGGGCAAGGGAGTTCACCCAGTGTGGAGATGGTGGAGTTGAGGAAAAAACCTCCACCATCTCCCAAATCCAGACCTCCACCATCTCCAAACTCCAGGCCTTTGTCACCTGCGGGCAAGTCTGCCAGCAGGTCCAAAGACCAACACAGTCCCGTGAAACTAAATAATAAGTTCACTCCATTGGCCGCAGATGCAGATGAGGAGATGACCTGATCTCTCTCCTTTTTGCCCTCTGCACCATGGATAGTACAATATTCCATTGGAATATCCGTGGACTAAATTCCAACTTTGAGGAGCTGCAGCTTCTGTGTCAGTCTATAAAACCTTCCGTCGTGGCTCTTCAGGAAACCCAAATTCAAAGCCAGAAGACCTTTACTCTTTCTGGCTTTAATATTCTTTCAAACCCTGCACAACCATCCACGTTGGGACTGTCGGGCGGTGTTGCCCTTCTCCTACACAAAACTTTGTTATATAGCCCTGTCACTTTGTCTACCTCCCTTCAGGCTGTAGCTGCAAGAGTCACTCTCCACAAGACTGTGACAATCTGTTCCCTTTATCTTCCACCTTCTGTCCCGGTTTGTCGTCAGGACCTTGTCAGTCTGATAAGAGAACTCCTCGACCTTTTTGCTGTTGGTGACTTTAACGGTCACAATCCTCTTTGGGGTAGTGTCAGTTCGTCATCCAGAGGTCTGCTAATTGAGGATGTCCTTTCGATTTAGATTTGTGTTGTCTGAACGACGGATCTGCAACTTACCTCCACTCTTCCACAGGTTCACTTTCGTGTTTAGATTTGTCGGTTTGTGACCCCTCGCTGGTCCTGGACTATGAGTGGTCTGTCCATGACGATCTGCACGGAAGTGACCATTTCCCTGTTCTTTTACAGCCCATATTAACTGAAACCGCCTCTGTCTCTCAACATCTCAATTATAAGAAAGCAAACTGGGATCTATTTGCTGCCACTATTTCTAAGGAATTCCAGGACACTGATTTTTTTCAGAGTCCGGACCCAGCTGAATCACTGACTAACACTATGATCAAATGTGCTAAAGCCTGTATTCCAGTGTCTTCCGAAAAACTTCAATGCCAAAAACACCCTGGTTCGATTCAGAATGCCAAAAATTTCCAAAGTTAGAAAACGGGCTCAGCGTCAGGTATACCAACGACCTTCGGGTCCCAACGCTCGAGCCCATCAGAAACTCCGTGCTAAATCAAGACACACTTTTAAAATCAGTAAACGTCGGTCCTGGAGAAGCTTCTGCTCCAGGCTGACATCAAAAACTTCTAAGAAAAAAGTGTGGAACATCATTAAGAAAATCAAAGGGAAGAACACCTGTCCCACTGTGAACCATCTCAAGTTTTCGGATTCTTTAATAACAGAAAAGAAAGCAGTTGCTAATCTGCTTGCTTCAACCATTGAAAAGAATTCCTCCTCTTCTAATAAATCAGTCACTTTTGTCAAACACAAAGCCCTAAAAGAAAAATCTCCCTGCAACTTTTCATCCGACAACATGGAAGACTACAATCTTCCTTTTACATTAAACGAGCTGAAATCTGCCTTACTCTCTTGCAGCGATTCCTCTCCAGGTATAGATGACATACATTATCAACTATTGAAACATCTTCCGCAAGAAGGTCTGAACATCCTGTTACAGGTATACAACCACGTGTGGACTACAGGTTGCTTTCCACCCTCTTGGCGGACAGCCCTCATTATTCCCATCCCCAAACCTGGAAAAGATCTTTCTAATCCATCTAACTACCGTCCCATAGCTTGACCAGCTGTGTCTGTAAATTGATGGAAAAAATGTCAATGCTAGGCTCATGTGGAAACTCGAAACCGATGGCCTTTTGGCGAAAGAACAGTGTGGTTTCCGCAAACATCGTAGTACAGTTGACCATTTGATTCGTCTGGAATCTACACTTAGGAACGCTTTTTTAAACAGACAGCATGCAGTGGCAATTTTCTTTGACTTGGAGGAGGCCTACGATACCACCTGGAAGTCGGGGATACTTCATGATCTCCACGATCTGGGTTTTCGAGGTCATCTTCCGCTTTTTATTCAAAATTTTTTGGCAGAACGACAGTTTCAGGTCCGGGTTGGCACCACTCTCTCTGATGTCCACGAGCAGGAGTTGGGTGTTCCACAGGGGAGCATACATCTCCTGCCCTCTTTAGTATTAAGATCAACAACATTGTTCAATCAGTTCAGCAGGGTTCAGACTGCTCATTGTTTGTGGATGATTTTGCTGTCTACGCAACTGGAAGCCTGTACCCGAGTGTCCAGCGCAGGCTCCAGCTTTGCGTAGATAAAATCCATCGGTGGGGGATGAAAATGGTTTCACCTTTTCTGCTACAAAAACCCAGTGTATTCACTTCCATAATTTCCGTCAGTTTTTTCCAGATCCGGAACTTCAAGTAGGGAAATCTCCCATTCCAGCTGTTAAAGAGGCCAAATTTCTGGGAGTCATTTTTGACCAAAACTTAACTTTCTCAGCCATATTAAAAACCTCAAAAACTGCTTGCCAAAAGGCACTGAATATTCTGCGGGTCGTAGCACACACCGACTGGGGCGCTGATAAGAAAACTTTGTTGCCCTCTACAGAGCCCTGGTCCGTTCCAGACTGGACTACGGTTGTGCTGGTGTACGGCTCCGCAAGATCATCTTACCTCAAACTCTTGGACCCTATCCACCATCAAGGGCTTCGTCTCTGTCTGGAGCGTTCCGCACCACCCCTGTGTACAGCCTGTACGCAGAGGCAGGTGAACCTTCACTGTCCAACCGCAGGCTGAAACTGTCTTTGAATTATTACATCCGACTGTTCTCAGAACCGCAGAATCCTGCCTATGACTGTGTTTTTGACCCTCCGTTCCAAAGTAAGTTTGAAACAAACCCGAAATGTATTCCGCCGTTTGGGCTTCGTATGCAGCCTCACGTGCGGAATGCAGGTATAGACCTGGGAGTAGTTTCCGATTTTTCCAAGTTTCCGGATCAACCTCCATGGACCTTTTTCACACCAGAGATTCGTTTTGATCTCGCAGCTTTCCGTAAGGAGTCTACCAGCTCTCTGGCGTACAAGGCTTTGTATGCCGAGCTCTGTTCCAAATTCCCATCCTATCAAAAAGTTTTTCACTGACGGTTCCAAGTCTGAGGATGGAGTGGCCTGTGCAGCCTACTGCCCTGGGGCTCCTTCTCAGATATTGTTGGAACATATACATTCAGATGCTTCTGTCTATTCTGCTGAACTTACTGCTCTAGTACTGGCTTGAAGATAATCTCCCATTCTTCGAGGAGGGACTTTCTGGTTCTGTCGGATTCGCTGTCAGCTTTGGAGGCCATAGCTGGCCGCAACCTTCAGCATCCAGAACTTTTACTTTTTTTTGAACTTTTTAGCAAGTTGAAGGCGGACAGTTACAACATTACTCTTGCTTGGGTTCCTGGCCATGTTGGCATCGGCGGGAACGAAATGGTTGATCGTTTAGCCAAGAACGCCACAAGAGAGAAACTGTCCAACACTTATATCCCTGCTCAGATGTGAAACCCAAAATTAACGATTATGTGAGAGACCTCTGGCAGGAGGATTGGAACACACAGACGAATAACAAACTCTTTCAGATCCGTCCAAACCTTAAAGACTTCCTCCCATCTACGTCGGGTGGTCGTAAAGAGGAAACGGTTCTGTGCCGGCTGCACACCGGCCATTCGTATTTTACCCATTCTTACCTTTTAAAGAGTGAAGAAGCTCCGTGGTGCATTCCATGTCATGCACCACTCACAATGAAACATGTTCTTTTAGAGTGTTGGGACTTGCACGATGTGAGACACAAACATTTTACAGCGGAGTCCATGAAGATCCTGTTCAGGGATGTCCCGCCTGACGTGATCCTTGGGTTTTTGAGAGAAATTAACATTTTTCATCTGATTTGAGATTTTACGGAAGAAGATTTTTAACAAAGTTTTCTGGTTCGTTTGTAGACGATGTCATTTAACGAGATGTGTGAAAGTTTTTTTTTTTTTTTTTTTTTAAATGACTGGTGAGTTGATTTTAAACGTGGTGACAGCCCTGATGTGGCCCTCTGCGGTCGCTGGGCTATAAGCAACATTATCTTATCTTATCTTCCTGACATTGTTTCCTTCCCTCCTCTCCCAGTCTGAACCAACTGCTGGAGGAGATGAAGCAGCAGAAACAGTTGACGCGGCATCTGAACGACCGCATCATCCAGCTGGAGACTAACTTCACCAACACCGATTCTGCTGGAGGAGATGAAACACATGATCCATCGACTGGTAAGGGACTGACTCTGTAGTCACTTGAAGTTTATTCCTCCATGGAGTTGCATCTTCTTTCCTTGAACAAGCTGTGTGGAAATGGCATCAGTTATTATAAACCAAATCCTGATGGTTGCTGATTTTAAATTTGACGTGTTTGATGCAAAATGTCTTTTTGTTTCATTTTATCTGTGTGCTAATGCTTGTTGTGTTGACACTTTCATTCTGTTATGATGATTACATTTTAAGAAATGAAACAGTTAAATCAACAATATTAATTAATTTTGATACAAAGCATGTGTGTGTGTGTGGCACATGTGCGTAAGTGTGCTGTGTGTGTGTGCTTGTTTGTGTGTAAGTACATGTGTATGTGTGTGTGTGTGTGTGTCCTTTTTGTTTTAATGGTATTGACATGGTCAACTGTTCCCATGAAAAAAAAAAGATAAGTGGGGAACAAATTTGGAGGTTGGAGAATTCTCATAACCAAAAAAGGTTCTGCTGGTTTGAAGACTGGATGCTGAAATCTTGGTATTTCAGGTTGATAGAAATATGTATTGTGATTGTTTCATCACTACAAATTGACTGAATAAAGTGCAAGGTGTGCTTATAGAACTGCATTTGATTTCAACTTGATCACACTGTCACAGATCCTGCCACACCAGCTGTTGCGTAAAGAACCCAAGAAATTTCTTCACATCGCAGCTCGTCTGTCACCCTACAAGGACACTCTCATTCGCAGATTCCCCGTCTTCGACAAATATGTCCCATGGGAGGTAAACTCTTTTTGGTATTGTAATGAAGAGTGGATGAACCTGAGTGCAGTACATAAGGTGACGTTTTGTATTATAGGAAAAGGGTGGGCGTGTGCTTTCTGTACTTGTGGCGCAAATGGTACGCCATATGGTATAAAACCACAACTCTATTGGTCAGATTTGAAGATCAACCAGTAAAACTGATTGATTTCCACAACATGGATAGAACTGTGGGATAGATTTTGTTGCCTGCTGAACGAGTGCAGTGGAGTTCTTTCCCTTTCTCTGGAAGAACCTGCCTGTGGGATAGAGCTGTGATGATCCAAGGAGTTTGATTTCTTTTTCTTTCCTAGAAGCACATGCTCCATTCATTGTGCCCCAAGTATTCTGTGACTTGCACCAATAACTGATAAGCAGTGAAGAAATACATAATAGTTACGTGATAGGTTTAGGAGAAAATTCGAAAAAGATATCAAGACTTGCTTTGAAATGTATTTTGATATTTTTTGCTGGCCTTTTTATATGTAACTGGTCCGTGCTTTTCTAAGGAAACATTGACTCTCAGAAGAATAAAAAGGGAAAAAAGAAGACTCCCTTTGAAATATGTGTGTGAGGAAGGAAGTGTTTGGAAGGTTGGGTTTTTTTCTATTCTTTTGGGTTTTTTTTACTTTTAGTGGGCATGCTGGTTGTCCTCTTGTAAGGGAACATGGACTCTCAAGCTTAATGATTTCTGCCTAAGAGAAACAGGCCAGGAGAATCAAGGAAGTACACAATTTATAGAGGTGAACGAGTCACTTCCTTCTTCAGACGATTCACCTTGCTTTTGCAAATAGGTTTATGATTTTGTTTGGTTGATTGATTGCTTTTTGTTCGTTGATATATTTGCTGACTGTGCAGCAAGTGGGGAACTGAGACAGTTTTTTGGTAAGGAGGTGGCCGTGGAATTCATAGGTCCCCATGAGTTATTTGGGTGCCAGAGTCGGCATGCAGTGAAACCTCCCAGTGGAGGCGTTGTCGGTCTGGACTCTTGTTAAAGACTTCTTGTTCTGGAATGTTTTTTTTTCTCTGTCTCTGGTAGAGAGACGTGGCAGCGGTCACTCCCTCTGATTCCAGACCCTGTGTTTATAAGTATTTCGGTGTTTAGGGTGAAGGAGGTCACGACTGTACATCCACAGACTTCAGAGGAGGTGGCCCTTACTGCCCCCCCCCCCCCCTCCTCTCCATCCCATCCTGATCATGCTCCTCATCCTCCCAATGTTCTGAGCAGTCTTTGGTAAGGAAAAACTCCAAGGGAGAGCTGCAGGGTTTCCTGTGTCAGGACTCCCAGGGCTCCATTGTGGAAGATAATGGAGACTCTCATCTAATGCTTAATCTCTCTGTCTTGACTTTTTTTTTCTTAGCAAAGGTGAAAAAATTAACATGGCAACTTTTACATTACTTTTTTCTTTTTTCTTAGGAAAGGTGAGTTTTGACATGGAAACTTTCTGTCAGATCTGTGATTCCACCAGACAAGGTAAGTGGGCAGCCCAAGTGCATGTGGAGTAGTCTTACGTTGTTACTGGTCCCAGTGACTCAGTCCCTCATGTCTGCTGCCAAGACTGGTGGCTTCTCCTTGCAGCTTCCAAGCTGTGTGCAGTTCCCACACAGAGGATTGTGATCATGGTCCTGCCTGTGAATCATCAATGGCCCAAGCAAGTGTCCTCTTTTCCCAGGGATCCAGAGAGAGAAGTGCATCATACTGTCGATGGTCCTTTATCCGATGTGGGCTGAAACAGGCCGATTGACTCCTTACAGAACGTGGGCTTCAGCCAGATCCATTTCATCCCTTCTGTACATGGTACAGCGCCTGATCATGATCACTTTGGCGGAAGCGTTTGCCCGTTGTTGTATGTTTTCGGTTTTTTTCTTCTCCCATGCCATTTCAGTGTTTTGTGGCTGTTCATTCCGGCTGCCCCACACTTGACCTCATCCAGACTCGTCTCTCTGCATACTAAGCACCTCCGCTCCATGGGGAATGGTCAGTGTATCTGGTTGTCATGAGTCAGCCAACCAATCAGAGACAGCTGTGCTGATGATCCATTTCATTGGTATGAGTTGGACACATTGCTCTGAGCATGCTGAGTATAAACTTCTTGTCATCTTTTTGCCAACAGCATACCTGTTCAAACACTCTCTCTCTCTCTGTCTGTCTGCCTCTCTTTGTGTCTGTCTGTCTTTCTCTCTCTTTCTCTCTCTGTCTGTTTCAAGTGAGCCCTCTCGTACACCACACAGACACAAAGACAGATAACTGCAGTGGTCTTCCTCGCTTGTTCAGGTTGCCTACGACATGTACGACCCTGGAATCTACTCTGCACCAGTCTCTACATTTCCAGAGGATATCCGCATATGCGTTGACCCTGATGCTCTGGAGTAAGTTGCTGGATTGACTGACAAGAATGTTTCTTGCAGTTGTTTATGTGTTGCATTCTTTTTTTACATTAATAAATGTGGGTGGATCTTCTTATACAAAATCATAATTCCAACTTGTGTAGTGCAGACACCATCAGGGTCTGGTTCCTGTTCTGTACACACTAGTATTTATTTTAGGATCACTAGTTTTAAAAGGAAATTAAAGTAGATCTGACAGAAAACAGGACAAACAAATTACAAGACAAAACACGACGCGTTTCAACCTCTTAGGTCTTCTTCAGGCAGCATAACCAACATTCAGGACAACGACAAGAAAGAACGAGAAATCATATATCTTCTCAAATTTGGCACAAATTGTTTATGTTGTTTATCTGGCCTAATGAAGACTTAAGCAGTTGAAACGTGTCATGTTTTGTCCTGTGATTTGTTTGTCCCTGTTACCTGGTGGATTTACTTTAATTTCTTTGTGAAATTTGTTTCAGTTTCCACCTGCAGTCACCTCACTTTGAAACTAAATTGGGATAGATGGATCTGGGTTTAATTCTAAGGACCTTTCTTATGCTTTAAAGCACAGCGTTTACCTCAGGGCCCTTCCTGGCTGTATGTATCCCACCCAGGAGGACCCGACTCTTTCTTCCAGACCCACTGCACTTCTTCCAAGGGCGTAGCTTTCTGTGGGACAGAACCTTGGTTGGAGGAGATCTCATACAGAGGACGCTGGACTGAAATTTTTGTGACGGTGATGTGTGATTGTCTGAGCGGGTGCAGCAGTGGCCATCAGGGATTCACCATTTTGCTGCTGCCCTGTGCGCGCTCGATCTTAGTGCTCTTAAAGTTAGGACTTGACTTCAGTGCGGTCAGTCCTTTCCTCCTTGACGATATTTATTTGAGAGGCAGAGGTGCCAATCCTGTAAAGAAGAAGAATAACAACAAAGTGACAAAGTGATGCTTTTAGCCAACAAAGCTTGTTTTCACTCATGCTTGTTACACCATTAAATCGTGAAAGGTACTAAAGTATCATACTCTCTGCATCTTGACTTACATTGCAAGTAAAAAAACAACCATTATTCTGAAATAACGTTTTTGTTTGAATCGGCTGACTCGTAGAAGATTGCATGTGGATGATAATGCATCATTCGAAAACTTAAGGAAAATGTCTAGGGGATATGTTTGGAAATGAAAGTCAGGGAATATGTGGAAGGAGTCTGTTTTGATTTTTTTTTCCCAGAAATAAATCCATAACCTAAAACGTTTGGGGAATATCCATATTCCCTGGTGAAATAAAATGTGTATATATCCTGATGTATATCCTGGCATTCTCAAGGAATATAACATATTCCCTAACTGTGCTTTTTCCTCGTGACATAAACCAGGTCACATTTTCTTTAGACTTTAGCCATTGTTTCATTTTCAAGGGAGAGCGAGGACTATCCGTTCATATCCAGGTCTGGTGAGTGACACAGTTAGAGCGTATGGCTGTAGTTGGCCATTATCTGCTCGTTACTGACTCTGAGGCTTTGACACATGTCTGTGTCGGTTCAAGTCATCCCTCTTGCAGGTGAGCATGTTCATCCATTGGGTTAATCTGGCATTCGTTTGGACAGATAAGTATGAGGATAAAAAATTTTCGTACTGAATGTAGTTTTACAAAATACACACTCGTCCAAACACTTGGATCCTCCTGCCTCCCTGCTATCTGCAGGGAAAGATGCAGAAAACCAAGTGATCAACTCACCAGGGAAGTCATGTGTGATTCAGGGGGACTACTCTTTGTGCCTTACCTAAACAGGAGACATGGTTAGTTCCCTTGCAGTTCCAAAAGTTTTCAAGACGTTCCTGATGTAGAGGGCACTCAGTCCAAGTATGAGTAAGGTATTTTGGACAGGTAATAATTTTGTAAAACTCCTTTCAGTAGTGAAATTTCCTTTCAATTGCAGGCTGATAGAGGAGCAGAATCGGCGGCAGATCCTGAGTCCTCAGGAACTGGATGACCTGCCCCCCATGCCCAAGTTCAGCCCGCTATACAACACCGTCCACTGCTCCCTCATCGATGGCATCAGTGTGGAGATCGACCGCACTTCATGGATCACCGCCGACAACCAGCCGCTGAGATACAAGATGGACAGCATGAACCTACCTCTGTGAGTCAGTTTCCTTCCGGCAGAGTTGGGTGTGCTCAGTACGTTGGTGGGTTTTTTCTCCATGTGTTCCTCATACCCACAGAATGCTGATATGGCATGGCCAGTGGGTCGGTGAATAGTCCTGAATCTTTAGAACAAGGTTTTTGTTACTGTCATAGCAGTTCATCAACAGATTGACTGATGCACGTGGATGTTTCTGTGTTTTTCACGATGCATGTGGGTATTTTGTGTTTTCTATAATGCATGTGGATATTCTGTGTTTTTGAGATACATGGTGTTTTTTTTTGTGTGTTTTCATAATACATATGGGTGTTTGTGTTTTCTTGATGCGTGTGAGTGTTTTTTGCGTTTTTGTAATACATGTGGGTATTCTGTGTTTTCATAATGCATGTGGGTAGGTCTGTGTTTCCATGATGCATATGCAGACCTGTTTACCCTTACGATTTTTGCCATAATTTTTAACGGGAAAAAATTGAAATTACGGGAATTTACGCCTGCGCCCCCCCCCCCCCCCCCCCCCCCCCCCCGCAAATTATGGAGAAAAAATCAAAGAAAGAAAATTGTTATACGAGAAGTTTCTTCGTCTGCTGCCGTTTCAGTTAAGAGCAGTAAGAAGACATTTCCCCAGCATGCCGTGCATAGTTTACCTTGTCAAAGATGGCGATGAAGCGGTCTTACGCGCCAACGTCCGGCTCTTCCAAATCTTCAATAGTTGCGAAATGATTACGATTATGAATATTACGGGGGGGTTCAAAAGAGAGGGGGGTATTTACCGCGAAGGACACAGACAAGCAGAGTACAGGACTTGTCTGAGATATTACAGGTACACGAGTTTGGGGTAAACATGTCTGCGTATTGGTGTTTCTGTGTTTTCATAATACATGTGGGTATTTCTGTATTTTCATAATGCATGTGGGTAGTTCTGTTTTCATGATGCACATGGGTGTTTCTGTGTTTTCATGATGCATGTGGGTGTTTCTGTGTTTTCATGATGCATGTGGGTGTTTCTGTGTTTTCATGATGCATGTGGGTGTTTCTGTGTTTTCATGATGCATGTGGGTGTTTCTGTGTTTTCATGATGCACATGGGTGTTTCTGTGTTTTCAAGATGCATGTGGGTGTTTCTGTGTTTTCATGATGCATGTGGGTGTTTCTGTGTTTTCATGATGCACATGGGTGTTTCTGTGTTTTCAAGATGCATGTGGGTGTTTCTGTGTTTTCATGATGCATGTGGGTGTTTCTGTGTTTTCATGATGCATGTGGGTGTTTCTGTGTTTTCATGATGCATGTGGGTGTTTCTGTGTTTTCATGATGCATGTGGGTGTTTCTGTGTTTTCATGATGCATGTGGGTGTTTCTGTGTTTTCATGATGCATGTGGGTGTTTCTGTGTTTACATGATGTATGTGGGTGTTTCTGTGTTTTCATGATGCATGTGGGTGTTTCTGTGTTTTCATGATGCATGTGAGTGTGTCTGTGTTTTTATGATGCATGTGGGTGTTTCTGTGTTTTCATGATGCATGTGGGTGTTTCTGTGTTTTCATGATGCATGTGGGTGTTTCTGTGTTTACATGTTTTCATGATGCATGTGGGTGTTTCTGTGTTTTCATGATGCATGTGGGTGTTTCTGTGTTTTCATGATGCATGTGAGTGTTTTTGTGTTTTCATGATGCATGTGGGTGTTTCTGTGTTTTCATGATGCATCACGGCGCACGCAATTATAACAACTTGGCCGGCGAGGGAGGTCCGCCTATTTTTAACGAGAGCCCAACCTCCCTTCCCCCCAGTAGCACTCCTACCTCTCCCCACCCCCATCCCATCCCTCTCGCATCGCCCGCCCACGCTACATTCCTTCCCAGCTTATCTGTAGTGGCGAGGTACATGCCAGCGCCGAAACGGCTGCATCACTGTGGCGAGGTACACGTTGTGCCGATCGGAATGTGTAGGGCCTAATGCTTGTCTCCCCAAGAAAGTGGCTTTACAGAAAAACTGACCACTTGCACTGCTGTGTCAGCTGTGATATGGCCCTTTGCGGTCAGCTTGGCTATAAACAACATTACAATTACCGTACTGCTGGACCGACAAGGCGAGAGAGAGAGAGAGAGAGAGAGCAAAACGCACGCACAGAGAGAGAGAGACAGACAGACAGACAGACAGACAGACAGACAAAGAGAGAGACAGATAGAGACAGATAGAGGGCAAAAGAAACACACACACACACACACACACACACAATAACACACACACACAATAACACACACACACACACACACACACACCGTCTAATATCACTTTATGTGGAAAGACGTTAAATTGAAGACAACAACAACACACAAAACCTCCTTAAAGACACATCTTTTCCCTCGGACTGATTAACAAAATCCACTTACAACTGTGCGCGTGTTTTCTAGTGTTGGTGTTGAACGCGCTCGTGTGTCTGTCTGCGTGTGTGAGTTTTCCGCCGGAAAACTCACACACACACACACACACACACGGAGAGAGAGAGAGAGAGAGAGTGTGTGTGTGTGTGTGTGTGTGTGTGTGTGAGAGAGAGAGAGAGAGAGAGAGAGAGAGAGAGATATTTAATACTTACGGTAATACTTACGCTCACTGTTTGCTGTCCTCAAAACGTTGTCAAGCCCATTCACCAGACGCAGACGTAAACACACAGTACTAGCCAACACAATTTGTTTTGCGTGTTTCATGCTTTTTTTTTTTTTTTTGCTGTGAGTGTAACATGCTTAATTTCCACATAAACATGAACAGATTTTGGTTTGCGTGTTTCATGCATTTGTTTTTGCTGTGATTGTAACATGCTTAATTTCCACATAAACATGAACAGATTTTGGTGTGCATGTTTCATGCTTTTTTACGCTACGTTTGTAACATGCTGAGTTTTTACACACACAAACACACACACACACACACTCACATGAGCATGTGTGTGGGAGGGAGAGAGAAAGAGTGAGATAGAGAATCAAAGCAACGCGAGACGGGGCGAAAGAAAGAGAGAGGGGAAAGAAGGGGGGGGAGGGGGGGGGGGCAATGCAAGACAGGACAGAGGAAGACAGAGAGATTTTGTACTCACAGTTGTGCAGCGTAGTCCATGTAGGATGTATCCATCATTGTTAAAACTCAGCTCTACATGTTACTTATCACGGACTGTCCCGTTACATGGAAGATGATAATACAGTATTGCTGTTTTCCTTTGTATGCAAACAACTAAGAAGTCTCACAGACTGATTCTCTTTATCACTTTCCTGTGAACTGATTTGGAAATTGTCGCGTTGGTTGCCAGCCAGCAAGTACTCGACTCATGGAGGAGCAGTGAGGGCGGGGTGGGGTGGGGTGGGGTGGGGCATTAAACCTGAGTTATGTCTACGGTAAAGTAAATGTAACATGCAAAAAAAAAACGGTCTTACTCTTAAAAGAAAGCAGTCTATATGGGTGCAGTGCAATGAATGAATAACACAGGGCTCAGTTGCAAAGAAGAGAACAAACTAGAGAGAGAGAGACAGAGACAGAGAGAGACGGACAGACAGACACACAGACAGACAGACAACCAGAGAGAGAGAGAGAGAGAGTGAACGAACAGCACGAGGCCTAGCAGGGAGCACGCACGCTGCGTGTTAAACCGACACAGACAGTGACGTCAGACACGGAGAGGCTGTACTGGGCCGGGAACAACCACGGTTTAAGTACTTTAACCACCCTACGTATAGCCTTCCAGCGGCCCGTTGCAGGTATATGACTTTGATAACTTAATACTGGAAACTAAAAACTTTCCTGAGAACAATTGTAAAAGCGGACAAAAAAAACCCAAAAGACCTGAATTTAAGTTTTAATATTGTCAACAAACCCCAAAATGCACGAATTTTACTTATCTCGAAGAAGGAAACGTTTTCCAGTCGCTCGCACTGATCAAGTTGGTGTTTTGAAGATCTGGACAAAAGTGATATCCTGTCTACTTCTTTACAGAGCTAAGACTATTTGAACACAGCAACCACCGAAGATGATGAACTGCAGTATCCAAAACACACCGAAATTCGCACTTTTTGCACAAATTCACCACAGACAACACCACGCGCAACATGGCGGGTAAGGTCGTCCTTCTTTCCTGCTGCTGAAGGTGGTTGCAGTGCGCGCGTTCACGCTGATTGGTTCATAGCTGGCCGCTTTATTTAGCTGTGAGCCATTGAAATGGCAAAGTCTCGCTGATACTGAGTGCGGAGCAAACGGCTGGGTTTCGTGTGCCGTGGCATGTGGGTGTTTCTGTGTTTTCATGATGCATGTGGGTGTTTCTGTGTTTTCATGATGCATGTGGGTGTTTCTGTGTTTTCATAACACATGTCTTTCTGTGTTTCCATAATGCATGTGTTTATTTCTGGATTTTTTTCCCCCTACAAAGCATGTGGGCATTCTGTGTTTTCATGATGCATGTGTGTGTTTTCAGTTCATTTTAGTTCAGTTTCAGTTCAGTTTGATTTATTGTCCTCTTTTAAAAGGAATTTATGACAATATTGTAAGCATTCATACATAAATGTATAATGCTAATAATGTATTAGTAATGTATACACACAAACCATGATCACCACCACATCCATTTGCACATGCACTAGAGAACCAAACACACACACACACACACACACACACACACACACACACACACACACACACACACACACAACACACGTGCATGTATGCACACACGCAGGCAAACACACGCACAGACACGCAAACACATACATATGCACACACACTCATGCACATACACAAACACACAAACACATACTTATGCACACACACTCATGCACACACACACACACACACACACACACACACACACACACACACACACACACACACAAGCTCACACACACACACACACACACACACACACACACACACACACACCACACACACACACACACACACACAACACACACACACCACACACACACACACAGAGGCTCACAGACACACACACACACACACACACACACACACACACACACACACACACACACAGAGGCTCACACAGAGGCTCACACACACACACACACACACACACAACACACAGAGGCTCACACTCACACACACACACACACACACACACACACACACAGAGGCTCACACACACACACACACACACACACACACACACACACACACACACACACACACACACAACAGAGGCTCACACACACACACACACACACACACACACACACACAGAGGCTCACACACACACACACACACACACACACACACACACACACACACACACACAACATAGAGGCTCACAGACACACACACACACACACACACACAGTGACACCAGAACTAGGCAGGTCATGACATGAAGAATAGCATTGTGGGAAAGTCGGGAACCCGCCACAACTGATGCCTTCACAGCTGGGTCACCTTGTTGACTGTGTAGTTTCTAACCACCAGATAGTGTTCAGGCTCCACACACTTTGTTCCTGTGAACCGGTGAGTTTGCTTGCAGTGTAGTGCCATGTGACTTCATGGTCACAGCAGATGTCTGTGTGTAATCTACCAGCTGTTTGTACATAGGGAGATGAAATCACCAAAATATGGTGCCACCCTTTGTTTTCCCAATTTTCTGCCAGCACATTTTTGTGTTAATCCATCAGAGAGGCTTTTCCGACTGAATGTTGGCCAGGTTCCAGTCAGTCCCTTGTTGTCATGGGTTCTTTAACATGCTCACTGTGCATGCTGCATCCAGGTATCATTGTATTGTTCCAATCCCGTGCAACCATGAAACCACGAACCCAGGATTCTCTTGCTGTCTTGGCGAGTTTATTATCCGCCGGGCACCTTTCTACTCTGTGAAGACAAGAAGCTTTGTAACGAGACAAATCAGGATGCTTTTCCCTCTCACTGTCTATACCATACAGTGGAATAGACAATGCCATTCTGTAGTCAAGGGACAGTACAGTCCAGAATTTCAATTTCGGTTATTACCAGTATTTATGTGATGAAATAGATAGTTGGTTTCCTTCCCCTCTCGCCCCAGCCTTTGTTCTGTCTCTTTAGTTCCAGGTTGGATGTGTTGCTGTCATGTGAAAGTAAGAAGTAGCATACTTTGTGTATGTGTGTGTGTGTGTGTGTCCCAAACATACTGTTACACTGTACACAAAGCCAAACAAGGTGGGTATGATAGAGGGGAGGAGGAGTTGTGGTTGTTATATAGAGTCCCACATCAGGTAGCGGATGTAATTTGATGCTCAAGTGTGTATTCTTGCACGGATGATGTTTGTGACGGACATTGTGACATTTAAGTGTCAAAGAGAATCAAATCATTTAAGTGTTGATGAGAGTCAAATCATTCAGTATTGATGAGAATCAAACTGTGATGATAGTGTGCTAACCGTGCTCCACAAACCTGCCCCACAAACCTGCCCAGGAACCCCATTGGCAGAACCGGACTGCGTGGCCGAGGTAAGCTGTGGCGCTTTGGACCCAATCACCGGATAGCGGCCGTGGTGACGCGCTGGCGGCGGAAGTACTCTCCCCTGGGTTTCCCCCTGGATCACCTGCTGGTGGACGGAAAGAAGGTGCTGGAGTTCATCGTCGCCAGCCGACCTGGGACTGGAGAGATTACCCTGCCTGGGGTAACGTGATTGATGGCCTGCTTTGGGGAACTGTGCTTGAATCTACAGTAACTGTTCAGTTGTGAAAATTGACACTAGTTGTGTGTGACATTCTGTGGATTACCTGTGGGGACTGAACAGGCGGACAGAAGACAGATCATCTCACTTAGGCCGCAGCTT
Source organism: Conus ventricosus (assembly GCA_018398815.1). NCBI lineage: Eukaryota > Metazoa > Mollusca > Gastropoda > Neogastropoda > Conidae > Conus > Conus ventricosus. Next base: position 65,705,096 of record CM031601.1, read on the forward strand.
TCATTTTACAACACTAACATGCATGTGCATGGGATAACTGCGTGTTGGTGTGCTATATTAGAATTGTCACCATCGCATGTGACACATTGGGTGACATTTTGGTGACAATGACACGACCTTTCACCTTGAGACACACAAAATCTTGCTCACAGTATAGAACAAAGCCTTGTGACCATACATGCGGAATTTCGTAGCTCTAGAGGTTTATTCTTGGTTGTGGTGAAGCATGAACCATACATACCCATTTTAAGGCTAAATTCACCAAAAAAAATCTGAAAACTAGGGGGAATTTGGCCTCGGAGAATCTGAATACAAGAGGGTTAATGAGGAAATGACAATTCACCGTGAAAGATTCGTGATGCCATTTTTTTCGCCATTGTCAATTCATGTTCTGTTCCTTGAAGAGAAGTGAAGAAAAATGTTCATTCTCTCACTACATTAGGAATCCACATAGCCATTGACAGTAGGATCATTTCTGATTTTTCCAAATTTCCAAACAGTTCACCGTCGTGAGCAAACAAAATTCTGTGTGTGTTTTGATCTAGCTTCTTACAAAAATGATATCACCAGCTCATTGGCCAATAAAGCCTACGATATAATATTATGTGAGAAATGTGCAAATTTGGGTTTGTTTGTTTGTTTTAACCGACAACTCCAAATAGGCTGAGGATTCTGGTTTAGCCGCCTCCTGTCCCTTTGCTTCAGAAGAATCCTCTGTCAGAACGCATTCTTCCTGATAGCTCTGTCTACACTGAAGTGACAGCTATGATTGTGGTTTACCAAGTGATCTGTCAGTCTGAATATACACATTTTCTGATCTTGTCTGATTCACTTTGTCCTTTCAAAGACATTGCCACCCGTAACATAACAACCCAGATATGGACTCCCACAGTTGGCTGGGCTAGAAACAACACAGACAAAACCAGCAGTATAAACCATCCTATGCTGTTGGAATGTTACAAATGGTGTACGTCTGAAAATGGATGGCAGCAATATTGTTCTTGCATGTTTTCCAAGTCATGTAAATATTTGACGTGGTGAGCAAAGAATTCTGAACAACAACCAAAAAAATGTCCGCTTCCTTCACATATATTAAAGCCAAAGTCCGAAGATGCATGAGAAACCTGTAGCAAGAGCATAGCTGCCAACTGCTACGATATCGCCGTAGTTTGCTACGCCAAGAGAATGCTTGCTACGACGCTACTACGATCATTAAATTGCTACGGCGAAACAAAAAAATTCGAATATACTTTCGTTTTGTTTGGACAGCGCTAAGTAACGTCTCTATCGGTCTGTCGGAACTGCATTTCCGCTTTCGGTTTTACTGTAGCACATAGATTTTTTTTTACAATTTGCCCTCTTCCTCTGCTTCATCTCTGTATAATAACATTTATAGATATACTAAGAGTACTGTAGCTTTAATGTGGTCCGTAAAACTGGTTATAGGCCCGATTCTTTTTAGAACGCGCGCAAAATTAAGTTGCTACTGTCAAATTGGAAATGCTACTGTGAAAATTGTGAAATGCTACTGTAAGCCGCATGAGCAGGTTGGCAGCTCTGCAAGAGGAACAGAACGCATGAATAGATGATAAACTCTTTCAAATGTGTCGGTATTTCCGTCTGTCTGTAAACACTGTAAAAAGATAACTGTGGTGTGTAGATGAAAGACCAGTAACACCTAGTTTGCTCATTCTGACCTTTTAAAGTTTACTCATTCTGACCTTTTAAAGTTTACTCATTCTGACCTTTTAAAGTTTACTCATTCTGACCTTTTAAAGCTTACTCATTCCGACGTATTAAAGTTTGCTCATTCCGACCTTTTAAAGTTTACTCATTCCGACCTTTTAAAGTTTGCTCATTCTGACCTTTTAAAGTTTACTCATTCTGACCTTTTAAAGTTTACTCATTCTGACCTTTTAAAGTTTGCTCATTCTGACCTTTTAAAGTTTACTCATTCTGACCTTTTAAAGTTTACTCATTCTGACCTTTTAAAGCTTACTCATTCCGACGTATTAAAGTTTGCTCATTCCGACCTTTTAAAGTTTACTCATTCCGACCTTTTAAAGTTTGCTCATTCTGACCTTTTAAAGTTTACTCATTCTGACCTTTTAAAGTTTACTCATTCTGACCTTTTAAAGTTTGCTCATTCTGACCTTTAAAGTTTACTCATTCCAACCTTAAGTTTACTCATTCTGACCTTTTAAAGTTTGCTCATTCTGACCTTTTAAAGTTTACTCATTCTGACCTTTTAAAGTTTACTCATTCTGACCTTTTAAAGTTTGCTCATTCTGACCTTTTAAAGTTTACTCATTCTGACCTTTTAAAGTTTGCTCATTCTGACCTTTTAAAGTTTGCTCATTCTGACCTTTTAAAGTTTACTCATTCTGACCTTTTAAAGTTTACTCATTCCGACCTTTTAAAGTTTACTCATTCCGACCTTTTAAAGCTTACTCATTCCGATGTATTAAAGTTTGCTCATTCCGACCTTTTAAAGTTTACTCATTCCAACCTTTTAAAGTTTGCTCATTCCAACCTTTTAAAAGTTTACTCATTCTGACCTTTTAAAGGGGGAGGAAATTCCATGGTGCATGTGAGTCTGGTTGATTCAGTTGGTAAGCACTGAGTGCCCATCAAAAGGTTACACGTTTAATTCACGCTGGCACTGGACATAAACAGTGCCATTTTCACTACCTATCTGAATGTGTTGTTGTGGTGGTGGTAGTAGACAACAGGACCTCTTTCCTCACTCTCCTAGGGTGATTATCTGCTGTGTTGGCACAGATGGGTGAGAGTGTTGAATGTGAATATAATGTACTAACCACGGTGCGTGCCACATGAAAAAAACACAAAGCAATAAGCTTCGTCTTATTGATTGCTGGGATAGATATAGGACAACAGTACAAACAGCTTACAACAGGGGACATAGGCTGCCAGCGTGAGCTGTCCAGCTGTGGCAGCTCTTGGACAAATGCTGTAGTTGTGCCCATGAACCTGAGGACTGAGTAGTCTGTGGCAGGACCTCACTACTAATGTGGATGTGGAGAGAGAAGTGAAAGGCATGTTGCTGTCAATACTGGGCTGAAAGGACCTCAAAGTTTGTTTTTTTGTTTTGGTTGTGAATGTTTGAAAATGAGGATCAGTGAATATAATGCAGATGATGATGACGATGAGACTACATGACTTGGTTGTTCTCAACACTTCTTTTGTAACGTATTGTGGCACCGACCAGTCCTGAAATGCACAGAAACCCTGCATGTTGATCTGGAAGTCAAGAGACACGTCACATAGCCAGTAAATGGGTGAAACTGGACTACAGCATTCTAGTCTTGCCCTGAGTGAGTGGCATACTCACCAGCTCTGGATGCAAGCCTGCCGGAAAGATCCCACAAATGTATGGTTTGATGGGAATCCTAGCCACGACTCCTGGCCATGACCTGTAATGTTAACCATCACACCTCATCCTTTTTGATCCTCCTCCCTTTTGTCATCCTTTCACTTGTCTTCTTGGTGGCGTGTGTGGACAGGGCAGTGTGTACGGCAAGACCACTGCTCTTTTCGATGTGTGATGTGTGTGGACAGGGCAATGTGTACGGCAAGACCACTGCCCTTTTCGTTGTGTGATGTGTGTGGACAGGGCAATGTGTATGTCGAGACCACAGCTCTTTATGTGTGATGCGTGTGGACAGGGCAATGTTTACGGCAAGACCACTGCTGTTTTTGATGTGTGATGTGTGTGGACGGGGCAGTGTGTATGTCAAGACCACAGCTCTTTATGTGTGATGCGTGTGGACACGGCAATGTGTACGGCAAAACCACTGCTGTTTTTGATGTGTGATGTGTGTGGACAGGGCAGTGTGTATGTCGAGACCGCAGCTCTTTATGTGTGATGTGTGTGGACAGGGCAGTGTGTATGTCGAGACCACAGCTATTTATGTGTGATGTGTGTGGACATGGCAATGTGTACGGCAAGACGGACCACTGCTCTTTCTGATGTGTGATATGTGTGGACAGGGCAATGTGTATGTTGAGAACACAGCTCTTTATGTGTGATGGGTGTGGACAGGCCAATGTGTATGGCAAGACCACAGCTCTTTATGTGTGATGTGTGTAGACAGGGCAATGTGTACAGCAAGCCCACAGCTCTTTGTGATTTGTGTGGACAGGGCAATGTGTATGGCAGTACCACAGCTCTTTGTGATTCGTGTGGACAGAGTAATGTGTATGGCAAGACCACGGCTCTTTGTGATGTGTGTGGACAGGGCAATGTGTAGGGCAAGACCATGGCTCTTTGTGATTTGTGTGGACAGGGCAATGTGTATGGCAGTACCACAGCTCTTTGTGATTCGTGTGGACAGAGTAATGTGTATGGCAAGACCACGGCTCTTTGTGATGTGTGTGGACAGGGCAATGTGTAGGGCAAGACCATGGCTCTTTGTTATTTGTGTGGACAGGGCAATGTGTATGGCAAGACCACAGCTCTTTGTGATTTGTGTGGACAGGGCAATGTGTATGGCAAGACCACAGCTCTTTGTGATGTGTGTGGACAGGGCAATGTGTACGGCAAGACCACGGCTCTTTGTGATTTGTGTGGACAGGGCAATGTGTATGGCAATACCACGGCTCTTTGTGATGTGTGTGGACAGGGCAATGTGTACGGCAAGAGCACAGCTCTTTATGTGTGATGTGTGTGGACAGGGCAATGTGTACGGCAAGACCACAGCCTACAGCGTGCTGTGCGAAGAGTTCCTCAAGAGCATCTTCCTGGAAGTGGATGTGGAGGGCAGCTCCAAGCTGGACCAAGACGACATGATCAGTGTGAGTAAAACACATTTTGACTGGAGTAAACCTGCTTCCACTTTGACGCGTTTGGGGGGGGGAGGGGGGGGGGAGCCAAGGTGTTTGTGCTTGTGTGTCATCTGCAGTGTCTGTGTTCTTAGAAAGTTCAGCCCAGAAAGACACTAAAGAAATCTGGAAACCTAGACAAAGATTTGGACAAGCCTGGAATGGCGAGAGCTTCAGAGCTCCGGGAAAAAATTATGCAGGTCTTACTGGCTTTAATTAGTAAAAAGAAAAAAAAGTGGTTGTATTTTGTTAGCTTTTGCTCTGAGCTGCTGAGAAGCATACAGTTGATAGTTTCATGAGGAAAAGAGCAAAATAGTGGGAGGCAAATAATGCAAGTGAAATTTGTCACACACACACATGCACACACGCATGCATGCACGCACATACTCACTCACTCACTCGCTCTCACGCACGCATGCATGCATGCACACACATGTACCCTCTCATACACACGATATAAAAGGTGCACATGTGTGCACAGATACACATGCACACTCACACACAACACACAACATGTATGCTCAAACACACACACACACACACACACACACACACACACACACACACACACACACACACACACACACATACATACATACACACACACACACACACACACACACACATACACACACACACACAAATACAGGAATTTAACTAAAACGTGAGCAAGAGGAAGGTAAGATGTTCTCTAGATGTCTTTTGGTCCACATGGCTGTGGAATTGAACTTGATATTACTAAATTAATGTAATGAAATGAGATTGTCTCTTCTTTTCTTTTTTACTTGAGCAAAGACATACAATTTAACTTTCTGCTCACTTTTCTGGTGGCAGATGTTTCAAAGATTATTCTCTCTCTCTCTCTCTCTCTCTCTCTCTCTCTCTCTCTCTCTCTCTCTCTCTCTCTCTCTCTCGCATTGCTTATTGACATCATCCAGTAAATATAGCAATATATAGAATTTGCCCCTTTGGCATTAAAGTATAGGGAAATGCAACCTTGTAACATTGTGATTCTACTAAACCACTGGCATGAACTCTGATTACTTCAGAATTTTTAAATGAAGGGAATGAGATTTGTTCTTTCACCTCTTTATGAAGGGTCGAGGCCAGGTCAGTCATTCCCATTTCCTGTTCTTATTTGCATTCTCTCTCTCTCTTTCTCTCTCTGTGTCTGTCTGTCTCTCTCTCTCTCTCTCTCTCTCTCTCTCTCTCTCTCTCTCTCTCTGCCTGCCTTTCTGTCTCTGTCTCTCTGTCCATCTCTCCATCTGTGTCTGTCATTCTCTCTGTATGTCTGTCTGTCTGTATCTCCATCCCTTCCCCCTCTCTCTCTGTGTCTCTCTTTCTTTCTCTGTCTCTCTCTCTCCCCATCCCCAATGCTCCTCCCATTCTATCTGTGCTCTTTTTCCTTGCTGTCCCTGTTCCCTCGCCCTTCCCTTTCTCACCCTCTTCCCCCCCATCCATTCCCATCACTTTGTGCCTTGATCATCTTGTTCTGTACCAGTACTTCTCCCAGTTTGCCCGCACGGCCGGAACTCAGGTGTTCCAGGATCCTCGGGTGGACATGGCGGCCTCAGGGTTCTCCGCCTCCATCCTGTATCGAGGCTACATCGACGACCCTTCCAACACTGACAACGCCTGGCGGGAGGCTGAGGTGTGGAACTTCCACTATGACCTGCAGGACATGTTTGATGAGAAGATCAAAGAGGTGAGAACACAGTGTGCCTGCTACCTGAACGTCTTAAAGGTGTGGGCTGAGGGAGAGAGAGAGGCAGGGATTGGGGAGGAGAGAATGGGAGTGGACTTGGAAGTGTTTGTTTATTCTAAGATTGATATGACTGCAGTTTCATTTGATGAAGTCAAATGAAACGGGAAAAATTATTTGTTCTTTTTCAACTTTCAGGCCGTGAACAGGGACACATGGCGCAATTGGTGAATTCTTTCTTAAAATCAGTCCTCATTTCCTCAGTATTTTTGTACATTTGGGTTTGTATACCAACATTTCCAGGCATGTGAACTGTACCTGCCAAATAGGTTTTTTCATTAATCAAAAAAAAAAAAAAACATAAGTTGTAGCTGATCAATTAGCCTCAAGAAAATGGCTGTGAAAATTGATAGCAAAAACGATGAAGCAAAGCCTGTTTCTTCTGAGGTGTGACTACTGCGAACTGGCAAGCAAACAAGAATGGGCAATACATACTACGAAGGAAAAAAATCAGCTGTTTTGATGTCTCATTTCAGTGCTGTTCTCTATGGTACTAAAACCACTGAAGGCCTTGTTTTCAGTATCAAACATAGAGGGTTTCAACAACTCTTCATCAGTGTTGTCTACAGACTTCTGATACTTCTGCCTCTACACTTGTGCTTACAGTGACCTCTGTTTTGTTTGCTGTCTACATGTGTGCTCCTTATGAATTCTGTGTCATTTGCTGTCTATGCTTGTGTTCACTGTAAATTCTGTGTCATTTGCTGTCTATGCTTGTGTTCGCTGTAAATTCTGTGTCATTTGCTGTCTATGCTTGTGTTCACTGTAAATTCTGTGTCATTTGCTGTCTATGCTTGTGTTCACTATAAATTCTGTGTCATTTGCTCTCTGTGCTGGTGTTCACTGTAAATTCTGTGTCATTTGCTGTCTATGCCTGTGTTCACTATGAATACTGTTGTTTGCTGTCTACGCTTGTGTGCACTATGAATTCTGTGTCATTTGCTGTCTGTACTTGTGCTCGCTATGAATTCTATGTCGTTTGCTGTCTGTACTTGTGCTCACTATGAATCCTGTGTCATTTGCTGTCTACGCTTATGCTCACTGTGAAATTCTGTGTCGTTTGCTGTCTAAACATTTGTTCACTTTGAATTCGATCGTTCGCTGCCAATGCTTGTGCTCACAATAACTTCTGTGTTGTTTGCTGTTGAGACTGTGCCTGATTCTTTTAAGCTGTTGATTATCATGGAGTTTGAAACAGAAAAGTTTACAGCACTGAATGCGCCCCCATCAGCCATCAACTCGATCTGCTGCATGACTGCCCTTTTAAAGAACCAGACCAGTAGCCTTCCGTTTGAAATCTGTGCTGAAGGTTGGCATCTCAACTTTGACACGTTTGCATGATCTTGTGGTGCTGACAAGTCTGATGAGGGAAACACGATATTTAGCTGCTGTGAACACTGCTCATTTTGCTGTTCCCTCAGGTGTGAATCATTCTGTCTGTGAAAGTGATAAACTCTTGATTTCTGCAAACACTGGTTTTCAGTTTTTGCGATCAACTGCATGTCAGGAGAAGATAATCTTACAGCAAGCTAAGAAAAAACAAGATGCAAAGCATATAAACGTACTCCCAGTTTATCCTGAATACGCGTGTGATATTCCATAAAGAGGAAAAAACCGTCTTGGACTGGTGTAACCGTTAGTAATGACTATCCTGGTAAACATCGGCCATCGTCTGTGACCTATAATGAACATACTTACAAATTTTCAGAAAGATCGGCCAAGAACTTTCTGAGATTTTCCATAAAGAAGAAAACCATTTTGGGCCGTTAGTAATGGCTATAACGGTAAACTTAAACATCGGGCATCATTCGTGACCCACAATGAACATAGCTACAAATTTTCGGAAAGATCGGCCAAGTGCTTTCTGAAATATTCTATTAAAAAAAGAAAAACGGTTACAGGCCGTTACAGCTGTTAGTAACGGCTATAACGGTAAACTAAAACATCGGGCATTATTCGTGACCCATAATGAACATACCTACACATTTTCAGTAAGATCAGCCAAGTGCTTTCTGAGATATTCCATAAAGAAGAAAAACCCCGTTACAGCCGTTAGTAACGGCTGTAACGGTAAACTAAAACATCGGGCATCATCCGTGACCCATAATGAACATACTTGCTAATTTTTACAAAGATCGGCCAAGCACTTTCTGAGATATTCCATAAAGAAGAAAAACCGTTACAGGCCGTTACAGCCGTTAGTAACGGCTGTAGCGGTAAACTAAAACTTGGGGCATCATCCTGTCCCATAACGAACATAACTACAAATTTTCAGAAAGATCGGCCAAGTACTTTTTGAGATATTCCATAAAGAAGAAAAACCGTTACAGGCTGTTACAGCTGTTAGTAACGGCTATAACGAGGTAAACCAAAACATCGGGCATCATCCATGACCCATAATGAACATACCTGCTAATTTTCACAAAGATCAGCCAAGTACTTTCTGAGATATTCCATGGAGAAGAAAAAGCGTTACAGCCGTTAGTAACAGCTGTAACGGTAAACTAAAACATCGGGCATCATTCTTGACCCATAATGAACATATTTACAAATTTTCAGAAAGATCGGCCAAGTGCTTTCTGAGATATTCTTTAAAGAAGAAAAACCGTTACAGGCCGTTACAGCTGTTGGTAACGGCTGTAACGGTAAACTAAAACATCAGGCATTATTCGTGACCCATAATGAACATACTTTCAAATTTTCAGAAAGATCGGCCGAGTACTTTTTGAGATACTCTATAAAGAAGAAAAACCGTTACAGGCTGTTACAGCCGTTAGTAACGGCTTTAACGGGGTAAACTAAAAGTTTGGGCATCATCTGAGACCCATAATGAACATACCTGCTAATTTTCACAAAGATCGGCCAAGTACTTTCTGAGATTCCATGGAGAAGAAAAAGCGTTACAGGCCGTTACAGCTGTTAGTAACGGCTGTAACGGTAAACTAAAACATCGGGCATCATCCTTGATCCATAATGAACATACCTACAAATTTTCAGAAAGATCGGCCCAGTAGTTTTGTCTGGAGCGAGTGGAACACATTTTTGACCACGGACACACACACACACACACACACACACACACACACAGCATTTCTTCGTTCCCATTCTAAAGTACTCCCTGTTCTATAAGAACTGGGAGTACAAAAAGGAGAAATCCATAAACAGGTTGCTTCCAGTATAGTAGCATCAGGGGTTAGAGCGTAGGAAAAGTTGTAAGAGCTTATACTTTTGTCATTTTTCTCATGATATATTTATGTATTCAAAGAATTCAGAGGGGAGAGCTGTCTCCTTATGAATAACCAAAAGAACACAGGACAGAAAAAGTTGAAATAAGTAATTATGATTGCTGTATTATCTCTCCAGGCTAAATCTGACATTGGGAAAAAAAAAAAAAACCAAGAATGGTTAACTAGTTCATTCTTATAATTTGTCAGTTCAGGTACCAATGAAACAATGGTGGGATGGGACCAGAGGGGGGGGGGGGGGGGGGGGGGGGGGGGGGGAGGCGGTGAATCCACAGTGATTTTACTGGGGTTCGTTTTTTTGTTTTCTGTCTTTCAGAGGGTGAAAATGTGGCATGAGATCATGCCACACATGCATCTGCATGGCAACCAAGACTCCATTGTTCTGGAAGCGGCTCGCATTCACAACGCCTACAGCTGAGTGAGCGTCGTTCATGTGGATGGCAATCCACGTCCTCAGGTGCTGCCTTTCCTTCGGGGGGCATGGAGTCCCACACTGTGGTGGTTCTTGTTCAAAACCCATGCTGCACTCAGATATGGAGGAACAAGGAAAGACAGAAGGCCAGGACTCTTGCGTCTCAAAGCCTGACCTACAATGGTGGTGATGTATATACAGTAAAATGATTAAAATTCGGCACTTTTTTTCCTCTTCCATATGAGACGGACATACCCAGCTTCTAAGCGGTGCTGCGTAGTGCTTCTTGTCGGCTTGTGTGCAGATCAATAAAGTTTACAAACACGGAGAGTCACTTGCAATGTTAGTAAAATCTCACGGTACGTGTTTATTGCTTAATGTTAATGGTTTGAGTTTTGCGTAAATCTGAGTTACATCTCATTGTGAACGTGTTTGTCAGATGACCTGAAGGGTCATAGTTCATAAATGGTGTACAAATATGAACTCGGTGGTTACAAAATCATAAAGAGTGTCTTGGGTGTTCCCTCCATATACATACACGAGCATTTTTCTTTCATGCTTCCATTTTAACCGACAGAACAGTGTGATGCGTGTGTGTTCCCTCCGCGGATGTGTTAAGAGTCAGGAGCGATGATGATGCTGCAGTGCAAGGTGTGAACAGAGGCTATAAACCAGCGTTTTCAGTGGTGTAGGGTTTGTCTTACTCATCAGTGGTGAAGGCTTGTGGATTGATGCTTAACTAAATACTGGTGCTTTATATTGTTGTTTGGTACTTTTGTTTTCGTGGTGTGTCAAGACGAATTGATCTTCCAAAACACGGTAGTCATTATATTGCGGTGTTCTATATTTTAGGTGCTTCCCCCCCCCCCCCCCACCACCAAATCCCTACCAAATTTCAAATACATCATCAATATACCCAGTTCATTATTGTGAATGTCATGGAGGATCTTATCAATGGTAATTATGCTGATCAAAAATATGTTAATTATATTGATTCTCTGATCAAACCTAATGCATCATTGATTATCATGATCAAAACATGTTTTTTTTTCCTCCCTTGATAATCACACTGATTAAACCTAATTCATCATTGATTATTGTGATCAAAACAAGATGGTCATTTCCTCCCTCCCCTATTTGACTTTCTGTTGCTTTTGTTCTCCTATATTAACAGGTAACTTCTTGATTACTTCGGGGCCATACTGTTGTTAGAGAGAGAGAGAATTTTTAGCAATCCATCCACATATTGATACACGACACAGGAGCTTACGGAGGTAACTGTTGGAATGCTAGTTTCATGGTATTGATCGTGTTTTGTATATGTATAGACATAGATTTTTTGGTAGGCAGATAGATAGATACTGTCACCCTCCTCAACCCCGTACACCCCCTTCACACAAACACACCTCTATCTTCTTCTTTTCCCCCAA
>CM031601.1:65719286-65759286 GCA_018398815.1 Conus ventricosus
CACACAGAGGATGGTATTCACATGGTGTAGATCCTGTGAACATATACACACAGAGGATGGCGTTCACATGGTGTAGATCCTGTGAACATATACACACAGAGGATGGTATTAACATGGTGTAGATCCTGTGAACATATACACACAGAGGATGGCGTTCACATGGTGTAGATCCTGTGAACATATACACACAGAGGATGGTATTAACATGGTGTAGATCCTGTGAACATATACACACAGAGGATGGTATTAACATGGTGTAGATCCTGTGAACATATACACACAGAGGATGGTATTCACATGGTGTAGATCTGTGAACATATACACACAGAGGATGGCGTTCACATGGTGTAGATCCTGTGAACATATACACACAGAGGATGGTATTCACATGGTGTAGATCCTGTGAACATATACACACAGAGGATGGTGTTCACATGGTGTAGATCCTGTGAACATATACACACAGAGGATGGTATTAACATGGTGTAGATCCTGTGAACATATACACACAGAGGATGGTGTTAACATGGTGTAGATCCTGTGAACATATACACACAGAGGATGGTATTAACATGGTGTAGATCCTGTGAACATATACACACAGAGGATGGTATTAACATGGTGTAGATCCTGTGAACATATACACACAGAGGATGGTATTAACATGGTGTAGATCCTGTGAACATATACACACAGAGGATGGTGTTCACATGGTGTAGATCCTGTGAACATATACACACAGAGGATGGTGTTCACATGGTGTAGATCCTGTGAACATATACACACAGAGGATGGTATTAACATGGTGTAGATAATGTGAACACATTCGCACAGGATGGCGTTCACATGGTGTAGATCCTGTGAACATATACACACAGAGGATGGTGTTCACATGGCGTAGATAATGTGAACACATGCACACAGGAAGGCGTTTACATGGTGTAGATCCTGTGAACACATACATACAGGATGGCAATCACATAGTGGAGATCCTGTGAACACATACACACAGGATGGGTTTCATATGGTGTAGATGATGACGTTTACAGAGTGTAGATCTTGTGAACACACATGTGCAGAGGATGATGTTTACGTGTTGTAAATCTTGTAGGTGAATGTACGCGGAGGGTGACATTTTGTTGATCCTGTGAATACATGCACAAAGATAACGTTCACACCTAGTAGATGATGATAATACATGCAGTCTTAGGGCGACATTCACACAGTACAGATCCTGTGAATATATGCACAAAGAGGATGGGTTTGAACGCATTGTTGAATCTGTGATCCTTATCTGCATTTTCGTGGTTTGTGGAAAGATGTCCAGCATTTACTATGACTCTTGAAGAAAAATTAGACAGTGACGTGCAATTTTCTTGCCCTCTGAAATGCTTTGGTGAATACAATACAACAGCAACAACATTGCATCTCACCTGTCTGTGACACCTGAGCACTAACAAACAGTGCTTCAGCTGAATGCGAATTGATGCTTATATTATCTTAAAACAAGTAATTCAGTTAATTCTGTATTTTGATGCGAGTGTTTGTTTTTCAGTTGTATGCAAAATTTTTCTTTTTGTTCATGGTTCAGCTTCTGTATATTTTAGGCTGTCCTTTACTCACGCAGTAATACTCAAGTGGAAGTAAGCCCTCATCGTTTAGCAGTCTGAAGTGGCACCGTATATGAATGGCCTGTGTTATGCGTTTTTTTTTTTTTGTTTGTTTGTTTTTCCACAAAGTCTTGGAACACTTAGCCACATGATCTGCATTTTACTAAGAAGAATTTGTTGCCTTTTTTAAAAAAAAGAAACTATTTTTGTACCCAGGGTCTTGTTGGCTGATGTTTTTGAAAGTTACTGTTAAATCTACATATCCTTGTTTGATTTCAGCTGACATGCTTTTAGCCGCTGTGTCATGTATCGATATCAATATCTGTATTGTTTTTTTGTACCCCTAGATGTCTCCACCAAGCATTCAAGTTGTTATATTAGTGTGCACGTTGTGAGAAACACTAATTATAAAACATTTAGTACTGTTGTATCACCATGTTGTTTTTCATAACAATGAGCACTGTCAAGAAGTTTTTATTTTTCTCCTAATCTACTGAACTGTTTTCCTGTTTGCTCTTCAACTATGAATTTCAGAACCAACCCAAAGTGGTTGTGTTTGCTGCCAATGAATGAATATGTTTTCAATGTTTGTGGAGATTTGCACTATGTATACATACACGCAGATACGCTGGCAGTGTGTGAAATCGGGTGTATGCTGCCAGTGTGAAATTTGATGTATACTGTCAAGTTTTGTGTGGACGCCATCGATGTCGCCATCATCTTCCTTCTGTCGGATAGTGACAGTTTATCGTTGGATGTTTGTTTGTGTGTGTGTATGCATGTGTGTCTTCAGATACAACACTGCTGCTACTTACTGTTCCCATGTCTTATTTTGATTTAATGTCTTCTGCTTTACACCATTTCCATGTCTGTATTGTGTTTGTATAATGGTTTTCACTCTATCTATGTCTGTTTTGCTTTCATATTATGCTTTTTACAGTTTCCTTGCATGGTTTTTTTTTCGTTTTTTTTTTTTTTTTTCATTTCCTCTTATTTTGAAAGGAAATCTTAGATGAGACAGGGAACTGTGAAAGCAAAGAACAAGCAAGAAGAGTAATGATAATTCTACGTATTTGATATGTGTTTCTTTTATCTTTTTAAGCAAAAGATTTGCTTCTTATAGCCAAAAGACCAACACATTTATACTCAGAAGTACTTACATATGAATACCCACAAATGTAGTATGCATTTGCCTACATATGTTCAAAAGTAATAACATATGGTTTTACAGTGTTTCGCCTTTTTTTTTTTTTTTGAAGGTGAATCTTATAAATACATTGGAACTGTTGCTCCTAAAAAATGGTGTAGATTTACAGCTAATTATTCCTAATTTTGCAAATGCCTTGTCTTCTTCATTTTGTGATATTTGGATGTGGAATATAAAAAATATGCTGTCATTTGTTTAAATAAGATGTTTTGTTTTTCTGTTTTCATTACAAAGAATTTTTTAAAGAAAGCATTAAAAACAGCATATACAAACATAAGCTTGTACAGGTAGATATTGTGTGTGTGATGAAATTTAACAATATGATTTGTAAATACATGCTAAACAAAAGAGACAAACATTTATTAGTAACCAAACATACGCAAGACAGTCTCACACACAACACACACGCACATGCAGTACTCTCATCAATATACATGTACATATTTGTTTATCCATTTGTCCACACATTCATCAATCTGTTCAGGGTAAAGTTTCCCCATTTCGTCGGATACATATGTTTCTCTGTATGGTTTATGTGCTGGTCTTTACAGATTTGATGATGGTATGTACGCCTGGAGTCACCATTAGAGGCATGTTTTCCTTGGACCCAGTGAATGACCATTACTTTCTAGTGCTTCATTGTGTCATGCTTTTGTGTGTGTTCCACCACAGTTGTAGTATGAATTCTTTTTCTTTTTTTGTTTCACCAGTTATAGTGTTGTTTTCTCTTTTTTTTGTTGCACCAGTTATAGTGTGTGGGTTTTTTGTGAGTGTTTTTTCTCGTTCCACCAGTGAGAGTGTTTGATGGGTTGTTTTCTTTCATTCCACCAGTTATAATGAGTTGTTGTTTTTTGTTCCACCACAGTTATGATTTATGTGGGTTTTTTTTTTCTTTTTTGTTCCACCACAGTTATAGTTTAAGTTTTTTTTTCTTTTCATTCCACCATAGTTATAGTGTATGTTCTGTTTCCTTCTTTTTTTTTTTTATTCCACCACAGGTACAGTGTATTTTTTCCCCTCATTCCACCATACTTATACTGTACGTTTCTTTTTCTCTTTTACGTTTCAGCACAGTTATGATATATGTCATTTTCCCTGGCTACGTTTTCTTGGTTGTTTGTGTTGTAGTGTCTTAATTTTAAATGTCATCGTGTTGAATATATTTAGATGCTTCTTCCTTCTCAGTTCCTTGTAAAATATGTCTGACAAACTTTTCATTTCACAGTAGTCTTCATGTTCACATAGGTGAATCATGAATTTCACCTGTAGCCAGTACTGTGGGTATTCTGCACAGGTTTCCTCCAGTCTGCTGACCGTGCTGTCTGGGCATGTCAAACCAACACTTCTCCTGCCACTCTGCGAAAAGACACATTCAACACACTGCCTAAGAAGCTTCCCTGTAACGCGCTTTGTTACAGCAATGACACAAGGTCTGTCAATTTGCATTTGGAGTTGAAACAGTTAGCCCTTGTGCGTTTGTGTTTCAGGGGACAGACAGAATAAGTCCTGTGTGTCTGTGCAAAATGTCCATATTTGGCTAAAAATGAAAAAAAGTGGGCTAAATGAAATATATTATTTCTTGATGACATTCAAAAAAGAATGAAATGTAAAAGAGAAGGAATTAAGCCCATAAAGCCGAGTGCCTTCTGTAGTCTGTCAGTCTTCAGTGGAGGAGTTAATCAAACTGTGAAGGCATGGCCATGGAGACATAACATTTACTCACTTTCTTCCATTTAACCAATGTTCAGTCCGTCTGTGAATCGATCTAAATTCAGCCCTTCATGACCAGCAATTCGTCCTGTATCACCAAAAGCAACTGCAGACATTCATTAATTGATATTCGGCCCATCCTTGAACTGATCTGGATTACCTGTTTAGCCATCAATTCAGATCTTGACTAGGGTGTAGATGTTTTATCACCAAAGTAAACCTGTTGATATTTATAGCTGAAAAGAAAAATTGCCTGAATTTCTATCCAAGATGACCAATAGAATGTTCTACTCTCTTCCTTTTCAGTGTTTTAAACGGAATCTTTGTATACAATTTCACAACCAGATGCCTCATCACAAACATTTAGAGTCGGGAGCTGACCATTTTTAGAGAAATCGGTCAAGTTTGCTCCATTGATGTCCATATCCGAACTTTAAATAAAGAAACCAACCCTACTGAACACAATTGTGACCATGTCACTATTTGTATGTCCCAATAAATCTGCCATATGTGTAGAATTCAGGCTAGTACTGTTGCTTTTGCTCCAGCACCGAACTTAAGTATAACCTGTTCGTACTGGTCAGTTCAAGCAACTTTTTGCTTAATTGTTTTGCTGATTTTAGTGACATCGATCAACAGTGTGATATAACTCAACTGTTCGTTTGATTTAAATGGAAGTTATGATGCAGTATGCATGTATGTTTATGTTTCCCGGTGTTGATTCCCTGGTCCTTACACTTTTGCTTGTATTGAGTCATTTTGTTGCCTTTGCATGGTGTGTATCCTTTTACATTTGGATTTCAAGACATGGATTCCTTTCAGGCTTTTAAAAAAAAAAAATTTTTAAGATCTTCATCCCCTTCACCTCACTCTTCTTCCCTAACGGTCCTTCCTATTCTATGCAACCTTTAAACGAAGTTGTGAAAGAATTAACAATTTGTTTTGCATCTTTAGGGGAAAAAGATGAAAAAGGATCACACTATTGTGAGTGTAATGTCACAAAGTGGATTGAAGAGAATTCCAGTTTTGTCCCAGAAAAATCTGGAAATTTTACGAAGCAGTTGCTTGAACACTTGTGTTTGTGCGGGCACACACATGCGCACGCGCGCACACACACACACACATCTCATGACAGTCAGCCATGCAAGTGAAACCCTGGGAGGGATAACAGGGCAGTAGGTGTGGAAGTGGATACAGTGTGTATTGAAGGCGTACATTATCTTCGGGAGACCAAGCTCGTGGAAACTTTGGATGTATTTGCCAATTGTAAGAAATTGTGTGGTTCTTATCTCTTATCTTATCTGAAGTGTCAGTTGTTTGCAAGATATCAATTATAATAATCAATAGAATGTGTTTATTTTCTGAATAGATGAGGAGCTCAGCATGTTTGTATGCAAACAGAAAAGAAGCGGAGTGATTCATAGATATCCAAATGCTTCAGTAAACTTACATGTGAGTATTTATTTCCTCTCCGAATCAAAATTAGATTGTCTTGCATGTGGGGAAAAAGCATGCTCTGGACATCATGTTTTATTTGTAGACAGTTTTGGTTTTTAAATCCTGAAAGCGTATGCCATGAATGCTGAATGCTTGTGGGAAAGATAAGTGAGCAGGTCAGGTAGATAATGTTGCTTATAGCCCAGCCGACCACAAAGGGCCACATCAGGGCTGAGCAGGTCAGGTAACCATGGTATGCTACAAGGTACAAATAGAGTGTCAGTGTGCCTCTCTACATCTCTCACAAAGCAAGGGAGGAAAAGATGCAGACAGTGAGGATGAAGAGTGTGATGCTGAACATGTCAATGTCAGACTATTGGAGAGTTTAGATCAGGCAAGATTCACTTCCATCCTCATTATGAGGCTGACTGGTATAACCCTTTGCAAGAACAGGATTGGATTTGTCAGCTTACAGCAATTGTAAACCTTTTTCTGCGTTTGTGTTGTTGGTCATGATTTGATTACTTTTCTTATCTTTGTGAACGAGGTTCTTTGTTAGCATTTTTATGGCTCTGTTTTGAATGAATTTACAGTGGTAAGCAAAACAAATGAGTAGGGGTGATTTCTGGTGTGTGTGTTTTTTCTCCCAAATTTAGTGGGCATTCAAAAGGTAGAAGGAATAAGCAGGCTGAAGGTAAACGGGTTTGTTCATTCTTCAGGTGTAGAATTCATGTCAGTGTGGGTGTTGCCAGTTTGCCAACACTGTCAAACTCATGCTGATGTTTTGTGCAAAGCAGTTTGGTTGTGTTAGATCTTCTGAAAACTGCAAGCACTTTCATCAGCCTACTGCATCGGGTGAGGACTGGTGAGTACAGCAAAGCATATCATGCAACACATTGCCTGCATAGGTGTATGTGTGCGTGTGTGTACCCACATGAGCAAGTATGCTCCTGTGTGCACGTCGTTGCATGTTCCTTGGCTCTTCACCTCTTCTCCCGCAGTGTGTGCTTGTAGTGCTTGTGAGTGTCATGTGCCACTCACAATGACACATATTCTTGTACAGTGTTGGGACTTGCATGATGTGAGACACCAACATTTTACAGCAGATTCCATGAAAACCTAGTTCAGAGATGTTCTGCCTGATGCGATCTTTGAGTTCTTGAAAGAGATTAACATTTGTCATTGGATGTGAAATTTTACAGTGGAAAGATTTTTGACAAAATTTCGGATGAGTTTTTAGATGTATTTTAAAGAAATTGTATGAATGAATGACCTGTGACTTGATTTTAATGTGGTGACAGCCCTGATATGGCCCTTTGTGGTCGGCTGGGCTGTAAGCAACATTACATTGCCTTACCTCTCCTCCCCTACCTCCTTACCAGATTTATGATAGATTCCCTCCTCATTGTTCCCAGCTCACTGGTTTGGTTTATTCATTAGTGTATTCATCTGTCACTTCTTTGTTTATTGTCTGCTTATCAGTTCATTTCAGTTGTCCGTTTACCGATGCATTTATTGTTTTTTTTCTGTTTTACTTATTTAGATTAGTGCTTTTCCCATTCTTCGTAGGAAATGGAGGACTGTGTAAGGTGAAAAAGCCTGGTTTCCTTGCTGTAATTTTTCTCCTTGTCTCCGTGACGGTATACCATCTAAAGATGGGAGCGATATGAAGAATCCATTGTCAGTCATATTGAAATGCAGGAAATGCTGTTCATTGGGCTAGCTGCCCTTTGGGGGTGACACACTCCATATCGCTGGCTGGGGTGACTGACTTGACTTGCCTTTCCAAAATTCACTGTACTATTGGGACAAGAACAGTCAGTGCTTGCTGGACACGTCTGGTATTCTTGCCTGGAAATGGTGGTTCCTTTGGCCAGCATCCCCACGTTTCACAAGATCTTCCTTCTGGTGTCAGTTGTAGTGCTTGCATATTCAGCCCAGCTCTGCTGATTTTTTTTCTTTTCTTTTCGTTGTCATATGTGTCATGTGGATCTGGTATTCTTGATTCATCACCAAAGACATTATCAAGGGACTGGAGTTGTGGAAAGTCGTCCTCATGTGATGAATCCTGTACTGTTTGCACACTTGGATCTCCTTTTAGCTGTTTGTTTGTAGACATTCCAAGCCGATGCGCTTTCAGTTCTTAAACTGCATGTGTAAGTTACCATGGATGCTTTTTATCAGCCAAACCTTGAGCAATAAGGGATTCAACAGTTTCATCAAAATGCCTTTAAATTTTCTTATTCCTAGTAGCAGTGAAGGTTCACCTTAGCGACATCCAGTTGAACGACTTCCAGGTAAGCAAGTTCATAGACACCCACTACAGTGAGTGGAGTGACATCCCACAGCTGCGACACGCCATTAGAGTGACAAACCAGGTTTCTGCAAGGAACAGGCAATCCAAGTGCTTACTCAAACCGAGTGCTTACTCAATTTCTGAGTGTGTAAGCAAAGGGGATTGGGGTGGGGGAGGAAAGGAGAGGTTTTGTATTGGATAGGTTGGTATGTGGCATGTGTATGTCTGTAGAGTGGTGTATGCACTTGTGCGTGAAAAAGTTTGGATTGATAAAATGCTAATTACAGAGATATTGATCCCATTACCCACCCACAACATGAATGCAAACAGTGTTTCATTTCTAAAATTATAAACCTTCCATCTTGACTCGGTATTTTCTGTGTGATATTTCATGCTTTTGAATGTTAATCAAAACTTTACTGAACTGAGCGGTGAACAGAAACACACTTGTGCACATAGATACACAAACTCACTATTAATCACACACACACATTTGACATACAAACAGCGAATGCACATAAACACTCACTCGTGCACAAACCCATATGCACACACACACACACAAGTTTTGTCACTGTAGCTGGATGTCATGTAACTGGACGTTGCATTATTGGACTCGCTGTGCTGGACATGTCTGTACTGGATGTTGCTTAAGAGGGCCGACACACTAGCAGTCCCTCTCTTCCCCCCCTGATTTCCTGATACCCTATAAAGGAACAAGGAGAGAGAAAAAAGAAATGGTGTACGAACTGTAGCGGATGTTTGTGTTGCCAGTTTTAAAGCTGCAAGCGTGTTCCATGTGAATGAGTTGTTACTGTAGCACCAGCTTGACGTGCCTTCAGCTTGTTGAGTAGGCTGCTCCTCCTCAGGGCTGCACCACACCGCCGTGTCACTGCAGACGTTGCTCTGCTTGTGACGACATGCGTGTCAAAGAGCCATTATTTACCAGAGCATTGTGATATGTAAGAACAATCAGCGTGATGAACGAGGTGTAGAGATTCCATCAAGTGTCTTCTTTTGGTCATGAACATCGAAGACAGGAGTGAACATTGTTTGTGTATGACGTTTTCTTTCTGCCCTACATGTAGGCCTGTATGTTGCATATGGCTGTCATCCGAACCGAGTTGTGGAGTCCCAAATTTTGTTTGGCGGACATGCCAGTTTTAAGTCGCCAGCTAATATGGAAAATGCTTATCTATGTTTCAGTTTGAGAATGCCACACCTTTTTGAATATGAAAAGAAATAGTTGATCTTTTGTGTTCAAGTCTGCTATGCCACATGGCATCACTGCCTGATTTGTCTTGAGTGCCAGGTGTGGAAGAAGGGGGCGTTTCCTCCATGACTAATTAGGCAGCATCGGCAGTTTGGACTTGCCACAAAATGGGGTGGAGCAGTACTTGCAAATAAAAACGACCCACAACACAGTTCTCCTACAGGTGGTTTATCAGAGAGGTGTTTGTATAAAATGAAAGAACTTTGGGGGAACTTGGCCCACTTGAAACAAATGACTGAGTACACTCACAGTATACTTAAAAAGTTCTGTTCAGATATCGTAAATGATTTATCGGGTCGCAATTCACAGGTATCCTGTACCGCCTGTAGCATGCTTTTGATTCCCAACTAGTAGGTTTGCACCTAATACTGGTGCAACTTCATCAGAAGCAATAGGCGAGTGGTAATTATTTCTACCTTAGTTGCATTTTCCCACCTGGAATAGCATTCCCTTCAGTCTTTTTATGTCATGAAAATTAATAACTATTTCTGACACGGGTTGTTTTGGGTTGAATGCAAAACTGTTTAATGTGGGAATGTTTCTGAAAAAAAGTTTGACATTAAGTTTTTAATAAGAAATTCTTCATAGCAAATGGTCGAAATTACATATGTGTTGTATATATGATACCTGTGCCAGCCCCATCTACTTGTATTCTGCCATTTATTCCAGCGTCTCCTTTACTCCAGCACCCCACAGAGACAAAGGCTGTATCAGTAATCTGCATTTGATCGCCCGCTTTATAAGTGCTATAAACTTGACATGTTCTGTCTTGGCACCTGTGTTCCATTTTTTGACATTTGTGCACATTGACCCGTGATCAGAGGAGTCTCCATGTTCTGTCTTGCGACATTTGTGGAAAGATGCGCAAAGGAAGGGAGATCATTGTTATACCACCTGGAGACTTTCAACAGCACCCAGATGTTCAGGTAATGTGAACATGTCAATAGTTCCATCGACTGCATTACACAATCGCTGTTCAGTCTATCATTCTTGATTTTTTTTTTTTTTTTTTTTTCTAAATGGAGAATGGATTCCTACTGGTTATTGTGTGCTTTTAGTCCTTAGTAAATCATGTCCTGGATTTTGCCTTGTAAAGTTTACCGTTATTGTTGTCAGAAAAAAATCTTTACTCGACAATCGAGAGGTCACAATTTCATTTTTAACAGCGATGTTTTGGTATCCAAGTCATGGTGTAGGTTTAAAACGTCAGAAACATGTCTAATGTGGATGAAAACTGGATGTCATTTCCATTCCAATAAATACCAGTTGTTGGAATGTTCTTATTCATAACATATTGCTTGCAGTGAATACCAGGGTTTTGTTTATTCACTCAATGCAGCAACTATGCAGTTTGTATTTGATGGATTCAATTTAATGTTGTTCACATAGCTGAAAGATGGAAGTCTTTTTTTCTCTGCAATGTAGAATGGCTGCGTAAATGTTGTGTACTTTATTTTAAAACGGATGTGTACCTAGTGGAATAAAAAGGAATCGACACAGAGATTGTGTTCAGTTCTTGAAAAAAAGACATGCGCATTAGAATTTTTTTTTTCCTGTGCTGATGCGAGTATGAATAAAAGTTTTCCTTCTGAAAGTAGTGTGTAGATATACTCACCCGTTAACTGTACTCTCAGGAAATCAAACCAAAAGGAGAGTTCACAAACATGGAAACGGCGCCAGATAAACAGTTGGCATGGTGTTACACACAAAACGGCAGAGCAAGAATCAGGAATGGCCCTGTAAAATGTGTCTCAATATGGCAACCTTCTTGGAGGATTGCACTGAGACTTATCCAGGTTTTAGTCTTAAAACAACTTGACAATATAAAACTCACAGGTATGGAATCAAAGTAGTTGGCAGTAAGCAGCACCGAAATACCAAGCAAAGACTGCCAATAGCAGCTCCAGATAGACACAATTCAGGGGAGGGAGTGGAGGAACAATGAAAGCCATTTGTCGATGCATTAATCACTGTCAATGCATTAATTGTCTACTTGATCAAAAGTTCTCATTCCCTGACTCGCATTCAACATACCTCAGTCCTGCTGAACTCGGTTGGTCTTCTCCATCACCATCCTCTCCACCCAGCCAATGAGAACACAGGGTTGCCCCCTCTGGTGGACCTCCTCCCCAAGGGAATCCACACAGCACGGAGCCGTTATGGGGGCACAACTTCGTCTACCAAACACAAACACTTCCAAACTCCACAATTACTTCTAGGCTGCTTCTCCGACAAAAGCATGAATGGAATGTATGGAAGAGCTGGGTGCCCTCTAAACACCCTGCTGACTGGGATTCAGTATGTCAGCTTGGAGCGTCGGTTGTCGACACACGATTTAAAACTGGAGGACTGGGAGAGGCAGGATTCCATACAGCAAACTAAGTCTTTGAAGTGCATGCCAAATTCAGTATTCTCCCAAATCATAATGCTTATGGAATTAAGTACATGAGACACGAATGTAGTGCCTGCCAGAGCTTAGACACCATTATAAGCATGGATAACAAAAAAACAGAAGCCAACAGAAAACAGGGGGGGGGGGGGGGTCTAATAAAGTCGAGGGGGAAAAAAAGCCTATAAGCAAAACCAAACTGTGTCAAATATCTGGCACACTTCCTGGGCATTTTCATGGAAAATGTGGCCTTGTGAAGGCAACTGAACAAGACGAACATTCAAAAGAGAGTTTGTGTGGCGTCTTGAGAGGTTCCACAGCTCTGATGAAAACTGAACATGAAACCGAGACCCGAGGGCAGGTGTGTTCCCTTGAACGTGAAACCGAGACCTGAGGGCAGGTGCGTTCCCTTGAAAGTGAAACCAAGACCTGAGGGCTGGTGTGCTCTCTTGAACGTGAAACCGAGACGCGAGGGCAGGTGTGTTCTTGAACGTGAAACCGAGACCTGAGGGCAGGTGTGTTCTCTTGAACATGAAACCGAGACCTGAGGGCAGGTGTGTTCTCTTGAACGTGAAACCGAGACCTGAGGGCAGGTGTGTTCTCTTTAACATTGAACATGAAACCGAGACCTGAGGGCAGGTGTGTTCTCTTGAACATGAAACCGAGACCCGAGGGCAGGTGTGTTCTCTTGAACATTGAACATGAAACCAAGACCTGAGGGCAGGTGTGTTCTCTTGCCAAGGAAAGAAAGGAAACTGACCAACGATTTACATGTCTAGAGACTTGCGTTTTAAGGAAGATCATTGCTGGCGCTACTCATTTGTTTCCATTTGTCATTTGTTCGAATACCAGTCACTAAGACTTTCACTTGACTTTTCCTTGAATTTTTACTGAGGATGCACGTCACACACACACACACACACACACACACACACATATATGTCATCCATACCAACAGCTGGATTTTACATGTGCACATGATCTTATGCATGTGTTCACACACAAGACCTTGTGTGTCAGTTTATAGTCTCAGTCGAAGGACTTCCTGGGAAATAGAACCAATATTAACTCTAAGGGGAAAAAAAACCTGTACCAAAACATTGTGGTGAAAATTCAATTGTGCAACACCAGAATGACCGGTTCAGCGCTCTACCAGTTGAGCTATTTTAGCCCCCAGTGATGTGAAATAAAGTGTAGAGTACGTATCTGCTGTGTTGTCTCAGACCATGATGAATTCCACAGCATCCTCACTGACCATCATTGGTCAGCAACAGGTTGTACAGAAAATAAGAACAGCAATAATCAACTAACATCACAATTTATTTACTGACAAAAATAAATACGTTCGGTTAGTCTTGTAAAGTATGCTGGCAGCTAAACGTCATTTGTCTACATGTCTTAACTTATCAGATTTCGAAACAAAAACAAAAAAGATAAAAGAACAGTAACCAGTTTGTAACCGTTCAGTCAAAATGCTCAAGTGAACAATGACAGACAGCTACCAAGTTATTCAAAAACACACTGTAAGGTACAAGAAGTCTAAAAAGTAGCCTATTACATTACACTTTTTAAACAGACCTCAAGCTATGAACATTTTATATATAAATAACGTAACATAATAACATGCACTTTTTTTTCCAATTGTTTACCTTTCACTATGATAGCATGGTTTCTTCCCAATGAAATCTCTTTAAAGGGAGAAATGAAATTCTTATTTTTTTCACTCAAATGATTTCATTATTAAATTTTCATCTTCACATGCAAAATTATTCATTAAATAAAGAATATGTGACTTTGCTTATTTCATAGATTGTTCCTACAATTTTCACCACACTTAATCCAGTGGAAATATGAGGCAGAATGTTGTCTTCTGATCTGTAAAAATGAACAGTAAAAAAAGAAAAATACACAGCACGCACAGACTTCCCCAGTAATATAGGCAGTACCATAATTCCATAAAAAGGCACATGAATTCATGCACAGAAAGAAAGTATGATTTTGTACACAGATGATGGCTGCGCTCCGCCGATAATTGAAAAAAGTCACAAATACACACAAAAATATAAGGTTCATGGACGGACTTATTGAAATACGTGGACTTTCAAAACCTAGAATTGGAATTATAAACAGCAGTTGCCATGATTATCACAGTTCTTCTCTTTTGGTTTCCAGCAGTATAGAGACCCACCAGGTTGTAAAAAAAAAAAAAATTCCAAAAGCATACATGTATTAAAAAAAAACCCACCCCAACTCACTGATGATGAAATGTTATCACAGACAAGCCACCTGAAAGCCTGCCAGTTATAGACGTAGCTGGTGTAAATCATGTTGAAGGTGAAAACCATCACAAGTCTGCCTTGAGATTGAAAAGAATGAAGAAAAAAAAACTTCATTTCTGTCGGACAGAACTTAACATTCTGATTTTACATGGAGTCATGTCATCAGAAACGGCGCTGCATATGTTAGTATGTGAACAAACTCAACAGACTGCAGTTTTCCAAGTTATGATTGTATCTCCATCACTGTTCCTGTTTTGAAAGGCATTTTTGCCATCACTCAGGTCATTAACCTTCTCACCACTTGTGACTGACTTGGCATCAGTTTCGCTTAAATGCTTGAAACTATGGGGCCCAAACCATCCATTTTAAGAGTTTGTTTCATTCATTCCAATAATAGTTTATGTGAAAGTCATGTGATCTCCAAGCAATGTCCTGTCGTTTTCACTTTGTCAGGCATTTGAAATCAGGTGTGTGAAATCGTTGCATACAAAAATGGCTGGCACTGGTGTATGACTGCAAAACGCAACGGCTGGAATTATGTTTGTTACACAAAATTAGTTTATATTTCAAAATAACAGTCCCCCAAAAATATAATTTGCAGGCAATACCCAAGAAAGTTGAACCGTTTCAAAACTCTTCAGTCCATTTCAGCTGTGAATGTTGCTGAAGAAAAGAAAAAAAAAATCTTCTCCAGCAGAGTCATCTACATACAAATATCTATCCATAGTTCAATACATTTCTTTCATGGCATTTCCACAAACGTAGGCATTCAAGCATGATCCTGTATGATCCCAATGTTCATGTACATGAGGAAAGAAATGATTACAAACAGGGGTACTATCACTTGGGACAAAGAGTAGCATAATGACTGGTACATGAGGGTATAGAGGCCGGGAAAACACCAACGGTTAATCACGAGAATCACAATCAAAGGACATCATGAGTGTACGTTTTGAGAGAGGTGTAATCGGAATCATATCGCTCTGGTGACCGCTGTCGACTTGCACTCCCAGCGCGGTATCTGGAACAAACATGGCTTATTAGTTTTAAAAACTCTTCATCAAAATAATGCTCATAAACCAAAGCTGTACAGAAATTTTAGAGTTTCATCAAAAGATTTTGAAGAGCATTTAAAGATATTTCTTAAAAAAGAAAATTACCGTCGGTGTTGGCTCATGTAGCAAACTACTGCATCATTTTCTGACACAGTTCAAACTAGAATACAATGACTTTGAACATTGGTAGCATTTGATACTTTTCATCAATTTCTGTACTGTTCGACTGAAAAGCCATTAATGAATGGGTCAGTAAACTTGCACATATATTTTGAATGAAAGCGTTCGTAATGGGTAACGACAGCCGACTAAACAGCTGGAAGATGAAACTGCATGTGGCCAATGCAAAGTGACAAATCAGAAAGGCGGCAGCCAGGGGTAAGAGACCATCAGAGGACACTTGCCGCGGTGGACTGTGGGATGGTGAACGTGATGCTGATCTTCCCCGTTCCCGACTGGGATGCCTGCTGAAAGACTCTGACGTGTACTCGGAGATCATGATGGGCGGCGAGATCCCATTCCGTCGCAGCTCCTGCACCGCCCGCTCCCTGCAACCCATAGTATCACTCCATCAGTCTGTTGTCCTTCATGCAACACACCACCTCGACATCAGTCTGTGACCGTCCTTATCCCAACTGTTTCTCCCAAGATATCTGCAAATCATGCCCTTGCCTTTCACTCTAAACCAGCAAAACAGAAAAACTACACGCTCTCTTAAAGATCTTAAGATCAATGTTGACTGTGACATCTTCTTCCATACAGCTTCTAGTAAACTTCACATCCCAACTGTTAAAGAGTTAAGTTAGTTCACTGGCCTGTTGTTGTTCACTTTTGACTTCCGCTATCTTATTTCAAGGACATTCATGCCTTTTTGAATAATCTTATGCCCTTACGCAAGACTACTGAATATTTAGAATCGCTTTGCATTCATCATTTTTTGCCGATCATTGACTAAATATTGTCACTTTACATTCATCCTTCATTTATGGACAATAATTTACTAAATATTTCATATCACTTTGCATTCATCCATTTCTGGCCAAGAACTTACTATATATTTAGTGTCATTCTGCATTCATCCTTCATCTCTTGCCAAGAATTTTCCTCAAGTTTGTTCCTTTCCCAACCAAACACACTCTCCTACATTGCACATTACCTCAGCCCATTAACCTCCACATCAGGTTTGCAGTAATCTGTGCTTGCCCAACAAAGAATATTGTGCTGAAATCTGACCTTTGGCCTCATGCAAAGCATGACCTTTTTGACTGGCACATCACTCAGGCCTTTTTCTTTCATTTTTTGTAGACGCGTTTTGTTTTTTTTTGACTTCTCTTTTATCTCAGAGACTTGGTGTCTGCTCTCTAAGGTCTGGATGCTATTGAACCATTGATTGTTGCTCAGCAGAGTGTGCCATACAGGCCGTGACGAGTTTGGACTCTTCTGGCTCCAAAGCCATCTACTTCCAGTCTAGAAGCTCTGTGGCCTTGTCCACTCGCCCTTCTGCACTTGGCTGTAACTGTCTTCCTCTTCTATTGGAGCTGCTGACTGCATGATGTCAAAACCAGCCCGCTTCTCCTGCTTCCCAGAACAATGTACAACCAACCACAGCCAGCACCCCCCCCCCCCCTCCTTCATCAGTTGGTCCTCCTCCTTTGGGCAAGCTTCAAACAAGCACAGTGTATGGTACTGAGACAGCCTGGTGGCTTGGAGGGCTGCCATGGGCACCATGAAGCTGCTTCATTCCCTCACAGCCTCTCTGCCACCGTCACATACTTTCCAATTTCTTTGTATGTCCCATCGTAGTACATGGCAGTGGCTTGTTGGCTAGTGTTCTTTCCGTAAGTCTTCCAAGCACTTTCTAGTGCAATATGCTTATCTGTTTTTCTTCTTCCTTTCTACAAAGTTCCAGAGCTGCTAACCTTCCAGAATAAACCTGAAATCTACCAAAGAAAAATCGTGACTTGGTAAGACTCCAGACGGGCAAGATTGTGTTTGGGTTGTTTTCAGAATCTGTAACATTACGTTAAGAGTACTTTCCAGTTCCTAGACATTTTGACTAAAGCAATATTCTGTTCGTTGCTAATCCTCTTTTTTTTTTTCTTATCACAAGTTCTGTATAGCACGAAAGTTCATGAAGTTGATATACTGAAAAGAAATTGTTTCTGGCTTTCCCTGTAGTTTAATTAAACTTAGGTGTAAAAAGAGTCGATCATCATACCACAAGCTGTTCAGTCAAAAAGTTATAAGTAGTTTTGAAAAGTGCCTCCCCTGACTAGTATGAGTTTGAACTCCGGAATCATACATGTCCAAGCTGCTCTGTCACCCATCAGTTGCTCTGTCAGTCTTGAGGATCTGCATCACCAATGGCACCAGAACCCTGCTCTGCTCATTGACCGATCATCCTCCTGTCTTCTCATGCTGTACAATGTGGCCATTTTGAGCCCTTGAACCATTCGTGGGCGTTTTTGCTTCCTTGAGAGTTGTCTTTCTGTTCACAGGTACTCGGCAGTCTGACTAACACAGAGACTGGTTCATAGGTTAATGGAATGATGCCAGTATTTGTGTCTACATTCATTTCTTCAGCACATGACAGGACTGTTTTAAAAAAAAAAATGACAGGTTTAAAGTCTGACAGCCTACCGGCCGCAGGGGCAATGAACTATTACAGATACAAAATGTCTGCCAACAGCATGGAAGGCAGGGCCCATGCAGCTGTAGCCAGACTTGAATCGGGTACCAATTCATGGCCGGGTTAGCAGAGAGGATTTACTACATCCATTCACACAAGTGATTCAAACTCACAACCATTAGTTTTTCAGCCAGACAGTGAAACCCTCCGAGTACAGACTGGTCACAGCATCTCTCCCCTGAGTCCCATGACCGGGCTGTGCCATCACTGTCCACACATCAGCCATGGCCCACAAACCTCCCCACTGTTGATAAACCAACAGGATGTATCAGTGCCTACCACACTGATGGTTATGACTCTAAAATTGGCCTCTTACCTTTCAAACCTTTCGTTGGTGAGCTGTCTTCGCAGGCGCTCCACGTCCCCTTCCAGTTCAACGTTTCGAGTTCTCAGGGACGCCACCTCGCGGGCCTGGCCTTGACTGCAGACATAACAGCCTTACATTCTTTTTTTCTGTCTGGCATTAACTGCAATGAACTTTTTATTTTTGCTGTCCCATCTTCTTTGTCACCTCAGTGGCACTGCACCCACGACGCTCATTCCAACCCCCCATCCACAGCCTGACCCGGCTTGCTGCAGCCCCGGAACCAGCAATCTACAGGGAGCAGTCAATGTCAGATCACCAAGAGGCAACCCATCAGAGGAGACACTGCACTGCTGCCGAGTCACTTTGGTGGTGTTCAGTGGCGCCTGCTCTGACCTAACATACGCAGGGCACCACCTACTAAGCCTCCCACTGACGACAATAATTGCTTAGTCATGGAGCCGGCATGAGTGAGCTCTCCCTCCGGAGGGCACCACCACATCCATCCAGCGACAACCCACTGGTGATTATAAACAATCCCATTTGTACAGTCATGCTGCCCTACACCTAGGCAGCTCTTTTCAGGTTTGAATGGCGGTTGTTTTGTCCAAGGAGATAGTGACTAGACTGATCTAAAACACCTTTATACAATCATGACCTAGAGGTGTGTGTGTGTGGGTGCATGCATGTGTGCAGTCACTCAAAAAGAGGTTTGATGCCTGTAAGGCAACTACCATCCACTTATCATCATTACTCAACACTGCAGCATTGCAAGTTACATATTAGGAGTATATGATTTGTGTACCTGTAGCATTTCAACACATAAGGAGACCATGGCAGACATGCACATTAACGCACACTGATGTTGCACATGTCTACTGTGTGCCACATATCTAATGTGCTATCAATCTCTGTAATATCTACTCCTGCAATGTCTCACACACACACACACACACACACATCACACCACACACACACACACACACACATCCTCACAGTTTGCTCTCGTTCAGCGACAGTCGGTCCTTCAACATCTGAATCTCGGTGTTGCGTTCCTGGGAGGTGAGCTGGCTCTGGAACTCCTTCTCGCGGTTGTTCTGCAGCAGACCCTCCAGGTTCTTCACGGTGCCGCGCTCCTGGTCCACCTGGTCCAGCAGGCAGGCACTCTCCTGGCGCAAGTCCTCCACCAGCGACTGCAGCTGTGTGGGCACATAGACACGACCATGGATTAGGGGCTGGGTTTGTCACATAAGGATTTAGCGTGAATATATATGAAATATACGCTGATGAAAAGAAAACCTCAGAGAGAATTTTTTGGGGTAAATATGTCTGAAATATATACTGAAGAAAGAAAATGTCAGACAGAGAATTTTTGGTGTAAATATGTTTTAAAATATACGTTGACAAAAGAAAATGTCAGAAAGAGAAAACAGTGTCCGTCCCAGCATTCCTGCCACCAGCTTGCTATAGGATCACATACGTATGACCTATTGTTTTTCTTAGCCTTCATCGTGACTAATGGGCCTTACAGACCCATTTTTAATTCAAATATTTTTCTTAATCCGTTTTTCATCAGCATGTCCTGATTTTTTTTTAAATATGTCTCAGATGCTATTTACAATTTTGTACAATTTCTTTTATTTTTGTTCCTCTATGTAAAATAAAAGTGAACCACAAACGAGGTGCAAAATAATGCTTACTCAAAACACTGTACAAGAGAATTTACACGCAACAGAATTTACAACAAATGTGTCTCTTCAGACATCACAGCAATACACACAGAAACACACTAAATACAAAGAATTTTCCTTGTGAAAGTAGTTTTACAATACATTTACTTGTCCAAATGCCTTCCTTCTTCTTGGCACAAAAGACGCCCTTAAAAGCAGGAATCCCACATAAACAAAACAAAGCAAAAATTAGAAAAGCAATGAGTTAACCATGCCTCCAGAGTCGATAAGCCAAAGAGCAGCCACTCTTGGCATACATATCACTTCCACCTGTGAACAAATTTCTTCCGTCTCTGCATTTTTCCTGGCTGCAGAGGAGGGCAGGAGGTGTAACGTTTGAACAGATATGTACTTTGTAAAACCACTTTCAAGTTGGCCTCTTCAGCGTCCAATCCCAGATCAAGGCACTTGAAGGCAGACCAAGTTAACTATCCACTGAGCTTAAAACTGATCTTCAGATGACAGAATCAGGACGTCAACATTCCAAGCTGTGGCTAGACCCGTGACAACATGCTTCTGGATCAGGCAGGTTCTTCACAAGGTCTATGGCTGGAAGCCGCTTCCCACAAAAAAAGAAAACGATACACCACAAGGTGTGGGTGGGACCCAGAGAAGTACTGTCCTCAACTGCTGAACAAACCAGCTAGGGGCAATCCTGCAAGTCTTGGAAGCTTGCGCTGTGTTCACAGGGTGCTCTGCTAAGACATCAAGGGATATAACTGCTCCCTGGCAGATGCCATTGTATAATGACCATTGCATGTGACACGACAGAACTTTCATGGGAGTATTTCCATGGATGTACCAGCCCATATGACTGCAGAACCCACCGGCAAAACATGCCACTGTGAATTAACCGCCATGTGCATGCCACAGTCTCAAGCGCTGCTGTTCCACTGTTCTGGATCAGGCAGGTTATTCACAAGGCTTTTGTCTATGGCCAGAACCCCCCCCCCCCCCCCCCCCCCCAAACACCCCACCCCCAACAGAGACACATGAAGTCTGGGCTCTCACCACCCGTTCTGCCCTCTGGCATAGAACTGCGGGTTTCCCCGACATTATTCCTACACCAGGCTGGAAGTCTCAAACAACCTTTGGAGATTTCATCTCCGACACATGGCACAGGATGTGATCACCCTTGATAGTTCTGGGGCATCGCTGTTGCTCAAAACACTACCCCCTCACCACCCCCTCCTCCCACTGTTTACTCAGTTTGAAAGGCCTCTACCTTTCTTGATTTTTGGACCATATATGTTGATCTTTTTATTACTTGACTGGATGCTTTTTAGATTGTGTTTAAGTTGTTTTTAGGTTGTTATTTTCTTGAATATTTGAGGGAGAGCTGGGACTAGATAATTCACCTCGAGAAACGCCAAGAGGGATAGTCGTGTTGGAATATAC
This sequence comes from Conus ventricosus, assembly GCA_018398815.1. Taxonomy (NCBI): domain Eukaryota; kingdom Metazoa; phylum Mollusca; class Gastropoda; order Neogastropoda; family Conidae; genus Conus; species Conus ventricosus. Next base: position 65,740,664 of record CM031601.1, read on the forward strand.
GAAAATATCATGGAATCCATCTGCCAGTCTAGTGTTTGAGATGCGTCTGGTTGAAGCATGTCCTTATGTAAAGTGAACGTTTCTTTCCTCTCCTTTTCGATATTCAGGCATTTATTTGGACAGGTAAGTACAAGGAAAAGGAATTTTACTATAAACAGTGGTTTTCATGAAAAGGTTATCTTTCCCTATTCTAGGAAGCCCACCTGCCTCCCCACTTTATTGTAGAAGTGCGGGACCAACTGCACAGTTCACAAGAAATAATGGGCAACTACTCTGTATCTTATGATGAACTGGAGGCTTGGTTAGCTCCCCTGCTTCCCCCCCCCCCCCCCCCTCCAAATTTGTTAGCAAGTTCCTGATTGCAGGTGTTTAGTCACTCCCAGGTGAGATTAAGGCATTTGTAAAGACAGACAAGTATTTCATAAAACTATTTTTTATGTACGATTCTTTCATCTTGGGATACTGCGCTTCAAAACTTTTATTTTTCACACAAAACCCCAGCAAATAAGAGCTGAGCTCTTATCTCGCATATTCTTTCGGGTCAGTAAACGGTACTCCAAGAAGGGAACTCTGAATTACAAGAAAGAAGTGGATTTGTGACAAGGGAAAGTAATAAACAGAAAGTTGGAATTTTGGGTGTAGCTGGTCACTATAATTGTTGAAAAACAATTCACACTGTTTGCAGTATCTCAGCTCATTAACATCCAACCCATCCTGTGAGACAATATTTTTTGTCCGTCTCTCCCTTTCTCTTGTATATATGTATTTTTCTGTTTGTTCACCTACTGCTATATACTCCCTGAACATGCATACACTTTGACATAATTGTAATATGCATATTTTATTGAATGATACCTTATGCTATACCACACTGTATCCATGCAAAAGGGTAGTTACACGTACAAGCAATGTTTGTTCAACATATTGTCAACAGCTGGAAGAGGAAGGGAGGGGAGAGAGAGTGGATCTGGGTGGGAGGGAGCAGATGAGAGTTTGTACTAGGACGGTAGGTGGGGTGGAAATGTTTTTTTTTTCTTTCTTTTTTTTCTTCGCTGCGAAAAAACATTGTCTAATATGAATAAAAATATCTTTAAAAAGATCTATAAAAGACAGAAGATTGGCCACAGACAAAAACCATAAAACTGAGAGGCTCATCCACACAGAAACAGGAGGCACAGAGCTGAGCGGCGTCAAGAAAGTGTATGGGACTGAGACCCAGGAAATACAGAGACGGGTATGCAGCTAAACCGCCCCTCCTGCAGGCATGGGTTGATGAGACCTAACCATACAGAATCAGTTGATATATAATGAAAACAGGGTGATGATTACTAACACGCTGCCTTCAAGTCAGCCACCCGATCAGTTTTATGAAGAAAAGCTCCCACCTGTTCCTTCTCCATAAGAAGAGCGGCCTGTTTGCGCTGCAGCTGTTCTTTGATGCTGTCCAAGTGGGCGGTGTTCTCCTTGGCCGTCGTGTAGTCCACCCTCAGGACATTCTTGTCGTCTTCTGCCTGACGCAGGGTCTCCTCCAGCAGGGTGACGGAGCGTGTCAGGGACAGCACCTGCTGCTCGTAGGCCTGCTGGGACTGCACGTGCTGTTGAAACGAACACACCCACAGTCTGACAGCTTGGCGGAGGAGTGCATGTGCTAGGAAATTACACATGCACACACACACACACACTCAATGTCATGAGGTTGTTGTACTGTGTCACACACACACACACACATACTCTCTTTCTCTCTCTTTTCTTCTGAACAGGCATGCAGACACTCACATATGAGCACATCTGTTTAGACACACTTACACAAACCCAAGTCTGCTACAACAAGCATGAGCTCTCTCTCAAATCGAAGAACCACAAATCAGAATAAGGCTTATGCAATTGCATTCAGTGCAAATCCAACACATTTGACTCTATTATTTGAAAAAAAGTGTTTTTACATCCAACTGAAGTCTAATTTTCACTGTGTGTGTGGGGGAGGGGGGGAGGGGATCTGAAAGTGACTTTCATCTGTTACTAGTTTTAACTCTCCAACCCCTTTCATTAACACTTACAAAAGTCAAGGTTAAGCAGATCAGCATAATTGTGATGGTGTCAAAAACAAAAACAAAAAAGCTGAAACAGCTACGTAACAATTTTTCTCACAAAAGCTGAAACAGATACGTAACAATTTTTCTCACACTTACCTGTCCAAAAAATAAATCATCCCTATAATCCATACACCTTATCCCTACCTGGCATGGAACATTGTCATGATATCAAGATATAAAAAAAAATTGGTCAACCAAGGAGAAAACCATGCCTCTATACCCGGTTAGGCAGTGCAAGTGATTGCCAATAGTGATTTCACTTCACTGCACCATATTCAAACACAGCTCAGTTTTTTAACCTTTTCCTGACCAAGGGGGTAGGTGGGAGGACATCTTAGTGTTTGGACAGGTAAAGTAAAACTACTTTCAGTAGCAAAATTCCTTTTTTCCGTACTTAACTGTCCAAAGTTATGCCAGAATACTGAAAAAAGGACTAAGCACTCTCACTTGAATAGGAAAACATCAATCCTGTGCGAGAACATCTGTGTACAGTTCCCAAGGCCTAGAACTCAGCACAAGAGGCTGCTACAGGCACTTCATGAAAGTCTCCCATGCTTTGTGTTGAGGTGAGATGATTTAGTCCCTGCTCTTACTCAGGATAATGGCACAAAGTGACAGGCTGTAAGAATGTCTTGAGGAAAGAATTGCTCCAGTGCCAGATCAGGAAAAGGATAAGACTTCCTCCAAAGACATTCTGGCAAAGTGAGCACAGTGTCACTCCAAACACCCTTTCAAACATTTTTCAAAAGAACATTACTGGTAAATCCACCGGGCAGAATTCCACTGGGTTAAAGTTCGAAGGGAGACAGTCTATGACCCCTTCACAATGATAAAACAATGGTTATTGCTATTTCCAACAACAACAACAACAAAAAACCCTTGAGGCCTATCTTAAAAAAGTCCTCACAATACGTACTATGGCACAATATTGGCCTGGCTCTTCTTCTCTTGTTTATGTTTCTAACTTAAAAAGTCAACAGTAGCTAAAACTTCCAAAATACACTACATCTCCTTCAGAGATGAGACAAAGCTAATCTTTCACACACACACACACACACACACCCAGAGCCCCCACCTCCTGAATTTCCCGTTCCAGGTTGTCGATCTTGTCGTGCGCTCGCCTGAGCTCCGACTCCTTTGTGAGGATCTCCAGCCTCATGTTGGATCCCTCGCTCTCCAGCTGGTGGGAGTTGGTCTGGAACTGCTCTGCCTCCAGCGACAACTTGCGGTACTGCTCCAGCAGGTCTGCCCGTTCCGCTTCCTGCGGCACCAACATAGAAAAGAAAAGAGTTATACTGCAGGCAAAGCAGTCTCCTGGTCTATCTCAATCTCAGTTCAAATCTAGCACATCTAACCTTTGTTTCATGCATAAAATAGTAAGTGTGGGTGGAATATTTTTTAAACAATTTCCTTGCTGTATCAAGTGCTGCTTTGAGTATGCATATTTGAAATCATGTTGTAAGATTTTTTTTTACTTTCTTTTTTTTCTTCCACCACCATGAGCCAATGAAGTAGAACCACTCTGAGGCTAGATTCAGATGAAATCATTGTGGATGATCTTAGCAAGTCAGTCTTAACACTATCCCTGTGTACGCGTGCAGAGTGAGTTTTCCCTCCTCCCGCACACAGCCACACGCGCTAAAACCCCTGCCTATGTAGTGATTTGGGCATTTCTGGAATGTATTTTACTTGTTATGTTTGGTACGTGTTAACATCATGTTTGGTATGTCTGAAAAGAAGAAATCAAGGACTTTTAGACGAATGTACTTTCAAAACTCTAAGAGATCCTGCGTTGAGACAACACACTGATAAATGAAGTAAGCAAAACACACAGAAATAAAAACAAGTGCAGAGTTAGACGATCAGTGTTTAGTAATAGCATGCAGAAAAATTGAAACAAAAAAGCACTCACCTAATACACTTATGGTTATGGTGCTTTTTGCTATCAGTTACTATCCATTTTTAAACAGTTTCACAGAAATTGGGCTAGAGAGATTTTGCGAGTGAAGTACCTGTGTGTGTGTTACTGAACCAGTCGAATCAGGTGATTTGTCACTGAAATCATGAACATCTTGAAATAGACCTTCCTCATCTTCCCTATCATACATCCCTGAATACATTCTTCAATAACTTGTTCTAAAGAAATGATTTGCCGGCACCGAGTTGACATTTTGACAAGGAGACGAAAGGCTGGTGCCAGAAATGCGGTCAGTTCAGGTCGGAAAAACCCAGCACAAGTTTCAGCCACAGATAGCAACAGTGAACTTTTTGCTTGAACTTAAGAACTAGGGCATGTCAGGCTACCAGGAACCCTCTACTAAGTTATGGTGGGAGTTATTTCTCTCAGACCATTAGAGTTTGAATACTAAACTTTTTCTAAATAAGAACGCACGGATGTTGTGCACCATAGACAACAGAGCTCTCAGTCCGCGCACAGCACCGTGCGCGTCGTAAGCAGCAGAGCTATGAGCAACGCACTTAGCCATGCGCACCATAGGCTAAAAGTTAAAATATTAATACCACAGCCATATAAATGTACATAATCGCTGAAAACACATTTGAAAATGACATGGTCAAGTTTCATTTGCATTTTACTACAAATGTAATAATACAATCTGTTGAAATAAAAATTTCTGATGAAGTAATGAAGGATCTGTTCTGTCCCTATTTATCAAAGGACCATGCATCAATCGACAATTTGAACACAACAAAACGCTAATATGCTATAGAAAATAACATATTTCTGTGGCTGACAACCCTTTTTATGTGCCAATCCAGAGTTTTTGACAGTCTGAGTAAAGCAGCCCTGCCCTGATCTGTAAACTGAACTGCCGAAACACGCCAGGCTGCAAAGATTACACAACCCATTGCTATGTCCGGACTGAAAGGGTTAAATCAACAACACAACACAACACAGATCTCTTCAGAATACAAACGCGTCTCCAAAACACCTGTCCCATTTTCAATTCACTACATCTTATTTTAAAGTATACTTTGTTGTGACCAGACACAGAAAGTAAAGACTTTGTCGACTATCAAAGCATGAATTAGCACAAATATTTAATCTTTTTCAAACACAGCACAGTGGTTTTCCTATAGTACCTGTCAGACACAAGGGGTACACTTAAAAGTAAATAAGCACCACTTCTGTGACCACATGTTTCTGCCTGTTTTGTGTCACTGATTGCATTGCAAAGAGAATTTTTCTTGGTGGCATTTAGTTTCATATAACAAGAGGAATTTAGCTCAATTAACGATTGAAAACATACAAAATTTCACATGAACAGAGTAATCTTGTAAAGATAGGTGACAGACAAAAAAGAAGTGGATTGTTTGATTGAGACCAAGCAGAAACCAGGATAGAGAAAGAATAGACTGGTGTGATGGACTGTAGACTGGTGTGATGGACTGTAGAACGGTGTGATAGACTGTAGATTGGTGTGATGGACTGTGACAATTCATTGTTTAAAGCCCAGTCAGCAGCCAAGGCCATATCAGTAAGGAAGTGACAAGCTGATTGGGGAGAAAGCAGGACAATGCTGTGAGACAGCTGGGAGGAAAACAAGAAGATTGGGTGTCATGGACAGAGAGAGGGTTGTGACCTTGTTGGCCAGGAGGTCCTCCACACGCTGCACCTCCAGGATGTACTGCTGCACCTTGTCCTTCAGCGTCTCCCGCTCAGACATCAGGTCCTGCAGGTCGCCGCTCAGCTTCTGCAAACACACACACACACACACACACACACACACACACACACACACACACACACTCACACACACACACACACACACACACACTCACACACACACACACACACACACACACACACGCACACACACAGAGATTCCAAATGCCCCAGTGACCCAACACTTCAGTCAGCAGGTCTGTGTCAAGACTTCATCATTCATGAAAAGTTTTGCTTAATGCCCCACTCAATCACTTTCACAAGCTATCTCTGTCTCTCTTTCATCTCTGTGTCTCTCTCTCTCTCTCACTCTCTCTCTCTCTCTCACACACACACACAGACAAATTGAAAGAACATTCTATGCCGAAATCTCAGTTCTTGAATAACGTTTTTTTCTCAAGTTCAATGCTCTCTCTCTCTCTCTCTCTCTCTCTCTCTCTCTCTTCTCTCTCTCTCTCTCTCTCTCTCTCCTATACGAATAAAAGACTGTCTTGTCATCTCCCCCCCCATCTCCCAAGTAAAGGTTCTTCTCACACCCCTTCTTACTCTGTTACACACAGATAACTGTTTCCTGAAAGTTTTTACTAAGTTCTTAATAAACATTTTCATGCCCACCCTTCTCTTCACTGATTTTGGAGAAATTTGAATTTACCCATTTCTTCAGATTTAATATCACTGATCAGCTGACCTCAGTCATAGTGAGACAGGAACAGACAGGGCATCTGGCAATTATGTCTAGTAGACAATGTAAATGAGCACACAGTTATTCTACAAGGCATGACAGAATCAGAAAAAGACAGTTAAAAAAAAAAGACAGCAAACTGTAATGTAATATCTCGAGTTGTTTATCCCCTATCTCACTGTGAAATATCACTATTTTAAATGAAACTTTGTACAATACACAGCAGAACTATAGCTTCACTGATAATGGCAAACAGATCGAATTATGATGTATATATACCTTCTTTTTTACATATACTGAACAACTTACGGATTTTGACTTACTCCTTAACTATGTTGACCGTCTACACAAACTGTGTTCACAAAGCTCTGCACTTTTCTAGTCTAACTGAGAATGCTTTGTGGAGAAAGGAACAAGCACTCTGCAACTTGTGCAGCACCCCCTAGTCAGAGCTCAGGGGTCATGGCATCTGGACAAGACCCTCACCTGATTCTCTTTGGTCAGGACATTGAGGTCGTCCTGCAGACAGCGGTTCTCCTGCATGGAGATGTCCCGCCCGCGGCTGGCCTCCTGCAGGTCCTCGCTCACGCTCTCCACCTGCCGCCGCAGGCTCTTGATCTCGCGGTCCTTGAGGGATAGGTTGTCATTGGAGTGGCTGTCATGGAATCCCCAAAGGTTATTAGGTCCATCAGTTTAGACGTGTACAACACTCCACATGCATCCCTAGGTCTTACGCCTCACATTCAAACAAACCAGTTTCTTTAGCTGTTTGTCCTATAGTTGTGATTTAAGATTTCAGTTTGATTCCGACGGTAATTTCTGTTTATTTCACTTCTTTCTAAATACACTCATGTTTTGCTTCAGCTTTCATGATGCATATTTCTAACACTTTCTTTTTTAATACATACTGGTTGGTTTTATGCTGCCATGTCAGTAGAAAGAATGGAAACATTCAATCAAAACAATTATGAAAACAATCACCACACTATCAAAATTAATTGAAAAGAGCATCATCCTATGCAATTTTTCAGCTTGGCTGGAATTTCAAACACATTTGTATACATCATTAGCAGTTTACTGCTATTCAATATTTAGGACACAGCTAAACAATCAGTCTAATTTTCCTTTTTTTCCGTCCATGTTCTAAGAACCATGTATGAAATACGACAACATATTCCAATTACCAATATTGTTATTACATAACATTGCGTGGCACCTTTTTAAGTATCCGACATGTTTACAACTGTAAAGCTAGCCAAGACAATGAAATATAGTTCAATGACTTGGAATGCCACTGCATCCTGTGCACTGCACTGTACTACCCTACTGACAGCCAAACTGCACGACAAGTGTTCCTGACATTATAATAATCTATTACAGTACACAACAATAAATTAAACAATACAAAAACATCACATGTAACAACTTATTGTTTTGTAGGCTGTTTTTTTTAATGTGATCGACATATATATACACATACAATACATACATATATATATAAACATGCATATATATAAAACAATACAACATGCCACCATACAACATGAATTCGAAACTTACTGTAACTGAGCTTCCAGTTCTCCCACTCTCACTTTGAGGTCACTCAGTACCCGCTCCTAAAGAACATAGAGGTCACAGGTCACTGACGAACATTCAGGCGCAAAGCCATGTGCAGCTCACACTGCCCAGTGTTTATCAGTTCACTTCACGGCTACTGGTCATGGTGGGGCAGTGGTTAGCATCACACACTATCCAATTTTACTTACTTACCGGTAAATGACGCGACTTCAAGCATTTTTCAAATTTCCAGACTAATGCTGCAGGTGTCAGTATCTCTCTTGTCTGGCTGAAGCTGTACGGATTATAAAAGGAAGCTGCTTCTTCTTCTTTCTGTTGATGTCCACCTTCATCCTTTCGAAGGTTCTGACATGAGGGTAGCTCTGGGTACAACCATGTAGTGAAGCCGCAGAACAAAACAGAACTCCATAGTAAAGAATGTCTCCATGTCTGTGGCCCTGCATGTCCAGGTCTGTTCTGTATTCCCCATTAATGATGAAGCCTCTGGTCAGTCTGTGTTAGTCTTCAGTGCTACCACAATGGCGCAGAAGTGTAACACTAGTTCCACTCTGGTGAGTCTGTGTTAAGCCTTCAGTGAGACCACATACATCAGGACAGTTGGAGGGTGTGATGGTAGTCCCCCTGTATTGAGTCTGTGTTAGACTTCTGTGCAACCCCGCTCATCAGGAAAGCTGATGGACGGGTGTGGTGTTAGTCCCCCTCCAGAAGCTCACTCTGTCTGGCTCAGTGACTAAGCAACTGTTGGCTGTGTCCTCTTCCATTGCCATTCTCTGCCATGACTATCATGATGGTCATTCTGATTCACACACACATACCAACACCTAGCATCATGCTGCTGCAGTCCAATAATGACCATTGTCCCCTGGGTACTGCAGATGTCTACTGGGGTGCATGGTGGATACCTTGCAGCAGTCTACATGTCACCAGTCCAGAGAATGTAATTAAAATTGTAATCCAACATGGGCAATCCTGTGACTAACACAATTACAGTGTTCAGAAGGGGACCAACATAGTGTTATACTACAACAGACTTCACTCTGCACTTAAGAAGCCATGACGCCTTTGGTGGCCTTTGTGGTGACATCATACTGGTAACTCCCTGTGAAATGTGTTGCTGCAGGAACTGCCAACATAAAAAATCTGGATGCTGCTGCCATTGCTGCTGCTGCTGCTTGTATGTGTGTGTGTGTGTGTGTGTAGGTGTGTGTGGAGGGTAAGCGGTGGGGTGGTAAAGGGAAACATAAACAATGGCATGAGAATAACAACACAAAGAAGGCATGGCAGAAGACGGCTCAAAGCACAACATCACTTCTTGCAGCACAACTAGGAACCAACAGCATCCATTCTCTAACCTGTCAATTGTGCTGTTTCAATACTCTCATCAAACATAGTTTCAATGGACAATAAATTCATCCTTGTTCAAGACTCCCTCTCTTCAAAGGTTTTGTTTTGCTCTCTAACCTTTCTCCCTGGTCTATATGAAACTGATATTCCAGTTACTGCCCCTTCCCATCCTTGTGGCGACGCGACACGATTGTGATTGGCACTGCCTCTGCCTGATCTTCCAGCCGGCCAGAGTCTGCCTCCAAGAAACTTGAAGCAAACCAGTAGTTTTAAACAACCCTGAATACAGTGCAGTCTACACCAAACGTGTTGTACTTAATGAAAAATGGATGCTGAGTTTAGCTGTGTAGTTATAACTTGATCGCCCAATCTTCAGGTCGAGACGAGCGTCGAATACCCCTGGCCCTACCATGGTCAGTCTGTCCACTTGAACTGGCTACCAAAGTAAAATCCAGCACTGACGCAATTTCTTCATGGTCTTCTTCATCACTTCCAGTACCACTGTCACTTTCTTGAGGCGAAAAAGACACATCAGAATTCCTGTCGGCAAGATCTAGCTGATGAAGAATTTCTTCTCTCTCTGCATTGGGCATTTTCGATCCGTTTTTATTTCAAAATCGCACACACAAAAACTGCGTTTTCAAACTTCACATTCCCAAACAGGACTAACCCTACAAGTGAAGCAACTCAACTGCCACCAAAAGTGCCTACAGTTAAACCAAACCCAAGTTTTAACCTTAAACGACTGCTACGAGTATACTCGTAGTTCCTCCATGTGCGTTGTTGGCTGACTACAAGTACTGACTACAAGTACACACATAGCTCGTCACGGATGTGTTAAAGGTTCTGCTGTAAGAGTCCACATCACGCAGCCTACCCTTTCATGCAGCTCGGCGTTAAGCAGGGACACCTTCTCCGTCTTGTCGTCCACAGACACCTGCAGGCCGTCCTTCTCGCGGTCGACGGTGGCCAGGGTGGTGCGCATGGCGGACAGCTCGTCGCGCTGCACGGACAGGTTGTGCTGGGTGTGGGCCAGCTGGTCCTCCACTGTCGTGCACCGCTCCTCCTGCTTCTGCAGCTCCTTCTCTCGCCGCGCCAGGCGGTGCCGCGTCTCGTCCAGCGCTTTTTCTGCGTCCTCCAACAGAACTCTGTAAATGGTACATTTCTTTTTGGTAGTTTAGTTTTATAGATGAGCTTTATGCCGAATGTGCGAGTTTGTACGTACAAATAATTTGTAAAAATGCTAAATGCTTTATTACAGAAAGCAGAATATGTGCATCTGGCATTGCTGTATGAATGTCAATTTTCTTTCTTCTGACATTAATGTGAAAATGCTTGTCTGCAAAGTAGTTCAAAAGTACATCAACATTCAATCTCTTATAACGGGAGCCATGGCATGCTTCATTTTAGTTACATTTCTGAAGCCCTGTCAATGACAGAATGCTGATAACTCCTTTTTAAATCATTTCATTCATCTAAAATCCTTTCATCCTAGTTACTGATTTATTTATCCATCACCTGTAAAGCCTGCACACTGTGGTCTTGTAACTTAGAAGATGTGGTGTAGTGTAAATGGACTAATCCGCATACAGTAACAACACTTTGATGACTCTGAAACTGTAACCAAAACTCCAGAATATAAATTTCCCAACATCCAGGACTGTCTTATGTATCTCTACTTAATAGCAGTGAAAAGAAATCAAATTTCTGCTGCCTATACATGTTACTTGTGTATGAGCTATGTACATTTTATATAAATTTTGCGGTCCGTCCTTTTTTTTGTTGTTAAATTCTTCTTCCCTTACAATGAAGCAGAAAACTAAAAGGAGATGAAGACTTATGACGGCATACCTGAGCTGGGCAGCTGACGCCTTGGCACGGGCCAGCTCGTCGTCCATCTGGTTGAGGCGCAGACCCTGGTCCTTGGTCTGCTCCTCGTAGGCCCTGTTGTCATCTTTCAGGGCTGTCATCCGCGCCAACAGCTCCTCCCGCTCCGACTCAATCTGTGCAAGGTTAGCAGGGATCAGATCACCCCAACAGGGTCTGTGATGGGCACATCATCAACAGTGCTGGTACCGTCTGTGTCTTGGTCGAGGTATGTCACTGGTTAACAGAGAAAACTGGCAGTGTTCACTTCCTCTGGAAGTGTGTATGCTTGGTCCTCGCATCACTCTTCAACCCCACTTTGTGCAACCATGGAATACAAGGTCACTGAGTACTTATCTGACGTTCAGTGTGCATGTGAACCAAGAGTGTCCAGCTACAGACAGGTACACACGTCTCACAGAGGGCTGCCCGACTGCACAAGGCAGACCAGCATGTGGGCATGTTTGGGAAATACCGCAGCCTGCCCTCATGGCAAGAGCAATATTATCCAAACATCGGCTGCAGAGAAACAGAAGTTCAGCATCATCATTACTGCAGCATGACAGCTCATTTCACCAAACTACCATTTCAAGTTGCTGCTTATGACCTCAACATTGTAATGCATCATGCCAGGCAATTAGCTGAGGCAGAAGGCTTTGGCCAGTAAGAATGAAGCACACAGGTTGTCTAGGTTTCGTCACTTGGGCAACAAAACATCAAACGACCAAAACGTGTATCTCCCAGTTTCTTCGTCACTCAGTACCTTACAGAAGTAAAATTTAATCACTGTTTAAAATGGACCACCTATTAGGCCTGGAGGCAGGTATTCTGCTCGTCAAACTTGGCACCTAAGTGAGTCAGAACAAAAATCCCCACCCCCACCCCCGCCCTGTTGTCTTTACTTTCAAACACAACATTCTGCTGAGGCTTTAATCTACCACCTTAAAACCGAGAGTCCAGTGTTGTCACCAGTCAGCTATCACACTCCTCACAGGGCTAGTGACCATAATCTGGGACTAGTGTGATTCGTTTGTAAGCAACACTACAACAAGTTCCACACCCTCTGATGTTAAGTATAGTAAAAGGGGAAGGTGGTATCTGTGAAAATTCATGTTGCTCACAACTGCAAAACTTGAGCTTCTTTTACAAAAGCGCAATTGTTTAAATATCTTGACGCTAAAAATCAAAACATATTTCAACTTCTTATAGTTTTACTACACTCAATGCAGACCTAGCAAGCAGCCAACATAAACTTACCGTGGCCAGTGAATTTTCCAGATCCTCAACACGCTGCTCCAGCTTGGCACGTTCTGACAGCGAGGACTCTGTGGCAATCTGCATTGTAACTCATCATAAATGGGAGTTAAAATAAAACCAGCATATCGTAGATATAAATAAAAAAACCCATTTAACTTTGGATCAATGAAACTGAGACAAAAGATATGATCTGAAACACCAACATGAAGGCAGGCCCGATACAGCCTCAGTGTTTAGCTGAGCAATAACAAACAAGTATATGAGGCACACTCTGTGGCCCAATTGCCCAGAAGATTACAAAATTGAACAAATCACAGACTCCAACATTAAAGTTAATCTTCATAAATTAAAGTGACAGAAATCAAAAACAAAAAGATGAGGTTTAGACAGTCTCGTTTGTAATTCAGTTTCTTTCCATTTACAATTTAGTTTCCAGTAATCTTTGATACAAATCATATAACTGTTGCCTTGAAGGGTGAAAGGTCAAACAGGAAATCTTTCTGAATTATTAATTCAGCCAATAATTTTTGTGCTCATGCACAAAAAATAGTAATTTCATCCGTTGGTTACACAAAAAACAGCAACATTCTTACTCTCAATTTGACTGGCATGAATTATTGCCCTTCATACTATTCTTGATATGACTGAAAACAAACAAAATAATTGATAGAAAAGCAAGTCATAACTGGACAAAAAAATCTGAAAATACAAGTCTTTGAGTTACACAGAGACAACAAATAGTCTTCAAGATACTACACAAATACATATACACTCAAACGCCGCACGCGCGCGCGCGCGCACACACACAACACACACACACACACACACACACACACACACACACACACACACACACACACACCTCTCTTCTCATGTGTCTCGTCTAGACAATATACAGTGACAGTTTGTCCTGCCATGTCATGCATTGCCATGATGATGCTCCCACCATACCTGATCCGCTCCCTCAGGCTGTCGCGCTCCGTGGTCAATCGACGGAGGTCAGAAATGGCATCGTCCCTCTCGTTCTCCACACGCCTCAACACGGCCTGAGCGGCCAGGAGGTCTTGGGGGACTTGGGGGAGGAGATCAACTCACGGCGCAAAAGCATCAGCTCCTCCTTGGCCTGGACAGAAAAGAAATGGACAGGTTTCTTCTCAGGAAGAGGAAGTCATCAAAAGAACAGAAAAAAACGAAATGCCTGCGCACAGCAGCTTACCATCCATCCTATCTCGGGCCTCAAATGAGGCTACTCACATTTTGAGTATTCCAGTCTATGAGTATTTTTCAGTGCCAACGGATTTCCACTGACAGACAACAGCAGTTTGCTAGGGCTGCAATACGATAAGTCAGGGTGAGGCTGTGAATGGGGAGCCGAAGTAAGTAGTGCAGGGTTAATGCCACTGAAGAGGCACAGAAGGTGAGAAAGCAAAAAAAAAAAAAGTTGTGAATCTTGGTGATTATGCATCATGTTCATTAGTTTGGTTTAGCCAAGTTTTGTGAGAGAGCGTGTGTTAGGTTAGGTCTTCAATTTAACGTCTATACACATTATGTGATATTAGACAAACATAATCTATAAGAATAACATTAACAGCAACAGCAAAAAATGAATAACTAACTATAAAACATCGAAGAATAACCGGTCATAACAAGGACGTTACTAAAACACCAGTTCCCATTTTACAAAACAGAAAAAATAGGACTTTGATGCAATGAAACAGCAATTTTACACATTAGTGATAAATCGGTTACAACTGTATCCAGAGAACAATTAGGTAGAGGTGGTAGATGAGGTTTTAACTGTTTGCAGTGGAAAAGTATGTCGGAATTTGATACCATTTCACCACAAAGGCATGTTATATTTTTGCAAACTTTGTCTTAAAAGCGTTCAGTTTGATCTTATATATTAGCGAAATTATGATTCGAGAAAACGGCAAACTACATTGATAAAAGAATGAAGTGTGTCAAAGTTTAATATCTGGTTTATGCGAGTATCAAGAGAACATCCCGAATTTTGTAGTTTTTTCCTAAAATGTTTCCAGCATGCATTTTCTAGAAGACTGTATCCCTCATGGATAGACAATGGGATACTGATAACCTCCGACCCTCTAGTATTTTTCGCTCCCCGTTTTGCTGCTCTGTCTACTCTCTCATTAAACTGAATCCCACAATGAGAAGGAACCCAACAGAAACTAATTCTTGTTACCCCTAATAATCAAGAAATGTATTAGGTGATGAATTTTCTGTAATCAGATCTTGTCTTACTATAGGGTTTGTTTTACTTAGGGCGAATAAAACTGATTTTGAATCGACGCAAAGAGGACGTGGAATATTGGATTTGAAAAGTCAAGTAGAAAATACAAAGCCATTAGAATGGCAGTTAGTTCTGCTGTAAAAAAATTTATCTGTTTTTTCCCAAGATAAGATTTTTCAGTTTTCAATGAAGGAATTGTAAATGCTGCACCTGCTTCTTTGGTATCCAAAAGAGACCCATCTGTATAAATTTTAAGATGAAAGGGATACGAATTTTCAATATACTCATTTACTATTTGGCCTATCAGGTTTTCATTGTCACTTTTTTCATCGACGTATGGCTAATATCAAATGATGCTCTTTGAAGTTCCCATGGTGGGATGGGAGATGCGGGAAGTTTAGGTCGATTTATATCGCCGAGGTTAACTTTTGATTCACTGAACAGATCTGAAGTGAAAGTTCCAATATTTTTGAGTGAAGAAATTGATTTTGCCCTTTTTGGGAAGCTAATGTCAGATCTCAAACCGACTTCATTCTCAACGTTGCTGTCACGTGTTGAAATTCGTAAGACATATTTTGCGACAGCTAGCTGTCGATGTTCATCTAATGGTAATACTCCTACTTCGCTATATGTTCCCAAAGATGATGCATGATATGGCACACCAAGAGCCAGTTTGAACGCTGTGTGTGTGTGTGTGTGTGTGTGCGTGCGTGTGTGCGTGTGTGTGTGTGTGTGCGAATGAAAATGTATGAAAAATAACATGGAGTACCAGGACCAACTCATGGTTGTCTGTAAGAAACAACCCACCCATCTGGTTAACAGTACCCCTGTTACACCTACAAAAGATAACAATGGCTGTTAATGACCTATCACACAGGCCAACAAACTGATCCTGCTCAGTGGTTTTACCACCTCCTGATACATGTTGTTCAACTTGTCACGTTCAGCCGTCAGCACCGACACATTGGCCTGGATCTGAAAGGCAGGCAGACATCAACACTAACCTTAGATCCAATACACTGGATGGACACACACATACACAGAACATGCACACCAATTTGCACAAACATTTAAATAAAACAGACCAATCCTTTTTCACATGCAAACACATTTTAAACTCCCTTCCCGCATCCCACAAGCACACACTTATATATGCACCCATGCAATCAAGTACTTGTGAAAACTCAACCATACAGATATACACTAAAATATGAAAGAAAAGCACAACAGCAGGTGATTAGTTCTTCCATGAAAAATAATTTCCATTTTCACTGCAGTAATAGCCAAAACAAACTCTGATACAATAAACTTCCAATAGGACACATTGCTGTAATAATGTAGCTCATTTGGGTTAAAATCATTTTAAACCAGCCGCTGTGGCGAAGTGGTTAGCGTCGCGGACTCCCGCTGGGAGGTCGTGGGTTCGAATCCCATCAGAGTCATGTGGGTTTTTCTGCCCCGACCGGCTCCTACCCAGGGTTGAGTTTGCTGCGGACTCAGTTGGGAAGACTGGGACCACACAGTCGAGTTTCATCCACTTAATGGATGCGTTTCTGAGAGTGTTGCTCAAATTCCCTGACCAACACTGCAGGTGCCTGTATCTCTCGGGCCTGGTTGACGCCGGGATATATCATGAAAGGAAGCGTAGAGTACAGCCCTGTCATGTAGTCTCAGACCGAAATGGAAATCCGTAGCATCATCTTAATCATCCTCATTCTCATCGATCAGCATTAAAAAAAAAAAAAAAATGTCTCAAATTCTGTGGCCCTTCATGCCCTGCTCTCATGGTGACCTCAGTTTCGATGTCCTCTCCAGTCTGTGGTCTTGGTTTGGTTCTGTCGGGGTCACCGGTATCGGTGAGTCCATGGGGGCTGTCGTTGGAACGGACGTGGTGGCGCCCTCTGGAGGGAGAGCTCGCTCACGCCGGCTCCGCGACAAAGCAATTATTGTCGTCAGTAGGGGGCTTAGTAGGTGGTGTCCTGCGTATGTTAGATCAGAACAGGCGCCACTGAACACCACCGAAGTGACTCGGCAGCAGTGCAGTGTCTCCCCCGGTGGGTTGCCTCTTGACGACTTGACATTGACTGCCCCCTGTGGATTGTCGGTGCCGGGGCTGCGGCGGGGCCGACCGGGCTGTGGCTGTGGACGGGGTGTCGGAATGAGCGGCGGGGTGTGCACTGCCTCTGAGGTGGTGCAGGGGTTGGGACCACAAAAAAAACAACAACAACAAAATCATTTTAAGTGTTAAAGTATAGTGGTTGCATGTGGAAGTCAAAAACATGCAAATAACTGTTGAGGCACTGAGCTGCTAAATGAATGCAACAAATGGTGAAGTAATGAGCTACAACCTGTTGGCCTTCTCTAGGTAAAACAACAAAAAGAAATGAGTAAATGAATGAATGACTAACTAAATACAGGAAATAAACATACAGCGCAGAAAAAAAACAAGTGCAGATGAACAAGTCTTCAGTCACTATAAAAATGACTTAAGGAGGATAGGGTTGGGAGGAGGGGAAAGGAGAGATGGCATAAACAGGATATTGACTATGAACATTAAACCCTTAACTGAGAGCAATAGGAATCACCAAGTTCTGTACTGTGAATTGAAGCATTTGTTTTTGCTAGACCATGTTTATGCATCTCCTGGGTGGGAAAACTGTTCAGTGGTCACAGTCTTCAGCAGTTGTGGCACTCCATCCACAGTATCTGAAGTACAAAACCACTGATAATTTTGTGGTGTGTCCAACACCATGGCAGAAAACATCACAATCCAACACACTCCCAAAGGGAACAGTGAAGGACAGAAAAGGGAAATGGAAGAAAATGATATAACGAAATAAGGCACCGACAACAAGTTGTGAATTTTTCCCCATGTGACTGAGAAGTAGAGCAGTGCTCTCTTTTGCCGTCAGCTTTCTCTTCTGAACAAGAGGCCTCCAGACGTCCCAACTGTCCCAAGGAAACTGTCACCCTTATCATCCTTGGCAGAATCAACCTGAGTACTGAGGTGGAGGAATTCTCGAGAGGCAAGTTTCGCTTGACCACCAGATCAACTGTGTACCTGGAGGTAGCATGACATGTTATAGTGTTGGACAGTCAAACAGTGGGTGACAATTAAATAGGAGATGGATGGAGATAAAGGCAATCAAGTTTTAAACTGAACATGTAGGTAAAGGGGAAAAAAAAAACTGCTACCCTGAGGATGAGCCACAAATATTGCTACAAAATATACTTGAACACTGTAGGATGGAAAAAGTGTAAAGAGGCAGACAGAACAAAACCGTGCAGTGAATCCAAACGACGTTTCTGGCCATTGGGAGTAACTCAGTGCTTTGGGGAGGGAAGAGAGCCAATTGACTAGCAGACAAATAGGCCTGTTCATATAGGTCACGGCCGCGCCAACCCACTCACAGCCACAGCATTTAGTTCATTCAACGCTTTCCTTTTGACCCCAGCTAGGCGCGTAACGAGTCAGCCACCGCACTGTAACCAGACGCGCGATCTTTCCTCAGCGAACCGCTTTGTGTTTGGACGCTTCGAGACTGGTGCAACATCTTTAAGTTATATTTACTGTACAGAGGTTTTTTAACTATAATTTCTGTATGAAAGCAATGGCGCAGTGAGTACTTGAGAGTGTGACAAAAGCTGGCATTTCAGTCTTCTCTGTGAGTACCATAATTAAGTTCGTGTTTAAAACTTTCTGACAGAACTTTGCGACCAGCGCAACCTGTGCTGCGCGCGCGCGCTGTGCGTCGTTGGCCGGCCTGGTAAGCGAATAGCAAAGACGGAGTAGACGGCGAACTATCTTTGGCCGAATTAGGTCAGGCTTTTGTCAAAAATCTTTGTGAATGAAAAGTTAGTTAGCAT
>CM031601.1:65764286-65774286 GCA_018398815.1 Conus ventricosus
AACTTTCCCACCATCACCTTTCCACAGCTAAAGATTTCATAAATGTGAAATGGAAAGGCAAATTAGAGAGCAAGGTACAAATATGGAAAAGAGGGGAAAACAGAAAGAGAGAAAGACAGAGGCGAGAGACGGAGAGAGAGAGAGAGGAGACAGACAGACAGACAGAGAAGAGAACAAAGAGAAAGAGACACGAGACAGAGAGAAAGACATAGAGACAGAGACAGAGAATCAAACAGCCAGCCAGCCAGCCAGCCAGCCCACCAGCAAGCCAGACAGAGAATGACAGAGAGAGAATGAGACACCTAACCTTCTTTGTGGCAACAGTAGACTTGTCGCGCACAGGACTGGAAGACCTGGAGGAAGGCTTGGACAGCGGCACGGCACCCGGCTCCCCACGCAGCATCCTCTGTAGGATGTCCGTCTGCTGCTTGTAGTAGTCCCGCTCCTCCTCAATGCTCCGGATGAAAGCATCCAGCTTGCTGGGGATCTTACCCTTCTTGGAGGCCGGCCCGTTTTTTCCTCTTCAGGCGCTCAATTTCTAGCACCAGTTCTTTCTCTGCAAAAGGAATTTTCTTAACTAAGAGCAGTTTTTATGTACACTTGTCTGTCCAAACAAGAGTCCTATTCCTACTGAGCCTGAAAAACGCCCTGACCCTCGGTGAAAGTAAGCATAGAGCATAGCCCTGTCAAGTAGTCTCAGACCAAAATGGAACTGCACACCGTCAAGTTCATCATCCTCAGTCTTGTCGAAATCAAATTCTGTGGCACACTCATGCCTGCTCCCACAGTGACCCCAGTCCTGATTTCCTCTCCATGTCAGCACCCCTGGCAAGTTCTTGTCGAGTGTCGAGATCGTGGGTATTGGCAAATTCATGGAGACTGTTGCTGAACGAACATGTTCTGGAGGTGGATGCTCGTTCACACAGGTCCCGATTGAGCGATCATCGTCATCAGAAGGGGGCTCCGAAGACAGTGTCCTGTGCATGTTGGGACAGAACAGGCACCACCAAACACCTCCAAACTGACTTGGCAGCAGTGCAGTGTCTCCTTTGGTGGTTGCCTCATGACAACCTGGCACTGACAGCTCCCTGTGGATTGCCTGTGCCAGTGTTGCGATGGGATAAGCCAGCATGATGCTATGGATGGACAGCTGGAATGAGTGGTGGGAAGTGACGCCGCTGAGGTGAAACAGAACATGAAGCGGAAAAACAAAAGAAAGAAAGAAAAGAAAAAGGAAAGAAAAAGAAATAAACAAGCCCTCACCATTGGCAGTCAGCTTGTTGTTTCGCTGTGTCAGGCGTTTCTTTTCCTCTTGTATTCGGTCCAGTAAGTCTTCCAGCTTGCGGTTGTCAGTCTCCCGAACAGAAAGCCTCGTCTTCATGTCCCCGTAGTCCTTGCCCAGTCTTTTGTTTTCCTGCAATTCCACATCTTGTAAGGATAGTGTATTAGGATAATGCATATGAGCACACGCCCTCAAAAATACAAACAGGAGCATTTTCTAATTTGCATTTTGCTCAAATAATTCCAGCAGCTTGCAACAAAATTACACATTACAACAGACAGTAGTAATGACTACTTTGTCATCTGAAAGAAATCCTCTGCTTATTCCTGTCTTTGGGAGTGATACAGTGTCTGTCACCACTGTTTTCTTCAGAGCACTGCATATGCAAGCACCATGAGCAAAGTTCAACAGGTGAACAATGTTAACTGGGGTCAAAGCTTAAAGAACGGCATGTGACACAAATTTTTCCATTCAGGATTTCATCAAAATCACTCTGCCATAATTCAATCTAAACTACACAAAAAGAATTCTGACAGGCTAATAGAAGGCAATAAATTGGCAGAACATTTCTTCCGACTTTGAAGTTCATGTCGCTGCTGCCTCTGAAAATATTTTACTGTTCCGTGATCCAGTACCAGATGCCAGCAAGCTTCATGTTACGACAGCCAGGTATGATCAGCAGATCTACTGCCATGTTTTGCAAAATCAATTCCTTGCAGCCAAGTAAACTTTAAAGAACATGGTCGATTTCCTCCAGAGGTCCATTAGTAGAGGGAAAAGTATGAGGATGGCCACCAGAACAATGCCTGCACAGCAGACGTCCTGCAGACACCACTCTTGCAAGAGGACAGCTTACTGATTGAATGCAGTATAGTCCACATCACTCACACAGGAAAAATCAGCAGGGGCAGTCAAACGGTTCATTATTGACAGTAGCATGGATCCTTAACTCTTTCATTCATACTTTTCTATGAACCATTACTTCCTCTTGTTCCTAGATCCTTATAATATGAGTATTCCCTTCATTCCTGGATTTAGAGAAGAAAAAAAAAGAAGTGTAAAGTGAGAACTGCCATGTATGCAGTAGCAAACCAGCCAGAATAGAGCGGCGACCACTTTCTCACACTTTAGGGGCCGTCTAGCATCCATTCCATTCATAAACACTGCCGCGTGAGCGACCCGGTCAAGACGTGTAACGATGACGCGACTCGCGCGAAGTTCAAAGCGCTCACCGCGAGAACCGATTTTCCAGGCTGCAGGAAGGAAAGGAGAGATTTTGTGCTGCCTAGTTTTCCAGGCTGCAGGAAGGAAGGGTAGGATTTAAGGAAAAGCCTACCTGGAGTGGCATGGAGTATTCCACAAGGGTAACTCTCAAAGGTAGGCAAAGACAGATGGAAGCGTGTGGCGCTGGTATCAAACAAGCAGAGGCAGCAGCAGCAAGGTCTTCAACCAAGTAGAACATCTTGTTAAATCCTGCTCAGAAAAGATTCCCTGCCTTGATGTTCATGAGGAAGAGGGAGGAAAAATCCACGTAAGATTAGGAAGAGACCCCATCATCCATAGAACTGCACTAGCAGAAATTCAGAGCTGAAAGTTTCACAGCCGTGTTAAGGCAGAAAAGATGGTGCCTGAGGGTTGGGAGAAGAATCTTCAGTGTGCACACACACACACGCACACACACACACACGCAAACACACACGCACACACTCACACTCACAAACACACATGCACACACACACACACACACACACATGCACACACACGCGCATGCACACACACACACACACGATTTTCAAAACATTGTTTATAGCCACACCTGTCCTGCTTCAATCTTCACACTCATGAACTATGACAGAGCAAATCACACATAGGACTCTGCTTACCGCCCTCAACTGTGCAATAGTATTGTCCAGGTCTTCCAGTTCATGTCTGGATTTTTCCAGTTCATTCTGACAGACAGAAATAAACCAGTCACCTGATCAGTCACATAGCAAAGCCCTTCTCCAGGAATATTCACCTGAATACATTACTGTCTAAGAGACTAGCATTAAATTTTTGTTTCAAAAATAAGATTTTCTTGTCTAATTTAAAAGATTTTTTATGATATGACTGTATGACTGTAAAAATCAAGAAAAACGAACCAGTGTTTTTTCTGTGTTCCAATCACACTAGAATTTACACCATATTGAGCAGGTGTAGATTAATATTGATGTTTACAACTTTGAAATAAGACTGGATGACAACTTCTTCAAAGTAGTCAGTATTCATAAATGAGCTCTGTGTGTGTGTCTGTGCAAGTATGTGCATATATGTGTGTGTGTGTGTGTGTGTGTGTGTGTGTGTGTGTGTGTGTGTGTGTGCGCGTGCACACAAGTGCGTGCATGTGTGCATGCATGTGTGCGAATGTGTGAGTGTACAGATAAATGCATGTTCATCAACATGTGTATGTGACAGCTGCATATGAGCAAAGACAGGGCTGTCTGTCAGCATGTGCACACAGATACATTCACTCATCAGAAATGGTAAACCCAGACAATATAAAAAAATTACACAACCACAAACATTCTCTCTTTCTTTCTTTGTCTCTCATGCATTCCATAATTATGTGTGCCTTTTTTCTCTCTTTCTCTCCATTTTGTACTGTCTTGGATAATTGACCTTAGCAAAGACAGACTGGGAAAAATAGGCTCTGCCTAAAATCTTAATCCTGACTGAACAATGTTTCTCTCTCTCTCTCTCTCTCGCTCTCCCCCTCCCTCTCTCGCACGCACGCACGCACACACACAAACAGTAAACATTATGCCACTGCACAGTCTCTGCTACATTCAGCTTTGATGTCTACTCCCACCAAAGTTGATGTGGCAGACAGGGAAAAACAATACAGGAGACTGGGTGTACGCAACCTGACACTACACTGAAGCCACCAGAATGGCCAACTGTTCAGACAGGCAGCAACGACGGTTCATTTTGATGCTGGTTGCCAGCAGCTGTGTGACCCTACAATGTCCGACAAGATCTCAGTGTCTCTGTTACCCTGACTCACCTTGGCCTCCCCATCTCCCTGTCGGCCGCCTGCACCACCACATCTTTGTCCACCTGGAGTTTGGTCGCCCCGTGGTCCACTTCCTGTAGCTGGCATTCCAGTTCCAGGTTGCGGCTCTTGGCCCGAGCGAGTTTGGACTCCACATCTTCGGCGACTATCTGAGAGTCTGTCAGTTTCCTTTCCAGCTCCCTGTTCTTCTGCTTATAGAAGTCCACCTGGACAGACACACATGAGATGGTTGGATGGAAACTAGATGATGCATGCGTGTGATTCACTCCACTGGGTGGTCTGAACCAAGCAGGTGGAAATTGATATAATGCGCAAGTGAACAGATGAAAGTGGACTGAAGCCTCGTGCATCTCGTGAAATAGTTTAAAACCTGTCTGTGGATGACACTGCCATTCAGGCTATTTCCATCCACTTACAGTGAGATTTGATGTTAAGGAATATCTTCCTAGTTTTCAACATTTATTTTAGATTGATCTTATAACAATAACGATAATTATAACATAGCATTTATAAAGCACCTTGCAAAGGTTCTACAAGGGTAGTGCCAACTGAAGAGCTGCCTGCCGGCACTTCATTCTGTCATTTTCCATATCATCCAGTCCATTTTGTTCACTCAATTTCCTTGCTTCCTTCATTCTTTCAATTTCTCACACAGGGTGCATACTATGTGTAACGTGTCATCCATACCAACGGCCAAACTGGCCTTTTCCGAGTTGGGATTTTACGTGAGTGCAAGAAGGTATGCATGCATTCACACACAGAACCTTGGTTTATAGTCTCATTCGAAGGACTATTTGGGAAATAGGAGTTAGAACCAATGTTAACTCTGAGGAAAAAATCCCTCTGTACTGAAACAGCCTGGCAGAGATTCAAACCCGCAACCTCCGGATCACCAAGATTACGAGTCCGGCGCTTTACCAACTGAGCTATTCTGGCCCCCTTGGCACAGATGCCCATGCATGCACACACACACACACACACACACACACACACACACACACACACACACACAAACACACACACATTAATGTAACATAAACAACAAAGGAAAAGCACAAAGAAAGGGGGTTAAAATGTGAATGAAGCAGACCACACTGATGTAAGCTCATTTTAGTTTCAAGGACTGATAGGAAAAGACGGTTTGCGATTAACATACTTGATTTTAATTTTAATTGTACTGATACGGCCTTTGTGGTCAATGGGGCTGTGAACTTCAGTACTTCACTTGAGTTGATTATTAGACAAAACTATGGAGTCAAACAAAGTCACACAGCTGAAAGTCACCCTGGGATGATTAGCATGCACAACAACTGTGATGGGATATCATACAACTATTGAGCTAAACAGGACACACAGCTGTGTGTTGAGATGGGATATCATACATTCACTAATGACCTACCTGTGTACTGAGGTGGAATATCATGCATTCACGGATGACCCACCTGTGTGTTGAGGTGGAATATCATACATTCACTGGTGACCTACCTGTGTGTACAGACCTGTGGGATATTCATACATTCACTGGGATATCATACATTCACTAATGACCTACCTGTGTACTGAGGTGGAATATCATGCATTCACTGATGACCCACCTGTGTGTTGAGGTGGGATATCATACATTCACTGGTGACCTACCTGTGTGTACAGACCTGTGGGATATTCATACATTCACTGGTGACCTACCTGTGTGTACAGGTGGGATATCATACATTCACTGGTGACCTACTTGTGTGTACAGACCTGTGGGTTATCATACATTCACTGGTGACCTACCTGTGTGTACAGGTGGGATATCATATGTTCACTGATGACCTACCTATGTGTTGAGGTGGGATATACATTCAATGGTGATCTACCTATGTGTTGTGGTGGAATATCATACATCCACTGATCACCTACCTGTGTGTTGAGATGGGATACCATACATTCACTGGTCACCTACCTGTGTACTGAGGTGGGATATCATGCGGTCACTGATCACCTACCTGTGTGTTGAGATCAAATATCATACATTCAATGGTGACCTACCTGTGCGCTGAGGTGGGATATCATGCGGTCACTGGTGACCTAGCTGTGAGTTGAGGTGGATATCATACATCCACTGATGACCTACCTGTGTGTTGAGGTGGGATATCATATACTGAACAACATTAAAAACGCACCGTTTTGATTTGCCGATTTCCCATTTGGAAAAAATGTGTATTTGGATTTGGTATATTAACACAATTTTTAAGGGACACAGATTCACACTGCCTTGGTTTCTCAGCGCTTGCCGACGTTCGTGTGACGCCCACGTGCAACTCGTCCAAAACACTTTTCTTGCCACTGGGGCCGAGACTGAACGTAGCACATCTGTTTCTTTGTCTCAAATGGTGAGTTTGAAGTCATGCCGACTGGAAAACGGTATCAGTTGTCATTCGACCAGGCGAAGTGGTCCGAAAACAACGCCGCGACTGTCTGTGCAAGAACGCGAGCGAGCCATTGGAATGTTAATGGTCGGCATGTCATCGAGAGAGACAGCCAGACAACTGAACTGCAGTTACTCAACAATTGTAAGGCTATCACAACGTTTGGCAGCAACTGGTTCCACCACTGATCGGCGTCGAACGGGCCAACCTCGTGTTACCACACCAGCGCAAGATCGATACGTTCGACAGCTTCATCTTCGTAATGGATTCCTTACAGCAGCAGAAACATGTCGCCAGGTGGTTGGTCGACGGGGTCCAGTGTCTGGACAAACCGTTCGACGTCGATTGCAAGAATCAGGGCTCAATGCAAGACGCCCTCATGTTGTCCCAGTCCTCACCCGTAGACACCGTCAGCAACGCCTGCAGTGGGCCAACCAGCATCTGCCATGGACACGACGTCAGTGGAGAGCTGTGCTGTTCTCTGACGAAAGTCGCTTCGCGTTATCTCATACTGAGGGCAGAATGAGAGTCTGGAGGCGTGTCGGGAACGCTACGCCAACTGCTGCGTGTTTGAAGCCGATAGATGGGGAGGGGGCAGTCTGATGGTTTGGGGGGCATTCAGTCATGACTACCGGACACCTCTGTACTTTTTTGACAACCATGTGAATGCCAACACGTACCAGCAGGTGCTGCAGAACCACGTCGTCCCACTGTTTGGCCAGCACCCGGAGCTGCAGTTCTTCCAGCATGATAATGCACGACCCCACACCGCAAGAGCCACCGCTGCGTTTCTCCAGGCGAACAACATTGCCGTGTTGCCCTGGCCATCTCTGTCCCCTGACATGGCTCCCATTGAACACGTCTGGGATGAGCTGGGGCGTCTTGTGGCCCGTGGAAGACGTCCACAGACTCTCGATCATTTGAGGCGCGCACTGACCGAGGAGTGGGATGGACTGCCACAGGCGTTCTTGCACAACCTTGTCTACTCCATGAGGAGGCGCTGCCAAGCATGCATCGGGGCAAATGGCGGACACACTCGGTATTAGAGCTCGCGGACGGACATGCTCGTCGTGGTGTACTTTTTGACAGGGACCCTAGTGAAGTCACCAGCTAATTTCAGATGAATTCGGCCATTCTTGTCAAGAACAGACATTTTGTTTCATTAAAAAATGGATGCGTAATCAAATGTGCTTACTTTCATTAAATAATTCTGTACTACCAACGTTGTCTGGGTCTTTTGGCAAGCGGTGCGTTTTTAATGTTGTTCAGTATACATTCACTGGTGACCTACCTGTGTGTTGAGGTGGGATATCATACATTCACTGGTGACCTACCTGTGTGTTGAGGTGGGATATGATACATTCACTGGTGACCTACCTGTGTGTACAGGTGGGATATCATACGTTCACTGGTGACCTACCTATGTGTTGAGGTGGGATATGATACATTCAATGGTGATCTACCTATGTGTGGAGGCTGAATATCATGCATTAACTGATCACCTACTTGTGTGTTGAGGTGGAATATCATAAATCCACTGATCACCTACCTGTATGTTGAGGTGGGATATCATACATTCACTGGTGACCTACTTGTGTACTGAGGTGGGATATCATATGGTCACTGGTCACCTACGTGTGTTGAGGTGGGATATCATACATTCAATGGTGATCTACCCGTGTGCTGAGGTGGTATATCATGCGTTCACTGATGACCTAACTGTGTGCTGAGTGGGGATATCATGCGTTCACTGGTGACCTACCTGCGTGCCGAGGTGGGATATTATGCGTTCACTGGTGACCCATCTGTGTGCTGAAGTGGATACCATACATTCACTAGGTGTGCTGAGGTGGGATATCATACATTCACTGGAGACCTACCTATGCGTTGAGGTGGAAAATCATACGTTCACTGCTGTGACCTACCTGTGTTGAGGTGTAATATCATACGTTCACTAGTGGGATCTACCTGTGTGCTGAGGTGGGATATCATACGTTTACCAGTGACTTACCTGTGAACTGAGGTGGGATATCATACGGTCACTGGAGCGGCTCCGAGTGTCCATGGCTGGGAGCGGCCTTTTGAGATCACTGTCCTGCTTGTCCCTCACCAAGATCAGTGGTCTGCCCTTAGCAAGCCCTCATCATCACCCTCCACCTGCCCGCACAACAACACACACACACATGCAAGTACATGTTAGACAGATTTAACTATGCCCACACATGCCCATGCATGCACACTAGGTTTACACCCGTTGTACAGAACAAATTCAATTATTACCGCTGTGTCCGCATCATTTGTAAGAGTTCTGCCTACTCCACGTTCTGCACAATTGGTTTCTTGTGCAAAATCTTATACTATTGTGAACTTGGAAAAAAAAAAAAAATCACGAAACGTAATCTCTCATTCAGGTTATTTCCTTTTAACATCCACTTCATCTTCAGTACAAACAAGAAAAATTTGAAGATAAATTCTGATAAAGCGCATTTTAGACAGAAAGCATCTGAATCAGACAGATCAGTGGCTAAAAAAAACTGTTGTTTTAGCCAAGGTCACTTATCAAACAAACTTTTGCTTGTATGGTGAACTGTGCAGGAACATGGATTATGCATACTTTGTCCATGTAACAGGTATGCACACAGAGGAATACATGTCGGCTGAAACTGAAGGATGTGGAAAGGCCTTTGGGTGTAATCCAGGGAAGCAGTTGGCACCCAGTGTATTAAATGTTGGTTGGAGTAAGGATGGAATGGAAAATGGGGTGGGGGAGGGGGTGGGGTGGGATGGGGGAAAGGGTTTGGAGAGTGGGGTGATGGTGGGGGTGGGGGTGGAGGAGCCAACACAGAATGGGGTTGTAGAAATGTGATACGTGGGTTGAGCGTGGGTACACTGTGCAAACCAGGTTAAGATGGCTGCAATGAATCGCAATATATTTGGTCATGGGTAATATTCCCCTTCCCCCTCTTTTTTATGAGAGGCAGGCAGCAGTGGATAGGTGTATATCTGGATGTGTGTGTGTGTGTGTGTGTGTGTGTGTGTGTGTGTGTGTGTGTGTGTGTGTGTGTGTGTAAAAGTGCGCACATCTGTGCCTATGTGTATGTAAGTATGTGCGTGTGTGTGTATGTGAGCACATGCATGCATGCATGCGTGTGTGTGTGTGTGTGTGTGTGTGTGTGTGTGTGTGTGTGTGTGTGTGTGTGTGTGTGTATATGTGTACATTGGTTAGTGGACTGTGAATATGTTGTATATGCACAG
>CM031601.1:65779286-65786786 GCA_018398815.1 Conus ventricosus
TTGCGCATTATCTCTACTGATCTTTCTTTTGTGCCATGTGTTGTCTTTCATGTGGAAACCGCTCTTGGGTTATCTTTTTCTCTGGCTCAGGGTTTAACATGCTCTGAAGCTGATATGTTCTCTGCATTTTGTATTTTACTTGTGTCAATCTGACATTAAAGGAATTCTTTGAACAATACCACAGTGACAAACGTTTATATTTAGCTGAATTTGCTTCTCCATCCAACATTCCTTCCTCCACTTTGTGATGAACATTTCCACAGTTTGAACAATTTCCACGGGGTTGCGCATGCGTCGAAGATGGCGGCTGTTTTGATTTTCTCTGAAAAACTTTGATATATTTACGTGAATTTTCGGTGTTACAGCAGCCTTCTTAAAGCAAAATTAACTGGAGACATTTTATTGAGTTAATCCCCAGAGGATGCGTTCTATGGGGAGGTAGTAGACGCTAGAGTGTCTCATTCGAGCAGATTCTCCTGTGTGACGAGTTCGAGTTCAACTCACGACTAACCACATAACACCCAACGGACTTCTCCTGCACGTTTCTTTGTTTTTCAATAATCAGTCCATCGTTTTTGTTGTTCTTACACTGGAATTACTTACAAAAGGGTGAGTACTTTTCTTTATCCCCATTCACGATTTCACAATGAAATCATCCAGGAAAACGTCCTGCTAGTACTAGCGGAAAGGGGGGACAGGGACAGGGCCAGGGCCAGGGTCAGGGGGGCAATTCAAAAGCAAAACGGGTTGATCAGAGGAGTCCATGGGTTTGTTTGAAATGCGACAATGCAGTTGAAGAAGGTTGTGATGAAGTGATGGAGTGCCATGGGTGCAAAGAATGGTGCCACAAGACATGCACTGAGTTGACAGGAGCACAGTATAAACTGTCTTAAACATGGGGGCAACTTCATTCAATGGTTTTGTGAGGACTGTAGAGAGGATGACAATGGAGAAAAAGGGCATAAATCAAGACTTGAGGCAAAAATGGACAGTATTTTGAGAGTGTTGACCTCTGTTCATGATAGACTGGACAGATTAGAGGGTACACAGAAAGAAAGTCTGAGAGAAGTTGAGAGCAAAATAGAGGAGGTGGTGGAGAGAAAGGTTAAAGACTACATGGAAGAAAGTGAGGAGAGGGAAAAGAGGAAGCTCAACATAATAATATGCAATTTACCAGAGAGCTCAGCAGAGTCTCCAGAGGAAAGGAAGAATGAAGACCAGGAAAGAGTCAGAGATTTGGTGGGCAAAATCACTGATGTTCAGAGAAATGAGGTCAATAACCCAGTCAGTTAGGCAGAATCCAGGTTGGCAGAAATGCTAAACCAAGACTCCTGAGAATGGAAGTCAGAACTGAGGAAGCCAAAAAGAAAATAATGAAAAATGTCCAAGGATTAAACAAGCATGTTAAGGAAGGAGAAAGCAAGATTTACATAAATAATGACACCACAAAAAAAGAAAGAGAACAGATCAAATCGTTGAAAGCTGAACTGAACCAAAGAAAGACAAATGGGGAGACAAACTTAAAGATTGATTATAAGGCTGGCAAGATTGTGACATTCACACCAAAACAGAACCAAACTGGTGCTGTTGTCCCAGATCAGTGTCCGGACGAGGTCCAGACCCCTGAGGTGAAACACTGACTGTCAAGCAAACCACAATATGTAAATAGCTGTACAAAGCAAAATCTTTATTCCCTCTGAAGTTAATGACAATCTTACAAATGTTACATCCCAGACTGTGTTAGGGAAAAATAATTGTAAATCTAAAGGTAATGACTCAATGAGAATTTTGTACAGTAATGTAGATAGTCTTCTGAATAAAAAAGGATGAGTTTTTAATTCGTATAAATGAGGAGAAGCCAGATATTATTGGCTTAACGGAAGTAAGAGCAAAAAATGTTTTATATGCAGCAAAAGATGTTGAATTTGAAATTGCTGGCTTTGATATGTTTCTGAATAAGGAACCTAAAAGGGGTATAGCCATGTATTTTGCCAAGGAGCTAAATGCACAACTTTGCGATGAGTTTGAAAATAACAAATTTCAAGAGCAATTATGGTGTATTATCAGGGGTGGTAACGATGAGACAATATTAGTAGGGTGTATATACAGAAGCCCAAACTCAAATGATGAAAACAATTATGAGTTATTTAATTTGCTAAAAGCAGAAAAAATGAGTAGATATAGTAAAATATGTATATTTGGTGATTTTAATTTTCCTGATGTAAAATGGGATGGAAATTGGAATAGTGATAAAAGCAATGATTGTTATTGAAAACTTTAGAGATGCCTTTTTAATACAGAAAGTGACTAACCCAACTCGTGTTCGGGAAGGACAGAAGCCAACAATTGATGACTTAGTTTTAGTTAATGAAGAATCCTTGATCTCTGATATTGAATATAGTGACCCTTTGGGTAAAAGTGATCACTTGATTTTAACATTTGAACTGTATGTTCCAAAGAAAAGACTAAAGAAAACCCTAAGTACAAATTTGATTTACAGAAAGGAGACTATAATAAAAGAGGAAAATGCTTTCAGAGAGTGTCAACTCTTTGCTTACAAATGATCAGGATGTCGAGGAAATGTGGAATGTCTTAAAATGCGAAGTTTTAAGAAGTTGGATGAATGTATTCCAAAGACTAAGTGTAGCCAAAATAAAATGCTTAAACCACTTTGGATGAATGATAAAGTACTTAAAATGATTAAGAAAAAAATATAATCTTTTTCAAAGGTATTTATTGACGAAAGATGGGAAAGAATACAGTAAATATGCAAGAATGCGAAATAAGAGCAAAAATGAAATCAAATCAACAAGAAAAGCTTATGAACGTAAAATAGCAGAACAAATGTAAAAAAACTCCCAAATGTTTTTGGAAATACGTGCAAGAACGTACAAAAGTAAACACAGGGGTAAATACTCTAAATGATGGTAAAGGAGGGTTGGCCGAGTCAGATATGGAAAAAGCTGAAGTTTTAAATGAGTTCTTCGCAAGTGTCTTTGCTAATGAAGATACAAATAACATACCTGATCTTATTGAATGTAGTAAATCTAATGGAATTTCAGTTACAGATATAATAATTACTTCAGATGCAGTAGAGAAGAAGTTGTTTGAATTGAATCAGTCTAAAGCGCAGGGACCTGATTTAATACCACCTAAAGTTCTAAAAGAATTAAGTAAGGAGTTAGCTGTACCGCTCAGTAAGATTATAATAAATCATTAGGACAGGAAAATTACCCCCTCGACTGGAAATCGGCAGAAGTTACTGCTATTTTTAAAAAAGGGTCAAAATCTGAGCCAGGCAAACTATCGTCCGGTAAGCTTAACCTGCATTGCATGCAAAGTGCTAGAATCCATTATAAGAGATGTCATAGTATCTCACTTCACTGATAATAATTTGTTTGCAGTATGCCAGCATGGCTTTCGTAAAAAAAGGTCTTGCATATCACAACTACTTGAAGTTATGGAAGATTTAGTTAACATGCTAGAGAATAAGTACTCTGTTGATATAATTTACCTTGATTTCCGTAAAAGCTTTTGATACGGTTCCGCATGAGAGATTATTGAAAAAAATGGAAGCATACGGTATAGTAGGTAAGTTGCTAAACTGGATTAGAGACTTTTTGTCAAAATAGAAAACAAAGAGTAAGAGTGGGTAACTGTATGTCGACAGAGAAAGATGTTATGAGTGGTATTCCCCAAGGGAGCATTTTAGGACCTGTACTGTTTACTATTTTTATAAATGACCTTCCAGATGAGGTAAATAGTTTTTGTAAAATTTTGCTGATGATACAAAAATATATGACAAATCAGATAACTATAATAGTCTGCAAGAAAATTTAAATTGCCTCCAAAACTGGTCAGACAAGTGGAATCTATATTTTAATGTTGAAAAATGTAAAGTTTTGCATGTTGGCAAAAACAATCCTGAACATGAATACAACATGAAAATAGATGGTGGAAATAGGTGGTACAGAAATGTGAGGAAGAAAAGGATCTGGGGGTAATCTTTGATAAAGATTTACTCTTTGATATTCACATTCAAAAATGTATAAATAAAGCAAACCAAATGATTGGATTAATAAAAAGAACTTTTATTTACCTAAATAAAGAAACGTTTTTAAAGTTATATAAAGCTATGGTTAGACCGCATCTTGAATATGGCAATATAATTTGGTACCCACACTTGAAAAGACAGTCAATAGCAATTGAAAGAGTACAGAGAAGAGCTACTAAAATCTTGCAAGAATGTACAAACATGTCTTATACAGATAGATTAAATTACTTAAATTTGCACTCTTTAAAAGGTAGACGTATTAGAGGGGATTTGATTGAAGTGTTCAAAATATTTCACCAGCAAACGGACATACAGTGGGACTACTTTTTTGAGGCTGTTAAAACAGATAGAACAAGAAATTCGGAAGGTAAAATTTTTGTTAAGCAGTTTCATACTAACATGGGGAGATTCAAGTTCAGTAACAGAGTTATTACTAACTGGAACAGTTTGACAACTGCACTTAAATTTGCTAAAAATACTAATGTTTTTAAGAATTTGCTGGATGAAGACTTGAAATTTAAAGTACAGTTTAGAAGCTTTGATGAATAAGAAGGAAAATTTATATTGCATGCATTTTCAAACCCTGTCATAAAAGTAAAATAACACGAGGGGACATTGAAAGGCTTAACGGCCTATGTTATTGATTACGTCCCTACACTACTACTACTACTACATTCTAAGGCACTGATATAAAACACACACACATACACGCAACTGAAACGATCTGAAAAATAAGCCCTAAAACTGACGACGCAGCAGTGTTACAAAAAACAAAACAAAACAAAAAAACAACCAACGCTAAAGTGATCTCTTTTCAGTGAATACTCAACGCAGCAGAAATCGGGGGGGGGGGGGGGGGGGGGGGGGTATCTTTGCTCGGTAAATATTTGTTAAACTAATTCTCAACTATTTTTTTTGCTGGGTTCGCTTAAAAAAAAAAAAAAGGAATGAAAATAACATAACAATGATTTAGACAAAATCAGTAAACCTGCCCCAAATTGAGATCAACTCAGTACACGATTGTCCTGTATCAGCTTAGATCTAACCCACAAACCGAAACTGGGTACATGCAATGCGCCGCAAAAGTGGTAGGTACCGCAAACGACACAGATACCGCAAAACTGCAACTCCGCTTCCATATTTCGAAACAGATGCCAGTTACACAAACACACACACACACACACAAACCAAACAAAGAGGAATAGTAAAAGCTTAATGATGAGGGACTGGGGTACGGTGGGTGGACAAAGCGGCGCACCGTCGTCCTGAGGAGGATTAGGAGGCCGCCCGTTTGTCCGGGAGATTACGTCTGACCCTTTTGTCCCACTGACTGTACCAACTTTCTCCCGTCTGCCCGTAATCGCATTACGACTACGAACGCATGCATGCTTGCCTGCTCTCTCTCTCTCTCTCTCTCTCTCTCTCTCTGGGTGTGTGTGTGTGTGTGTGTATGTGTTCAGCAAGCGCGTATATGCCGCTGAATGTAACAAGTGGGGAGGGGGAAAGTAATTAGTTATTTATCCACTTAAATCCGCTACAAAAACTGCCTGAAGATAGAATTACTTGCTTAATACTGGATGGGAGAAGATGGAATGGAAGGGACAACAAACCGCAGTTACATTACCGTCAACCGAAACCAGACTGAACTGCACCAGTCTTCTTCAGCTATTGCCGCACAGGCATTCACACAGCTAGCTATACACTCACACTGCTTGCAACCTGTCTTTACACTCAAGTGACTCGTATAGTGATACATTTACTCAGCTATATATTCACATGGCGAATCATTTACACAGCTATACATTCACACAGCCGATCATTCACTCAGCCGTCATACATTCACATGGCTTATCATTCACACAGCCATATATCCACACGGCGAATCTTTCATACAGTCATAGGCCTACATTCACACAGCGAATCATTCACACAGACATACACGCACACAGCAGATCATTCACACAGCTATACATTCATACGGCGAATCATTCATTCAGCCATACATTCATACGGCGAATCATTCATTCAGCCATACATTCATACGGCGAATCATTCACACACCCATACATTCATACGGCCAATCATTCATCTGCTATACATTCACACAAGGATCATTCACGCATCTCTACATTCACACAAAGGTTCATTTACACACCTATATATGCTCACAACATCAACTGCTTTTGGTAACGGTTTTGCAAAGTCTGCAATATTAATAGTCAAGCCCGTTAGTAAACTTCACATCCGGACATTTTCAAAAATATACTAAATGCAAAAGTGTTTACAAAGGAAAAAAGACAAACGACGAAGAACGCACACACACACACACACACGACGCGTGAATGCGAAATTGTGCAGCTTGCTACCTATTTCCCCGATGTCAAAGTTCACAGAGGCCGATGCCCTCGCCACCTGATCTCAGTTTCTTCGGACGAGTGCATCAAAACTACAACAGGCTCTGTTGCCGACAATAGCATGACAATGGCAATGTGTGCCACAGCCGTCTCTTGTACACGGCAAACTCCAGCACCCGCACACCCGAAGGTCTTTTGGGAGAACCCACCATGGCATCAAGACATGCTAAGTACCCCCAGTAGACGCTGGGCAGCATTGTGGACGATCGCAGTCGCCTTTAACTATGCAACTGGTGAAGAATTTGCTCAACCATACTGATTGAAATGCAGTCAATACGCAACTTTTTTCATGAAGATCATTGAACCTATCCCGGTCAGCTGCCACGTGCCAACTGACCATATACTCCTCTCTTCGATGAAGAACCAATAGACGACCAACTGCAAAGATAACACAGCTACACCATTATGCACTGCACTGCCAAACCACCATTAAAGGACACCACACCACGCACGGTGAAACCACAACCATCGGAAGTCTGTTCCCAGGTGTCTTCTAACCACGTGTCTGCTGCCACCTCAGTCCCTAGACCGAGATCTCCCAGGCCAGAGCAGTCTTCTGGAATTAAGAATGTCTCGATGGGCTCGGGCAGAATGTACAGAAGCTGTATGGAGCTCGTGCCAGTCCTGTTTTTGTTTGTTTGGTTTCAGAGCTGTCGCTAGTCTTGCCGACCACACACGGCTGCCTCCCCGTTGACCAAAAAAAGTCCTGTCTTGCACACAAAACAAGTTTGCAACAAAGACAAGTTTCTACAGGATGTACATCAATGAATGATGAATAATACGATGGCTTAACTACTGTCGCTCCTAAGGCCGATAAGGTCGCCAGCTCTTCTAATCGACATAATATCACGGTTAGTCTATAGGAATTCAGCTGAACGGTTGATACACGGGAATGCTTCCGCTTCAACAGTCAGCTATTATCAATGTAACAGAACGGTAATTTAAAGAAGAAAAGCCAGCAATGTCCACGCCAAAAAGAAATGTAACTGATTTGGATGCAGTAGAGACATCCGACAAAGAGTTTTATTTTGC
>CM031601.1:65791786-65824286 GCA_018398815.1 Conus ventricosus
AGAGAGAGAGAGAGAGATGATAGTCATGACAGTGGGAAACTGGGAAAGGCAGACCGGATGGAACGTGAGAGAGAGAGAGAGAGAGAGAGAGAGAGAGAGAGAGAGAGAGAGAGAGAGAGAGAGAATTATTGATATTATTTTTTTTATCATTAAGTGTACTTATATAGCGCCTATCCTCGGTTAAAGACCGAGCCCTGAGCGCTTTACAATCCACGCTCTCGGTCACACAACGGGGCTGCCTACCTGGGTAGAGCCGACTGAAGCCTGCTGGCTCTACATTCAGTCGTTTCACGCGTCATTCAGTCGAATATCAGTCTCTTACTTTCTTTTGTTCATTCTTGCCTTTTTTGTGCATGTGTATGTGTATCATCCATACCACCGGCCAATCTGGCCTTGTCTTCGAAAGTATGTGATTGGGGTTTTACGTGTGTGCGAAATCTTATGTGTTCAGACACAGAACCTCGGCTCATAGTCTCATTCGAAAAACTTTTCGGGCAATGGAATCAGTTAACTCCAAGCGAGATGGGGGTGGGGGGTGGAGATAGGGGGGGGGGGGGTCCCACTGTACTGAAACGACTCGGCAAAGATTCGAACCGGCAACACCAGGATCATCAAGACTATGAGTCCGGCGCTCTACCTACTGAGCTATTCTGGCCCCGAGTTGAGCGGGTTTTTCTTTTATCCGTGGGATTATTTTGGGGATGTAGCAGCTTTCAGTATTGTTTACAGTTTAACTTTATTTGGCGGCCCGGTTAATTTTTTACCACGAACTGGTCTCTCTCACGGTGCATTATGTGTGCATGCCCAGACTTTGTTTCGCTACTGACTGATGACTTCGATCCTGCAGTCAGTGCGCATTGTCTGTGCCTGTTGTGAGCGAGCGCATATTCGTTGTGTTTCAACGTGTGCATGAGAAGGTGTCAAAGTGTGTCATTGTCAGTGTGTGTGTGTGTGTGTGTGTGTGTGTGTGTGTGTGTGTGTGTGAATGCGTGCGCGCATGTGTGTGTGTGTGTGTGTGTGTGTGTGTGAATGCGCGCACGCGCGTTTGTCACTGTGCATGACAGCCTTGCGTAGGCTACAAGCCCGAGATCGTGGCCTTGGGCACCGATGCACATGCATTCACTTTCGACCGAATCCGCATCCGTCGTATTTTTCATTCACTTCCCTACCCGCCCCTTCTCTCTCTCTCTCTCCCCACCCCCCCCCCCTCTCTCTCTCTCTCTTTCCGAAACTCAGTTCGTTATTTGCATGTTCTACCTGACTTTCCCGCTCCAGCCCCGCAAGTCTCAACACGCTAGCTGCCTTCACAGCTGTCAACCACGAATGCGACAGCGACACACCTCGCCCACTTCCCCTCCCCTCTCACCTGCCCAACTTCCACTAAACGCTCACTCACTGGCACCTAGCACTTACGATCTCAGCGGGGCAGACAATCGATATTTCTGCCCTGACCCACACACTACCATAACACGCTCCATCTAACTGATACCCATCTGACCACGCTTTCAACTTTATCGCTCAATCTCATCCAGTGGTACCTCAGCCGGCTATCAATATTTCATAGCAAACTCAAACGACAAAATAGACTTACCCCAGTGCAAGCTTTCCTCAGCGAACAGTGAAGAGAGAATGGGTTAAGGGGAGACAATTCCAACCCCTATCCGCATGCTCATAGTAAACAAGTACAAACTTGAAACGGCTCGTGTCTGCACGACCGACTCGATCAGTGTGTACAAAATGTCTGAGCTCACCGCCACAGGGCTTGCATTTTGTCGCATTTTTAGCTGTTCAACGTAGTTTCGAGCAGTATTCGTGACCTTTTTGGTTCATTTTTTGGTGTTATTATAGACTGCAATTCGTCACATCATAAATGATTTCGGTATGACCGATAAGATACTATCAGCACATCGTACAAAAGCGTTACTGTAAAAGCGTGTGTACACACACGTACACACGCGCGTTACTGTCCACTCACCTGTCTTCAAATAAGTGTACCCATACACTCAACGAAACAAAACGATGGTGTACACTCCAAATGTGCGGCCTTCTCACGAAAAAGTTTCCTTTTCCCCTCAAGAAAGCGCACGATTTCCCTCCGGTTCCGCTGTTGCACGAAACTCCGCCCAGGGTCCCAGTTTCACCCAATCGGTGAGCACGACCTGTAGACATGGTCGTGAGTGTCAAACCCGGCACTGTCACAGCCCAAATTATCACCCTATCCCAAGCTATTCCCCGGACAGCATGAGCTAGCCGAAACTGTCATCCTTTATCACAGATATGCAGATAAAAGCTGATGTCCTTGACAGTACAGGC
Organism: Conus ventricosus; assembly: GCA_018398815.1. Classification (NCBI taxonomy): domain Eukaryota; kingdom Metazoa; phylum Mollusca; class Gastropoda; order Neogastropoda; family Conidae; genus Conus; species Conus ventricosus. Next base: position 65,794,100 of record CM031601.1, read on the forward strand.
TAGCCCATGCTATCCCCCTGCAACCTAAAATGCAACCCCTTCTCCTCGGACAGTTTGAACGGCTTGGCATTCCAAACCCAGTGTTCCCCCTACATCGTCCAACCCACCCCCTCGACTCGATTTCTTTGTCCTGTGACATGCAAAGATCACTTCAACTCACTTGTTGTGGAACAAAAGCATCAACTGGAAATGGGCACACATTCGACATTGAACTGGTTTCAAAGTATTTTAAAGATTGTTAGCTCCTGATTTTACGTATGACACGTAATATTATTTTTCTAAATAAAACGAAGAAATTAAGCAGTATATTTACATGTAAAATATCAGACGAGCGCACGCCCGCACAAGCTCAAAACAACAGAATCCTATTGCTTTCATCCGGCTTATCAATTTCCTTCTTCTGAAGAAGAAACAAAGCAAACTACGCTGTCAAAGATTCAGAGGTCTACTACATTACACACAAACATAAGCAATAAGACAGGTCAGAGAACCGGATGCTTTGCAAATCATCAGAGATCATGATGACTCTGTTTCAGGCCCGGGATAATTAGGCTACTATGGAGTGACGTGACAAGACTTAGCTGACAGTGGCAGAACTTTACCTCTGGTCAGGAATGAAATACGACTTGGTGCAGTATGACTCAGAATGAGGTGACGCTGGGTAAGCCATTACATCCAGTGCCCGTTCATTTGAATACATAATGGTGGCGTCAAGTAGGTATGGACCCTGTGGCGTCGCTAACCAAACGGTGTTCACACACGTGTGTGTGTGTGTGTGTGTGTGTGTGTGTGTGTGTGAACGCATGCGCACGCCCCTGTATTTGAAAATGCATTTATGCATACCGGCACCAGTTATTATGCCTTTGAAAAAACTCATTTTAATTCTTACTCATATTTCCAAACTGTTTCGAGCAAAAGAAGGCGAAAGCTTTGGGCAGGGGCATTTGTAATACTGTGTTTCTATGCAGTTCAGTTTTACTCCGTCTATGTTTCTCTCTCTAATGATGAAAGTCTTGATATACAAAGATTAAGGTCGCAGCATAGAAGCATCCAACATCCCAATACACGCAAGCCATGTACTCGCCCCTCTCCCCCTTCACCACCCCCCTCCCTAAATATCCTATTGACAACACATACATACATATCTAACACACATGCACACACACAATATTTTACTTCATCGTCGTCCAAGTTTCTCTTTGCAATGATGTGCTACAGCAGCCTCCTTCCACACACACACACACACACACACACACACACACACACACACATCTACCACACATCTACCACTCACCCTCCCTCACCCCTCACCCCACACACGTATACACCTATTTCACATCCATACACGCTCATAAAAAATTAAAAAAATTATTTTCGTACTCCCTCAAACACTTTACGAAAGGAAATCTTTACGGACACGTTCGCGCGCGTGCGCGCGATTGCACACCCCCACATGATTCAGTTGACAGATGTATAACCAGTGATATGGAGTCTACAGCTACGTAATGTTAAGTTACCTAAGAGTTTATTCACCTCACTTGTCGAAGATCGGCTCTCTGTATCTTGGACCTAACTTCCGGGAGACGGAACATCAGAATAAGAAGAGAGCCATTTCGGGTTGGTGTGAAACTCTGCACTGTCGGCTGTCCTCACTGTCTGGACATTCTGGACTAAGGGGACCGGACATAAAGTAGCCCACCAACACTGTTCCCCCCACCCCCCACCCCCCCCCCCCCCCCCCCCCCCCCCCCCCCCCCCATCCCCCCATTCCCTCGCAGTCCTCCCTCTCCGCCATCCTCCCCAACCCCATCCTCGACAATACGGCCTGGCTTCGCAGTCCGGAGGGCAGTCTAAACCGGGGATGGTTTGAGCAGGCTCGTCGTTAAGGCCCTAGCTTCACCAGCGACACTGAAACCCATGTGCTCTCCAAGTTTAGACGGTGACAGAGTGTGGGCGAAGTTGTATTCACCTTTGAAAGCCTCGGCTTCGTGTTAAAATTCCCTTGGGTGCGTATCACAACTAATCAAACACAACTCCAAGCCGATAGGTGTGAGGTTGGCGTACACTGAACGCCAGCAGATAAGACTCGGTGATAGGGTCATAGACGTATCTATAATCTATAATTTCCGAGTATTTCATGAGGTCATTTTTTACTCGTTTGTTTGTTTTAAGACTTTTGCCAGTTAATTTAAAACTGCATGATAGTGGTTTACGAGGGCTTTCCATCAACACTAGTGAGTATTTCATTAGTGATCCATCTAGCAATTCTCTTATAATTCTATATCTTCTGGCTTGGAAGAAAGTTCCGTCAGGCTCTGCGGGATAGAGGGACATTTCAATTGTCAATCAAGTCAGACGCCGAGTTCTGAATAGACAGCTCAGTGAAACGTCTCGAAAACATGAAACAAAGACGTTCTTTCTGACAAATTTCATATGTTGGGAAACCGTAAGTCTTCAAATATCAGCTTAGAACTGAAGGGTGAGCGAGGGGGAAAAAAAAGAAGAAGAAAAATTTGAAGGAAAAAAGAAGAAGAAAGAAACTGATTTTTTTTTCATTGATTAAGAACACAGGTGATCTTTGCTTTGGAATGCAAGTGTTATATTGCATGGGAACGGGTTTTTGTTGTTGTTTTTTATTTTTGTTTTGTTTCTGTTTTTCTTCATTCTTTTTCTTCTTCTTCAAAACCCAGGGGTTTGGCGCTGTTAACTCACTGAAGTTATAGGCTTGACTTTTTTCGTTAGAACATCAACCGACGAAATTTAATTTAAAAAAAGAAAAAACAGGAGATGGGGGGGGGGGGGGGGGGGGGGGACGGAGCGGGATGGAGAGGGTGTGTGTGTGGAGGGTGGTCTCTTCAAAACACTGGCAAACAGGTCGAAGCATGACAGGCTGGACTGCCAATATGCAGGTGTACCCTGATCTGACAGCATCGATAGCTGGGGTTGTCAGGAAACTGCCACAAAATGTCATTATCGGGGACACATTGCAAGCGTGTGTGAGTCCATGTAATCCCTACATTCTCTGCAATACCTCTTGAGCATGCAACTCCCGGTTTCTTCTGCCGACGACGCAGAAGCACGGGTAGGTTTACCAACGAAAAACAAAACACAGGCTGGATGGAACCAGAAAGCGCGACTTGAAAAACAGCAAACTGAAATTTTTAGATGCCCAAAGCTAAACATGAAATATATTCAAATACATCAGTTTGAAGTCTGTACAATAGGTGCGACCAGTCACGTCAAATGCACGATGGCACAACCTTTGAACATTGTTTCTGTACTGTATCTTATTTTTTCAAACAAGATTACAATTTTGGTGCATTTTTAACTTTCGATTCCGTTCTGCGTTGCGTTTAAAAGCTAGAGGCAAAATCAAGTTTATTTATTAGTTTCAAAGTGAGGTGCCTGCTGGCGAAAATTGAAACAATCTTAAAAGAAAAATGACTGTTCCACCGAACGAAAGAGACAAACAAATTACAAGACAAAACACGACGTGTTTCAACCTCTTTGTACCATTCCACATCCATTTTGCCCAAGGAAGGTGATGTTCGTTCTTCGTTTTCATTGTCTTAAATGTTGTTTGTCTTGCCTGAAGAAGACCAAGTTCACTATGTTGCTGATAAAGTAAGAGATACTCGGATACAATGACATTTGCTCACATAAAACGTCTTCCATGTATAAACACCGCGCAGCACAATACAAAGCAATGAAGAGATGACCCAAGGCTGCTGGCCCCTTTCCGTTAAATATCAAGAAACAACACAAAGTTCAATGACCTGATAAATTGTGAAGCAAGAATTGTTTCTCAATGATGTTCAATATGTACACCATTTATACCTCCAGGTTCGAGAGTCTGGGACCAACGGAAGTGCGTATTTAGCAAAAGCTAACACATACAAAAATATCCGTGTGTTCTCCAACTATGCTGCTCTTTCACAGAAACAAAAATCCAGTCGAGGACATACGAACCTTTCACCATACCTGAAAGACCACCTGGCTGATTGAAGGAGCAAAATCAGTAATGGCTGAGCTGACCGACGACTGACTGACTAGACTGACCGTGACACACCTGTCATTATGTTGAGAGAAAGAATTCTTCAGAGACAAGGGTCCAACCGTTGGTCTGTTGGGTATTGTACGTTCCGCTTTAGGGCGGAAGAGGTGGGAAGGGGAAGGGGGAGGACGGGGAGGGTGCGGGGATAGGGAGGTGGGGAGAGGAAAAAAGAGAGGCGTGAGGAGGGGGAAGAAGGGAACTTCGGGTGTAGGTGAATGTTCCCAATCACAGAAGGTACTGCTGGTCCGGTAAACGGCGTTGAGTGATAGCATGACATTAAAAGAGAAGTGAGCGCTGGGTCTACTACAGTGGCCCTGGGTTCTGAAAGAGCTTATCGCCTCAATCAGCAGAAGGCTAGCTGTGTGTTTCAGATGGCTTGACATGCCAGACAAAAGTCACGGCAGTTTAAACGACTATTGACCAGCTGCGGCGTCTGATTATTTGGACATATTGATTGCTGGCTGCTTGTTTATGACTGAAAAGAAATAAAAGAGAAAACGAAGAAAGAAAGAAAAAGGTGCCACTCACACAGGCGCGCGCGCGCGTGCACGTACGCACGCACACACGCATGCACGCACGCGCACGCACGCGCGCGCGCGCGCACACACACACACACACACACACACACACACACCCCCTGCGATAATAAGTGACACGTTTTGCTCTGTCAAGCAGAGAGAGAGAGAGAGAGAGAGAGAGAGAGAGGAGAGAGAGAGAGATGAGAGAGAGAAGAGGGAGTGATCTCCAGCTCAAAAGAATTGTGTGTGTGTGTGTGTGTGTGTGTGTGTGTGTGTGTGTGTGTGTGTGTGTGTGTGTGGAAGCATAGGCCAAGTAGGTTACGTGGGCGTAAATAAAAGATTTGAAAACGAAACTAGTTCTCTATACTTACATGATGATTACAACGACTGCGCACTGATGAAACACACATTTATGAAATTGTAAAGCCCAGATGGGAAGACAAAAGCGCAACGGTTATGCTTTTAAACTCTACATTAGTCACGTAAGTACCTGTGAAATCGGCGACAGAGGTAATATTCCAAAATTCATCGAATCTAGTTAATTTTATACCTTGGTGTATATGTCTGTCTGTGCTCTCATGTTCCACAAACTACAAACTCCGTACCGTGCACCGGTAATAAATTGGTAAGAATATTGCATCAATAATCTTGTTTTGTGTGGAGTGATCAGCCACATACGGCATGCAAAGTCTGCACAAGACCAGTGTATGTTCAGACAGTTTCAATGTACCCAAGACTGCTCATGGTTTAAAGAAAACCCTGTACTAGAGCTGATTCACCTTACTGGTAATACTCAATGACCAGTGAAGAACTTTGACGTAGATCCAACCACACACTAGTTCCGGCACCGTCGGAAGCCGAAAGTAGAGATGTTCGGAAACACCATGAGCAAAGCACAATTTTCACTGGGCTGGAATCCCAGGGATAAAGAGGATAGCTAGTAACAGAATGGTGAGGGACCTACAAAAATGATAACAGCGAGAATGTCACATGGGAAGGCGAAGAGACTATAGTGAGTAATTAGCCTAAAGCAAGCACGTACTCCTTCTAGTCTGCTACATGTGCTATTGTCTGCTACATCTGCTATCATAAATAACCATTATAGCGTACTCCATTTGAAAAGTCTGTTTAAAAAATAAAAAAAAAGACAAGAGCCTTGTCCGTTTAACAGACAAGAAACCTCACACAAACTCACCTGTCTTCAGGCTACAGAACTCAAAACAATGAAGCATACACAGCACACTTGCGCTAGATTCTACTTTAGACATCTATGACGCGATCTCAGGCATACGTCATAGTTGAACCTATGACTTTATTTTGTATAGAACACGAGTACGAACCCACACACATCAAACAGGAAATGTGCTCATCAAGTTAGGCTCAGCGCAAATGTCATGATCAGAGGAGGTCACTCTTACAGGTTCAGAAACAAGTTTTTTTGTTGTTGTTGTTGTTGGGCTATAAGCAACATTATCTTATCTTGTTTGTTTGTTTTTAGATCAGGGTTTCATGTCGGTTTAGGGTTTGGATTAGAGCTACACTCGATTAGGTCAAGGACATTCTACGGTTACGGATAGCCTATTTATTTTGTTTATTTATTTTGTAGGATTAATTTTAAGAATAAGAGACCTGTCATTGTTGTATCAGTTTACAGACCTTCAGACTCAGATGAAAATGTATGTTCGTCTATTTGCAGACATTTCTGACATTGTTTTGGCCAATAGGAAGGCAATATTATGGATTGGTGGAGACTTTAACTTACCAGATATTGACTGGCGTGAAGATGCCATACTTGGTAATCAATACAGTAAAAATATTAATTCTCAGTTTTTTTATGCCACCAAAGACATTGGATTAGTGCAGTCAGTTGAAATACCAACTCGTGGTAAGGCATTCCTGGATTTATTTTTTACCAATTGTTCAGGCGCTTTAGGCAATCAGGAATTAATTGCAGGCCTGGGTGATCATGACATAATTCTCTTAGAGAGCAACTTTCAACCCTTTCGAAGAAAGCCCCCTAAACGTACCATCAGACTCTGGAACCAAGCAGACTTACCAAAATTGCGCAGGGATACTCATGATTTCAGTCGTCTTTTTTGAGGTCTCATAGTGTTAAAGATAATGTCAATGACCTTTGGAAGTGTATAAAAACTAACTTGGGTTTATTATGGATGACAACATACCTACTAAAATAACATCAAGCAAGAACCACCAGCCATGGATTACTACAAAAACTAAACGTTTGTTGAGAAGGAAACATCGTTTCTTTAAGAAATTGAAACTACACCTAATTCAGAAAGATTACTGGTTAGGTATAAACATATTAAGAGAAGGTGTCAGAGAGAATGTAGGCTTGTTCACTCCAGTTATGTTAATTCGATGATTTCAGAAGGTGATCATCAAAACAAGAAATTATGGTCTTACATAAAGAGTAAGAGACAGGACAACATTGGGATTCCAGACCTGAGAAACAACCAGAATAACCTAATACAGGACCCTGAAGGGAAAGCAAATTTACTAAACAAGCAGTTTTGTTTTGTTTTCTCAAATCCCAAGCCTTTAATTAACGTTAGACTAAAGGATGATGATAAACTCCCTGAAATGCAAAACATCAAAGTAAACAAAGCAGGAGTATTTAAGTTACTGACCAACATCAATGAAAACAAAGCTACTGGTCCTGATGGCGTTCCTGGCAAGCTCTTAAAATTATGTGCCAATGAATTGAGTGAGGTATACCAACTACTTTACCAAGCTTCACTGGACCAGGGAGTAATACCTGATGAGTGGCGAGATGCGAGCATTGTTCCCTTATTCAAAAAGGGTGACCAAACAAAAGCAGAGAAACTATAGACCTGTATCTCTTACATCCATATCAGCAAAACTACTTGAACACATAATATATAGTAGCATAATGGACCATCTTGACAAATATGACATTCTTAAATAACGCCCAGCATGGTTTTAGACAGCGAAGGAGTTGTGAGACTCAACTTATAACAACTCTCAATGATTTTAATAACTGTCTTAACAACAGACAGCAAATAGATGCAATTTTATTAGACTTTTCTAAAGCCTTTGATAAGGTTGACATGAGGGCCTGCTGTTTAAATTCGAACACATCGGCATTGGCGGTTCTTTGCTAAAATGGGCTACATCATTCCTCGTTGGGGAGAACGCAGAAAGTCGTTGTGGAAGGGTCGTCATCCATTGAAAACCAGTCTTGTCAGGTGTACCACAGGGAACTGTTCTGGGGCCCTTATTTTTCTTAATTTATATAAATGACATAATAATCTCTCTCCTGGAACTACTATAAGGCTTTTTGCAGATGACAGCTTAGTATATAGAACAATCAGAAGCAAGAATGATACACGCATTCTACAAGAAGATCTAAACGCTTTACAAGAGTGGGAAAGAACTTGGAAAATGGAATTTCATCCCCAAAAGTGCCAAGTGTTGCGCATATGTAACAAACGCTCACCAACTAGATCAGAATATTCTATTCATAATATATTCTTAAAGAAACCAATGCTGCAAAATATTTAGGCGTGATTATAGATAGTCGTCTCAAATGGAAAGAACATTACAATTTAGTATGTAAGAAAGCAAAAAAGAAACTTAGCTTTCTTATACAGGAATATCAATGACTGCCCCCAAAAGGTTAAAGACGACTGCTACAAAACACTGGTTAGACCAGTACTGGAATATGGTTGCTCAGTCTGGGATCCTTACCATCTAAAGGACATTGATAACCTCGAAAAGATTCAGAAGAGAGCAGCACGGTTCGTAAACAGGGAACCACATCAGAGAAAAGGGGAATACTAGGAAGAACATGAGGAAATTAGAATGGAAACCTTTAGAAGAGAGAAGAGCTTTTATCAAACTTAACATCTTCTTCAAAGGCAGAGCTAAAGTAATTGATATTCCAATGGAACAACTAGTATTGAATAAAAGTAACACCAGGAGTGGCGGTCAATGTTATACCATACCTGCATCAAATATTGACAGCCACTTACATTCATTTTGTCCTAGTTCTGTACGGCTGTGGAACTCACTGCCGGGTGCCATCAAGATTGCCACAAATGCAGTCTCATTTAAAAAACAAATTGATACGACAGTTTTGAGATCTGCATATTGACGATTTTCTATTTTAACTTCCCCAGATATTTTATGGTTAACGATCAATGGTGATAAACAGATCGAGTTACTATGGCTATCGCATCCCCCTGACCCGCCATCACAACGCTTTGAACTTTCCGGGTGAGATTAATGTATGACCGAACGGTCGTTATTCACATGAAACCGGGTAAACACCCGCGAAAGTTCATATGCCATTGCCCATACGTATTCATTTGTTGTTATTTTTTATGTCACAAGTCCACGACCGAAACGTTGTAGATTTTTGTTCTGTTGTTGTTGTTGTTGTTTTAAAATCTTCTAAGCATCCTCAATGACATTTTACACCGTTTAACACTTCCAGATAGTTCCCGTCAGGTCAGATAAATAGATCTGCTACTGGTAAGCTGAAGCCCAGTACTACCTGTCACAGCTGAGTGCTGAAGTCGGAGGTGTTGGGCCAACATGGCGCACTCTAATAAACCACAACACCACGCACTTTTGCCCTATGATGATACGCGGAGACCGATTTAACCGAGATGGTGCTCGCCCTGTGAGGTCCCCCCAGGCAGGTGCAGTGCCGGGCTCTTGGCCTCAAAGGAGCCCACCTCAGCTACTGGAGGTCCTTCGTCTTGTTTTGTGGAGCCAGGGGACAAGCAAGGAGAGCGACTGGCCAACAACCCAGAAAGAACAGGGAGACCCCCGACATCAACATCATGCAGTGGAATGCAGAAGGGGTCAGCAACAAGAAAGAAGAACTAGAACACTTCCTTCATGAAAACAGCATCAACATCTGCTGTATACAGGAAACACACCTGCAAGAGGGGAAGCCGTTTAAGATAAGAGGCTACCAGGTGTTTCCGAACGGACGAAAAGGGAGAACAAAGGGAGGAGTAATGACACTGGTGAGAAATAATATCAACGCCTCCGAAGTAAAGAAATTCACTGGTGAAGCTGAATACATAGAAGTCAAGGTGATCACCCAAGACAGCACGATCAACATCGTCAATTATTACTGCCCTGATGACAAGATGCTGTCCCTTGACACAATCCAGGTCCCAGACAGCGGCTTCCTCAATAACTGGAGACTTCAACAGCCGGTCCCAGAGTTGGGGATATAACAACATTGACAACAGAGGAGAAGAAGTTGAAGCTTGGCAAGATGAACACCACCTCATTCTTGTCAATGATCCCACAGATACACCTACCTTCTACTCCCGCCACTGGCGCACCTCCACGACTCCAGACCTGGCTTTCTGCACCGACGACATCCACAGAAAGATCAGAAGAAAGGTTGAAGAACAACTTGGAGGCAGTGACCATCGCCCAGTTGTCCTTACTATGCGTGCTAAAGCACAAGGACAGCCACAACATCCGCGATGGAAACTACAAGAAGGCACAGTGGGGCTTGTTCAGCACTCGCACCAACGAGCTGACAAGAAACATAGTAGTTGAAGGGAGGAACATCAACAATGTAGTCAAAGAATTTAACACCAGCGTTTCCCAGGCAGCCAAGGAGTGCATACCAAGAGGAGCAAGAAAAGACTACACCCCTACTGGACGAGTGAACTACAGAAGACACATGATGCTCTCACAGAAGCAAGGATAGAGGCTGAAACCGATCCCAGCCAGGAGAATAACATCAAACTCCAAGAAAGAAAAGCAAAATTCTTGCGGACCAAGTTAGAGAGCAAAAGAAGAAGTTGGAGAGAGAAAACGGCAAGCCTAAACATGGAGAAAGACACAACAAAGCTTTGGAAATTGACAAAGGCCCGAATGAAGAAAGCACCAGTGGCAGAAGATCACCCTAGATGATGAAGGAAACACACTTACAGGAAGGGCCGCAGCCAACAACTTTGCAGGAGCTTACGCTGCAGAGAGTAACATCAACATAAGCCAGCACCAGCAGAAAGAGATACGACAAGAAGAGCGGGAAAGAAGAGCAGGAAAGAAAGAGGTACCAGATCCATGCATACTAACATCAGCTTGGCGGAAATGAAGAAGGCCATTAAGAAGTTGAAGAAAAAGAAGTCTCCGGGACCTGACACCATAACGAATGAAATGCTTCAACACTTAGGAAACATCGCGCTTCAGAAATTGCTGGACATATTCAATCTCAGCTGGAAGCAAGGCCAGGTACCACAGTGCTGGAGAGAAGCCATAATGATACCCATCCTCAAACGTGGCAAGAACAAAAGTAAAGCCCAAAGCTATCGTCCCATCAGTCTAACAAGCTGTGTCTGTAAGACCCTGGAACGCATTATCAACCAACGCCTTCAACTTTACCTGGAGACAGAGAGCATCATTGTCCCTGAGCAAGCTGGCTTCAGACAGTATAAAAGTACCGAAGACCAAACCACACACCTCTCACAGGTCATAGAGGATGCTTTCCAGGCCCAGAAGGCAGCCCTGGCGGTCTTATTGACCTACAGAAGGCGTTTGACAAGGTCTGGAAAGACGGTCTCCTGGTGAAGCTTCTGCGTTGCGGCATCAGTGGCAACATGTATCAGTGGACCAAGTCGTACCTACACAACCGAAGAGCCAGAGTGTCGGTAGATGGCCGCTGTGGCCAAAAGGTGTTGCTGAGACAGGGAGTTCCCAGGGAGGCGTCCTCTCCCCTCTTTGTTCATACTCTTTATCAACGACATTGTAGCAGAACTACCAAGAGGTGTCCACGCGGCGCTATATGCAGACGACCTGGTGCTCTGGTGCTGTGAAGAGCATGCAACAACAGCAACTTATAGGATGCGGATTGCCTGGAGAATGTTGCAGCATGGGCTGAAAGCTGGTGCGTAACTATCAACAGGGAGAAGTCAACTACTACTCTTTTCACGCTATCCCCAAAAGCCAAGCCTGGAAAACTCACCCTAGGAAACGCCACACTAAGGTATGAAGACCAGCAAACATACCTTGGTGTTACCTTTGACAAAAGAATGACCTGGAAACCTCATATCAACCAGGCAGAGGGGAAAGCCAGAAGGAAGCTGAACATAATGAGGAAACTGGCTGGAACCACATGGGGCCACTGACAAGATCCTGAAGTCAGTGTACCAGGGTACAGTAAGACCACACCTTGAGTACGGGTCCACGTCTTGGATGACAGCTGCCAAGACACACCTGCAGACCCTGGACAAAGTCCAAAACCAGGCACTGCGTATCATCACTGGTGCCATGAAGACCACGCCAATTCAGAAGATGGAAGAAATTTCAAGCATTCCACCGCTCTCCAGCAGGAGACAGCAAAAGGCAATGACCCAAGCCAACAAGTTCAGGTGCTCACAGAACCACCAATGAAAGACCGACTCCAAGCACCATCCTCACGCAGGCTAAAACGATCAAGCTTTGCTGTGGAGTCTAGGGCCCTGACCAAAAAATACCAAGATATCCTCCAAGGCAGGTCATACCCCTCTCTTCTCCCTTGACGCACCACCCTGGGAAGACAGAGAAAACAACATCACTGTCATCACAACTATTCCCTATATCAACAGTAAGGATGACCATGATGACCAAGTCTTGAAGACCCTAACACTGGCAATGCTGGAAGAAAGATACCCCGCAGATTCCTGGATCAGGGTATACACAGACGGCTCTGCCACCAATGCCGTTAAAAATGGAGGAGCTGGGGTCTACATTCAATTCCCCAGTGGAGAACGGACAGAAGAGGCGCTACCGACAGGCCTTCATTGTACCAACTACAAGGCGGAAGTTGACGCTCTCACACAGGCAGCACACACCATCGCCACAAGAGCAGACCACAACATCCAGGTTGTCTTTCTAACAGACGCTCTGTCTGTCCTTCAAGCCTACAACAGTGACAGGCTACCCTCATTGAAGAAGGCACTGAACAACATCAAGAGTCTTCGAACAGTGCTTCAGTGGATCCCCTCACACTGCGGCATTGAGGGAAACGAAAAAGCAGATGAGATGGCCAGACAGGGCGCCGCAAAAGAGCAGGAAGATAACGCTGTAAGCCTTGCTGAGCTGAATACCATCACCAAAGCTCTGTTTCGAACTCCGGCACAGAATGACAGCCTCCACTGCTTGCAAGACCAGAGCAGGTCACCATCTTCAGGCTGCGAACAGGGCACAACAGACTAAATAAACACCTCCATTCGAAACTCAAGGTTGTGCCATCCCCAATGTGTCCTTGTGGTGAGGCTGAACAGGACACGCCCCACATACTACAGGAATGCGGGAACTTCCGGTGGTTGAGAGGGGAGCTGTGGCCAGAGCCTACCCCGTCGAGGACAAGCTGTACGGCACGGTGGCGTCCCTACAGAAGACCACGGCATTTCTGGAACGAACCGGTCTCCGCGTGTGAAGGCAACGAGAAGAAGAAGAAGAGACTTCCAGATAGTGCGCATGCCAATGGGCATTGCCATTCTCATTGAGCAGACAAAGAAACACCTACGCCTCTGTCGCGAAAAGCAAACAAGATGCGGCTTTCATGGAACTGGGAAACATTTTGATCGAAAAACAGAGATCAGGGAATCCAGAAGATTTGAGTGTTCCTGAGCGTTCCAGTGAGTTTCTGCTATGCCGGTTGACAATCTGAAATTGGCGAGTTCTACATACTGAGTGCGAGCGGCTGGATTATGACGGTTCCTGAAACTTGTTCAGACTACATTGGAGACCTCAAATGTTGGAACGTGAAAGCTTTTGAGACTGATCCGGAAAACGAAGCAGAAAAGACAGATACTGCTGTTGACTACATGCTAGCTAAAAACCAAACAGAGGGAATCTGTACTTGTTCTGGATATAGGGACATTAAGGGGAAAAAAGGTCATTAGATCTATTTTTTTAAAAAATAAATAAACACCACCATCAGACAGACAGAGCACAAAAAAGTTTACTTTGTGCAAAATGTTTCTCAACCGGACATTTGAATAGAAAGTGATTGAATTTTTGCCTTTTTTAAATTATGATGTATTAAGTTGTTGAATTTTGGCCTTTTTTAAGTTATGATCTATTAAGTGATTGATTTTTTACCTTTTTTTTCAAGTTATGGTCTGTTGAGTAATTTAATTTTGGCCTTTTTTTTTAACCCGTGAAGATGCGCTTGTGATCAGTGAGCGCCAGACGAAGTCTCTTGAGACCCCCAAAATCCGAGATTGCGAGAGGTATCGTCGGGACATAGGCCCCTAAATGGTGACAAACAGATCGAGTTACCATGGCTATCGCATCCCCTGACCCGCCATCACAACGCTTCGAACTTTCCGGGCGAGATTAATGTATGACCGAACGGTCGTTATTCACATGAAACCAGGTAAACACCCGCGAAAGTTACAAGGAATCTACCGGCTGTTCATAGGTCCCTTTTCTTCTTTTCTTTTCTTCTTCTTCTTTTTTTTTTTTTTTTCTTTTTCTTTTTTTTTTTTTTTTGAGGAGGGGTTGGGGGCGGTTCAGTTTGTGAAGTGTGTGTGTGTGTGTGTGTGTGTGTTTTGCGAGCTGCCGAAGTGAAGACACACTAAGAACTTACCTCCTATGTATGTAGGCTACCCCGCACAAAATTCACCTGAGCAAAGCGGCTTGCAAAAACCCAGTTTCCACTTCCTGCCTCACGCTGCCTTCTTTTCTCGTTCTTCATGTTTGATTGATTTGCGATGACTCCCTGTCAGGCCCTACCCGTGGAGGACAACCGACATTTCTTTTTTTTTTTTTTTTCGTCACATGCATAAAAGGTCATGGGGAGGAGTGGTATCCACGCGAAATGCCCCGTCCCTACTGGATACATACAACAGTGGATGAAGGGGGCAAGAGAAAGAGAAGATGCTAACGTGTGGATGTGAAACGGTGCGCCCGTAAACAATGCAGATCTATACTGTTACAAACAGTTCGACTTCACTCATTATCATCGATCGATTATATCTACATGTCTTGGGTTTGACATGATGTTTGTAGAACTTACAGTCGCAGAACTTAGTGCAGATCAAGCTTTCATTTGGCTTCGGACTACCGGGGGGGGGGAGGCAATTTTTCACAGACGAAAGTCAGGACAGTGATTGCCAAACTGTGTAGGACGGAAAGGACGGAGAGATCTGTCCTATGATCCATGGTGCCTTGAACAGCATGCATATTCTGATCTGAGACGTAGACTTTATGTCACTTTTGGGATCCAAGGCGTGTAATGTCAAGGTATTCAGCAGAACGTTTAAACACACTTGCACTAAAGTCACACTTGAAAGAAAACTGAAAATTGATTTATTGAAATAAAGTTGAATGACTGAGTAAGAATAATGATTAGTGGACACTGGAAATGAAGATGCTGAATAAAGAAATGAAGAAACAAGGTTCTATGTGGAGAGTACGCAAAACGGAGATGCAGATATTTGAACTGGACTATGATGCCAAACAAACAAACCGGAATACTGAACAAGACTGAATAAAACAACGTCCGCACTTTCTAACACACTGGCACAGCCATCCAAAACCTCTAGTAAACAACAACCGATCGATGACGTCTAATTATAATCATACAGCGGTGCAGGGGCACTTGTGCGCGTTAACTCAACGATGGACTCAGATAAGCATCCGTCAGCTCAAGATCTGACTTTTTCTTTTTTTAATTCCTTCGTAACACCATCCTTTGCATTCCTGGATGTGACTATAACGAAGTCTGGGCGTGTCTGCACCTTTTGTGAACTTCCCATTTCAGTGCACAATATCTTCCGCCTTGATACCCACAGTCCAGTTCTTCAAATAACGTCGCCACCTCATCTTCGATGTTTTCGTCTTTCTTTTCATCCATTCCAGTGATGTTCATGGTATCTGTTCTCTGGTAGGCCTATTGCTCCAGTGTGTCCAAATCGTATTTGTGGAGGAGGCTTGTGCGATCTGCACGCACGCACGCACACACACACACACACACACACACACACACACACACAACAACACACTGAAAGAGACGCCATATCACCCAGGTCTTCAATGCGTTGCAGTACTTTACGTCGTGTTGGATTATGTTGCTTTATGTATGACGTCAACTATGTTCAAGGGCAACAACAACAAAAAATTACGAGTACTACCTTTACGAAAGATGTGATGTTTTCAGCAGCGTCCATTGAACTGGTTTATGTGTCCACAAGATGACGCAAGACCCACAGAAACAATGTTACAGGTCTACCCGAGATTGGCAATGTCTGCACGTCGTATAATCACCGTGTGGAGCTCACTTCGCGAATAGAAATATCGCATAAATTCTATTTTTTTTAATGAGGGAAAGTCCTAATTTCGCAACACACACACACACACACACACACACACACAACACACACCCACAACCATACACACTTTTGGTTTGGTACTTTTAAAGCAACATCTTTTCGACCTTTTGGGGCATTCCACATTACTTGACACCAATGCCATGCTCACCTGTTCAAACTCGGCACCATAGATAGAAAACTGTGACGTCACTTGTAGGACTTCTTCTTCTTCTTCTTTGTTATCTGCCCGCCTTCATCGAGTTGAAGATTCTGGCATCAACAAGGGGGTTCCGGTTTGCTGTGGGAGTTGGGTCAGTTTATGCAGCCAGTGCTCACTACCTAACTGCATGGACAGTGGGCAGGGGAAGTGGGGGCCACCACACTCACTATTTCAGGCCTCTAACCATACTTTGGAGGCCCTACTTTGGAGTGGGTGGGAAGGGTTTGTACTCTAGGCATGGGGTGGGAGGGGATGGGTCGGGGAGATGGGGGCGGGGAGTGTGTGTGTGTGTGTGTGTGGGGGGGGGGGGGGGGGGTGAATGGGGAGTGGGGGTGTCATGCTCGCTAAGACTTGAACTGGAGTGGAAAGACAGAGAAATAGACCTATCAGTTCTAGCGCCCCCTTTTACTAACTAAATGAGAATTCTTTGAGCAGATATCTTTCACACGAATTTTATCTCTTTCATTCACACATTCATGTCCAAACAAAACATCATGACGCATCATACACACCAATTACAAAATAAACCCACGTAGCGCTGCCCGAGGCAGCACCAAAGAAACAACATAGTATTACACGACATAAAATTATTTAAAACTTCAAGTGCGCACAAAGGAACGATCCACAGAAGGTATTGAAGAATAACGTTCCAAAACGAAGAACACACAGGAACGTAGGTGGAATGTAGCCAACGACAAATAGAAAAAAAAAATCTTGAAGTCTCCAGACTACTTCTTTACAACCAATTCGGCACTCGTGAAGAGGAAAACACCATAGTCACACAAATGCCACAAAGATGACACTTGTATCATACGACACCGCCTAAGCACGTTGCTGGGTCCCAAACTTGACTTGAAACACATCGATGAATGAACGTAGACGGATGATCGCAATTACACTGCAACTACATTGAAGTTGAACTGAACAAATAGGACGATGTAACTCGGCCCTCATGAAGAGCAAAAAAACACCGTAGTCACATCAACTGCCACAAACATGACACGTGTATCATACGGCACCACCTAATCACGTTGCTGGTCCCAAGCTTGACTTGAAACAATCGATGAATTAACGTAGATGGATGTCTGCAATTACACTGTAACTACATTGAACTGAACGAATAGACGATGTAACCAAACGATGCCGACGACTGGAAATGAACAAAATTTGGAAGTGATGGAGCAGGAGGCTTGTAGCCAAATTGAGGACTAGCAGAAGGCTGCTGCAGAGAACCTCCACCAGCCATACTTGCTGAAGACGAGTGACGGCGAAAAGACGGCTGACACTGGTAAGATAGTCAGCACTTGACCACCAAGTCTTGCAGGAAAATGCAGCCGAGAACGCCGATCAGCTGCGCTCACTCCGCACGTCGTGACCGGACCGTCAGCCTAGAAGAGTCGCCCGAAACCTAAAGCATCTGCGACTCCTTGACCAAGCCATACCGTCACAAACCCAGAAGCCGAAAACCAGCATCATTCTCATGTCTGATGATATTTCTTACGCTTCACACACTACCGTCCGCGTCTTTCTCCCTTGAACCACCAAGTCCCAGTTACCACAAAAATGACGTAAATCATTTTTACATCATTAGTTACGTCATATCTGTACAAACTTTATTACGCTTTTTCTTGTAAGATCGGAGGAAGAAGAATTTCCAAAATATGTTTACATGCAAAATCACCTCAATATGGGTCTGAGCTGTTGCACACAAACAACAAGCATTTATCCATAAATATCCATGCCTTATAGCTATTTACTTATTATATACAATCACATCAACCTAACCAGGCTAGTCAATAATAGGTGTGCATGCCTTGGACTAAACAAGGATACATAGGACACATGGTGCTGTACACTGATGACTGGAAGCACCACACATAAGAACAGAAATGCAACCTACCCCTGCCGACTGAGAGGTATAGAAGGTCACAATAAAAACATAGACACACAGAAAACTATTTCACTCTAGGACATAAAATCCAACTACAGGTAAAATCACTAACAAGAGACTGGCTTTAACCACCCTAACTGCAACCCGACTGTAGCAGAGAGGGGAACAAAGCACCAACTGACTCCTCTCTACCTAGCAAGCTAACAAGTCAACAGACCACTGTTCACATACAAAAATCAATCAACAAACACATTACAGATTGCAAAGTACAAACCTAGCACAAAGGGCATGTAACAAACACGAACACAGGCCCAAATGAACAAACTAGGCATGTGAGTTTGTCCTAGTTGGCCAGGCTTCACAGGCATACTGTCCTAATTAAACTGTCCCGTCTTAATGCAAAGTGAAGAAAAAAAAACTAAAAATGAACAAAAACTGCCGTGACAGGGGGGGGGGGGGGGGGGCAAATCAGAGGTAGGACTGAAAGTCCACCACCGAGGCTGATTGAATTGCCTCAGGTGGGAGCCTATTAAACTCCTGGTGGTGCGGGGAAAGAAGGAGTGTTTTCTATAGTTCCTGCTGTTGGACTCCAAGGCATACTGGTGCTCATGAAAGTGTCGAGTGGCGTATCAGTTTTCAAGAGTCTTGGCGCATGATTGGTCTCGACTGTGATGTCCCATGGTGGTATTTGTACAGTGTTGTCAGGCGGATTCTTCTTCGCGATCTTCCAGTGATGTCCATTTCAGTTGATCAAGCATTTCTCCCACGCTCGATGTTTGGCGGTGCGGTTTACTACCAGCGGAGCCTCCTCTGGATCTTCTCGAGGGACTGTATATTATTGTCAGTGTGCGGGTCCCAAACTTCGCACGCATATTCCAGCTGGGGGCGCACCATGGTCTTGTATGCTTGGTCTTTGGTGGAGATGGAGCCGACCTTTAAGTTTCGTCGCAGGAAGCCCAAAGGGTCTTGCTGGCTTTCGTGGCGACGTTGTTTGTGTGTTTCTTCCAGCTGAGATCGGTGGAGATGGTGACACGAGGTACTTGGCATCGCTGGAAGACTTTAGTGGGTGGTCTCTCAGATGGTATGTATATTGCCATCGCTTGCCAAAGTGTAGCGCCTCACACTTGTCCGGGTGGAAGGACATCAGCCACTTGTCCGGGTGGAAGGACTGCTGCATTCTTTTAATGTTAACAAAATAAATGAAAATTTCAACTGAGACTTGACATACCAACGGTGTTCCAGTCATACAGGGTTGCTAGAGACTGAATTTAGATCTATAGCGCTTGCCTTTTGTCCGGGATTGTTTCAGTCACAGACGGTTGCTAGAGGGCTGAATTTAGATCTATAAGGCTTCCCTTTTGTCCGGGATTTTTTCAGTCACAGACTGTTGCTAAACATTGAATTTAGATCTATAGCGCTTGTCTTTTGTCCGGGATTGTTTCAGTCACAGACGGTTGCTAAAGACTGAATGTAGATCTATAGCGCTTGCTTTTTGACTGGGATTGTTGAAAATACGTGTTGTTGAGAGAAAAAGCAAAGACATAATGACGTGATATGTGCATTACGTAGGATAGCTTTTCCAATGTCTCATGGTTGGGAACAAATGATTACAACTGAAACTAGTGAAAGCCTCTTTGTCTTCGTTGAAATCTTGTCGACTCAGTCCCAAGGTTTCTGGTGTCCAGTACGTGTACCTAACAATCATTGCAAGATTGTGGAATGATGTGACTCGCATCGAGTTGTGAACTCGTTCGAACACACAACTAACGTCGTGTTCAAGATAAGCGATGCCAAGATGTAGCTGCTTATTTTCTTTGTTGTTGATATACAGGTTATCAGGAACTGCGTGCCCAAGTTCCGGGTCATTTAGTGTGTATTTGTATACTAAAGAATATATTGAGTTCATTTTCATATTGAAAGTTCTCATTGATATATCTAAGCAACAAAATAAACCATTGTTCTGCGCATTCATGGAGCTTTTGACTTGGTGTGGTGACAAGGTTTGCGGAAAAAAAAACTGTTCAAAGAAAACAGAAATGGTAAGAATCTAAATGTAATTACGAAAATGTATGATAGTATTAAGTGATGTGTATTCTTCAATGATGGAAACTTCTTCTTCTGCGTACACAGGCTGATACTCCTGCGGACACTCCCTATATGGAAAGGCAAGTATTAATCCCATCTACCCTACAAAGGGATTGGAGTTTTGTGTGCATGACCGTTTTTAATCTGCCATTAAGACATCCATACTCCATCTTTGGGGAAGGTGCATGCTATGTGTAACGTGTCATCCATACCAACGGCCAAACTGGCCTTCTCTTCCGAAAGTTGGTGATGGGATTTTATGTGTGTGCAAGATGTTATGCGTGCGTTCACACACAGAACCTTGGTTTATAGTCTCATTCGAAGGACTGTATGGGAAATGGAGTCAGAACTAATGTTAACTCCGAGGGGAAAATCCCCAGTTCCGAAACGGCCCGGCAGAGATTCGAACCCGCAACCCTTGGATTACGATTCCGGCATTCTACAAACTGAGCTGTTCCAGCCCCCAATGATGGAAACAAATTGGATCATTTTAGAGTTTTAGAGGAGTACGTCGGGGGGAAAACCTGTCTCCTATGCTGTTCTCGTAAATAATCTGGAGAACTTGTTCACAATTGGCTGTCTTGCCTTGTGTGTGTGTGTGTGTGTGTGTGTGTGTGTGTGTGTGTGTGTGTGTGTGTGTGTGTAAAGCGGTGGATAAGGAGGGAAGGAGGAGAGCTAGTGGACACATCATCTTCCACACCAACACCAGCTCGTTGGTTTCCTCTCTCGTTTATTTCAAATCATAGTTGGATCGAACCAACCACACCGACCTATTAAGACAGGAACAATAATAATCATAAACATGAGGTATTATATTTTTAAAAACAACAACAGATACAGTGAAACATAACCATTTAATATGAGGAATAGTCTCATAGGAAAGAGATCAAACATTAATAAAACACAAATCATTCAAATTAAGCCAAGACAAGTATCAAACGTTCATAATGGAATTGTGAAATCATACATCAAAACAACAGGTCTTAGCTTCAAAGAATATCTGAATATTGTCACCGCAGCACATAGACATTACCAAAATTAAGGTACAGGATTTACAACAAAAAAGCACAAAAGGCCTCCCCGTTGCGAACGGTAGGAGGTAAAACATATCTTTGCGATCAATAACATAATCATAACATTAACCAAAGGGGATCCCTGTTGCAAACGGCAGGATCGACAATATAATCATTTCATAATCATAACATTAACAAAGAGGCTCCCCGTTTGCGAACGGCAGGAGTTACATACAGTCAAAAGCATGGTTCATAATTTCATATCAAAGAACAGTTTTATAAATGAACATACATAAGCACACACACAAAAAAGGGAACTCCCTGTTGCGAACGGCAGGAGCTATGAACAATGAATGAAATTAATTAACATCTAATTTTCAATAGCAAGGCGTCACTTGGGCCGTATAGCAGTTACACAATTGTATGGAAAAAATCATCTGCGTAGTGTCCACATATACGATCAAATTCAAAAAGGACATATCTTGCACATTAACCAGGCAACTAAAGCTATTTTTTTTTCTCCGTAGAAACTCCCACCTCAGGACAGTGCGTGCTACATGCTACAGCTCCTCACATTTCACCTGTAAGGCCTGCACCCTGGCCCAACAATGGCTGTTGATTTTCAGCCCTGCAATGGACCCACGAGTGTAAATATATTGAACAAATAAACACTCACAGACCAACCGATGCGACAACTGAATAAACAGACTGACCAGTGGCTACTCGCGCACAAAATAGCCACGTGAACACACAAACAATCGAACAGCATTCAAGTAATTAACTACCTAATTACTCAGTCAAGTAACCACGCAACCCTTCAGTCGCTCAAATAATGAAACAATCGAACTAACAGGTGAAACATTCTTCTTTGGATAGGTAGCAACCCAGACACACAGAGGAATGATCAAACCACCTTCACTGACAGTATCTTAATCATTTGCACACGCCGCCGTACGGCTTGGTCACACTGTGACTTTACCCTATCCGTCTCACCAGCCAACAAGGGCGACGTTTACAAGTTAGTTTATCTAGTGTTTGAACACAAGGAACCTGCAGAGAGAGCATTAAATTTTATCCACAAATCACAATTAAAGACAACAACGTCTGTTATCTATGTTTTCTGGCATCGATTTGTTGATTACTAACAGTAAAATCTGTGATAACACTGAATAACTGTTTTTGATTTCATTCTTATCAAGCGCC
Organism: Conus ventricosus; assembly: GCA_018398815.1. NCBI lineage: Eukaryota > Metazoa > Mollusca > Gastropoda > Neogastropoda > Conidae > Conus > Conus ventricosus. The sequence goes on from CM031601.1 coordinate 65,816,399, forward strand.
AGCCCCTGGTTAGTTGCAGAGTTACTTGAATAATTGACGGTGGAAATTTGGTGTATTACATTTCCAGTAAATAAGAAATGAAGTTTGTACAATAAAAATGTGAGAACATAGAACTTCTAACCTTTACCAGGTGTGTCCGCCGAGGGTGGCGGACGGAATTTCTTTCCCTTGCAGCCGCGTCAGCCAAGGCTGGCGGACGGACAGACAGTACATTGCCCGTCCACCACTATTGGCGGACGGGAACATGAAAAAAAAAATCCTACACTTTCCTTGAAATGGTCTAAGGGAAATAAGCTCTGTATTTAGTCTTGGGGATGTCCTAGCGAGTTGTAGACCGTACTTTTAGTGCTCTATCGTGAACTTGGCTGACCCCCACCAGCTTTGAAACAAAGGAACTAGACTGGCACTTGGCTTTCCAGCTAAGCGCGGCTGGAATTTCTTGTGCCAGAAATATGTCGGTCAGGTGAAGGGGTGGTACCGATTTCTCACTCAGTGAAGCGCTTGAAATTATATTACAAAGTTGATCTGATGATGAGGGTAGCGATTTTTATCGATAATTACGATAGAGAAGAGGAAAGTGAATTATTTGAAGATGCAGCCAAAAATAATGATTCAACATCAACTGCAGCAGATGCCGCCATCACACGAGGTCGCTGATGAGGCCAATTCAAAAGATTCAAACACAAATGCATTTGATCAAAACACGGCAAATGCAAACAGTCGCGATGTCGCTTACCTGTTTGCTTCTGATTCTGACAGCGTGTTGTAAAAGAACGGATTAGAATGTAAACAAAGACCTTTTTTTTTTTACTTGTCAGCCATGTTTTTCAATGGAAAGTTGCGTCTACACATTAAAGTTCATAATTGTTCAGCATTAAAAGTAAGTGATTCGAAATTACTAAGTTCGATTAGTTGAGCGTTTGTCCTTTCCTATGACACCTAACACAACACTGTCAGTTGTTGTCTAGCTACCGTAGAAATAAATTAAAAAGTGGCAAAATATGTGCGTTGGCAGGGACTGAGCGCTGTGCGTGAGCGTGCGGCAGCAGGAAATCGTGCCGTGTGGGCCATCCTTGGCTAGATAGTGTTAACTTCCATTTACTAGTATTGTTTCACTAAGATAGTACTCTATCTCTCCTCACTCTAGGTAAAAGATAGCCAAACCAAAGGCAAAAACCATCAACATACCTTTACATTTACAAACACCTGAATAACGGAATCAGCGTCACAGCCTTTACCACACCCTGCTCAGTGAAGAAATGGCCTCAGAGCCAGAACGCTGGGAGTATATAGGCATCCCAGCCCCGCTCAACGAGATCTTTCGAGGAACTCCTTTGTGGCCTGATCACAATGGAACCACTAGAAGCGCCTAAAGTGTCTAAAATCTGGCTTCGCTGTGCTGCTCTTGAACTGACATTCTATCCCCAGGGCCCGACAACCAATGGGGCCGACCGTCATGTAAGTGGCTGGATCTGTAGGAGTGCAGAAGAATCACCAAGACAGACCCTTTAGACTCTGTACCTAGGGCAAAATCCAGCATGTGTGCACTCCATCGCCAACGACTCCCACCTGCAGATTTCTTTTAAAATCTCAAGTCCACCTCAGCCAAGACAACACCAACCACTTCTCCACGGTCTCCTGGGGCTGTCTCCTTGGCCTATGATTAGTCTTCCAGACCAAGCCATCCAGACCAGCCATGGTCAAAGAGAGGCTCAAGACCTCCTCAGCAAAAGCGACACCAATTACGATGTGGCTGAAGTCCAATGGCTGTCTCTTCTAAACCAGTCTGCCCAGACCAGCCATAGGCAAACTGTCTTCTGAGTGACCAGCCTCTTAACTGGCATTCCAAACTACCAGCTAGGTTACCCCTCACTGCGATCCTATCCCACGTTTGAGGGATTAACTACTGCAAACTCCTGTTCTCAAAGTTGCAGCGAAGTGGCTGGTGTCGCAGATTCTCGGATGGCAGGTGGTGAGTTTGATTCTAATCAGAGCCATTTATTTGTGAAATTTTTCTCCCTGACCGGCTTCTTCTAATGCTTGAATTTGCTATAGACTCAATTGAAAAGACTAGGATTACATGGTCGAGTTTCATCCAAGTAGTGGATGCATTGCTGAGAGTGTTGTTGCTCAAATTTTGTGACCAACACTGCAGGTGTGTATATCTCGCTCATGATTGACTCTAGGATATATTATGAAAGTAAGTGCCGAGTATATCCCTGTCATGCTGTCTCAGACCTTAATGGAAATACATAGCATTATCTTCATTAGCTCCTCCTCATCGATCAGCAGTTTTTAAAAGTTCCTGATTCTGTGACCCACATGCTCTTCTGTCATAGTGACTCAGTTCTGATTACCTCTCCACATCTGTGCCCTCGGTTTGGTTCTGTCTGGGTCACTGGTATCAGCAAATTCATGGTGACTGTCATTAAACGGACGTGGTGGCGCTCTTAAAGAGGGACAGCTCAATCACGCTGGTTCCATGACTAAGCAAATATTGTCGTCAGTCAGGAGCTTATTAGGTGACGTCCTGTGTATGTTGGATCAGAACAGGCACCATTGAATTACACCAAAATAAGGTGTCAGTAGTGCAGTGTCTCCTCCTGTGATTTGCTGCATGAAGACAATCTTGACATTGACTGCTGTCTATGGATTGCTGGTGCTGTGCTGCGGAAGGACGGGGCAGGTTGTGGCTGTGGATCGGGGGCCAGAATGGACGGCATGGGTACAATGCCACTGAAGCGGCACGGATGATGAGACAGAAAAAAAATTAACGATTTGCTTATCATAACCTTTTTTTAAAAAATCATGTATCAACCTACATCGTTAAGAATGGAGCCACAAATCCTTTTCTAATGACTTCCAGGTTATTTCTAGAAACGGAAAATTGTCTCATTTAAACTAAATTTGCAGCCTGAACCACGTCACAAACCAAATTTCCCCAAAGAAAATGCAGTAACTCAAAAAGTACAAACATTATTGCCAAATTGTTTGGCTCTTCAAATCTGAAATAAATGAGACATGACGGTTTCTAATGGACAGGCTGCTGGAAGAGAAACCGGGGTTTCAGCTCCACAACAATCTCACATAGACGCACATTCCTACATACATACACACATACAGCAAGTATGGGGTATTTGAGGCGGTTGAAAACACTGCAGTGTTAGCCAAGTCACAAACTCTTGTTTTCCTGTATCGTGGGAGTTGAAGAGCGGGTAAATACTGACGTGAACTCCTCAACAATATTTATTGTATCACGTTCTCACAGAAAAATGTTCCTATAATAATTAAGAAGGTATAAGCTTGTTCTTCTCCCTAGAGATGTACGTGCCCATACTGCAATATCATCAGCATATGTGCCAGCTGGTAATGAAGAAAAACTGGTCTGGAATCCAATATTTTCAACCGAACTAGATACACGCAGGGAGATCATTTATGTGACAGCGAATTAACACAGGACCCAAGGACAGCACCTTGAGGGAGCTCTGACTCAACTGCACCTTGAGGGAGCTCTGACTCAATTCCACTTCTTGGGATGACCGGCCGTCGACTACCATTTTCCTACGCGTCTGAGTGGAGAAACCGTAAGTCCCTTGTGCAGGTGTCTTCTGATCTCATCGCTGTCAAACTTACCAAGTACCTTGGAAAGCGGCGCGGTGTCAAATGCCTTCGAGAAATCGGGTATAACGATGTCAGTTTGGATATTTTTATCGAAATTTTCATACAGGTTGCACCAAGAATTCCCCGTGAACAGTCCCCTCTGATCCATGGTTCAGACTACTGAGTATTTAGCGGTTGTCAAAGTGTCTCATCATCAAATGACTGCAAACACTGTGCTTCAGCAGTCTGCATTACACTGTCTTCAGTGACATGGACCTGTAGTTTCCCGCAAAGTGCTGTCCCCTTTCTCGACCAACGGAGCTTCACTTGTTCAATGCGACGTTGAACAATTCTTTCAAACATATAAAGCAAAATACACAACCCAAATCCAATATTCCAACCGCACATCTTGGTCCATCAGAATTCCATCCTGGTGGTATCTGTCCTGTGCCGACGCCCCTGGCAGTCAGCCAGGCGACAAACCAGAGAGATGGTGAACGGTTGTTGAAAGCTGTTCAGGTGTAGATGCAGGTGCAGTGGCTGGGGAGGGAGGTGGGAACGAAGGTGTCGTGGCCAGAACTGTTGACGACCAGCATCCACTCCAGCCTGGTAGCTTGCTCACAGGTTCCACCTGACCCACATGCCACGCCTTCACTGTGACAACACACAGAGAGAAAGATCATCAGAAAACAAGACACGGATATGTCAGATAACACTTGAGCGAAGTCAGAGAGAGAGAGAGAGAGAGGGAGAGAGAGACAAAGAGAAAGGATTATTCATCAGCTCGCACATGAACAAGGCATGGAGATGTCAGTCAGCACATGAGCAAAGTGTTCACAATATGATATTGACAATGGAAGATTCCAGTCAAGCTTTGGTTGTGATAATAAATATGGAATATAAAAGCCTACAATACCTATGAATAGGCCTAGTTAAGGAGTAGGACATATGCAAGGATAAAAGTGCGAAGCCAGTGTAACAAAGTACCTTTAGCAAAGTGTTTTCCTGTTCCTTACTCTCCATCGAGTTAGGAACACACACACACACACATACACACACACACCGCGCGCGCGCGCACGCACGCACGCACACATCCCAAGCATGCGCGCGCATGCACACACATTATATTATACCGTATCATATCGTATTACATAACAGTGTTTTGTATTATTTCATATCATGTTAGATTTAAGGAGAATGGAATACATTTACATTATTTCACTTATTTCATTAGAACTATTCACCTTTATAAACATTTCGATATGTATGCCTATATTTTCCTCACCAGAATTCTTCCATCTTCCCTAATGTTTCCATTTCTCATTAACCTTCTTTCCCTCCACCCCGTGCCCTACCCTTCACCCTCCCACAACCCCCGACCTACCTCGTTTCTCTTATGAACTGTACACTGAACTGTCTCATAGGGTTACTTCCCTTTTTAGTGAGCGGTGTTGTGTAAACAGCATGTTCTTATGTTCAGTCTGGTCAAAGGAATTACTCCTCTGCTACTGGCAACCATGTAACCCAGGGCTACCTGTCGCATGTGGAAAGTAAACCCAACCCACAATTTTTTTTTTTAATTGGTAGGAAACAAATTTGGGCTCCGCCAAAATAGTACATGCCCATGAGACCCCACGAGAAAGAAGTCGAGCAAAAAAACCCCAGCCACTCCAGTAAAGTCATGCTGAAGATTCTACCAATAGCTGAAACCACAAGCAGAAAAGACCCTATCTGAAGAGCAAGTAAGTTGTCGAGCTGAGAGAAGCGCAATGGGAAAATGATCTTTAACCTCCAATCCTTTTTTCACCCCCTAAAAGATCTGTGCCTTGTTTTCATCGATTTTTAGAAAGCATCAAAGGTCTGGCTTGTAGGCTCAAGGGGATTTATGAGGAATTTGACAGCGTGCATTTTGTGTGTGTGTGTGGGGTTGTGTGTGTGTGTGTGTGTGTGTGGTGTGTGTGTGTGTGTGCGAGCGCGTGCGCAGAGTGGGGGTGTGTTTTGTGTGTGTGTGTGTGTGTGTGTGGGGGTTGTGTGTGATTTTTTCACCTCTCTCTCTCTTTCATATACACATACACCACGCCACCAGAAGCCCCAGCAACGACTTCTTTGCCACCACACCTCATGTCTGGAACAACTGTGACATCTACGGAATATGCCCGGGGTTTGCTGAATGAAGTGGATGACTGGACGTGCATAGCAGCCCTTCCAGAATGGGAAAACCACCCAGAGATCCCAAGAGGAGCGGCGTGAGACCGAATTTTGCACTCCACACACGTCATTAAAAGAAAAGAAAAGACAAGAAAAAAAAAGTGAATCAGGTTGGCCTCATGCGCAGAAGGGAGGAAACTCATACCCCCAAGACCGAGAAGTATGCAGCCAAGCCCAGTAGTCTGAAGGAATCTGGCTTTCAGGCCAAAGTCCTCGCCATATACCAGCGGAGGAAAGGGAAAGAGTAGGTGTGACTGGTCCGCCTATGATCTTTTGAAAAAGCTCGGGATTTCAGGCAAGAAGAGGACCAGGACCTTGAAGGCAATGGCAGAGGCAGCTGAAAGAGTTCCAGCTGGACTTGGTCGAGGTGTAACAAACGTGACCTTATACGACTTAGATTTTACGGTTTAAGCAGTGTGGGTAGGACATCCGTCCCAACACGACCTGACCTTGAGGTGCCCTTCCGGTCACATGCTGGCCGAGATTCGAAAACGCGGCGTCCCCCAAAGGACTCTCTTGACAGCAGGAAGACGGCAGAGGGTTCATGATGGTAAGTGGCCCAACCCTCCTATTCACTCACTCGTTCACTCTTTCTGTCAGTCTGTCTGTCTGTCTCTGTCCCTCTCTTTCTGTGCACGCGCGTGTATGTTTCGCGTGTGGCGTGCGTGCGTGCATGCGTGCGTGTGCGTGTGTGTGGGGTGTGTGTGTGTGTGGTGTGTGTGTGTGCACGCGTACGTGGCATGAAAAAATCCTTGTGAATCAGCTAAGTCCCTTTCAACAGGAACATAACGATTTAAATTTTGCGACAAAAATCGATCTTAGTTACCGCCCAACAACAACAACAACAAAGCTAAACGACCACCACGACAAGAAAATACCAGTCACGAATCGGCGGTTCAAGTCTTGATGCTTACCCGACACAGTGGCCGAGACTGATGATCTGAAAGGCGGAGGGAAAGTGTTGGACAGTATAGTTGGTGTTGGTGACCACGTCTGTGACAGTGAGTGGAACAGCGAAGGACATCTCCCTGCACACAGTCAGTCAACACGTAGGTGTGAACTCTCCGAGGAGAAAACTGTCTTAGAAGGAAAGATGACAAATAAAAAAGAAAAGAAAACAAAACAAAAAGGGAAAGGAGAAAAAGAGCAAACAAACGGAAAATGGTTTTCGAAAGAGGATAAGAAAAAAAAAAACCAATGAAGCACAAACCGTGCACCAGTCGGTCATCAGCGGATATTACCTCCCGTATGAATCGATCTGTCGGCAGTTATTGGACAGTCTTCATTCTGTATTTTGTCCGTTCCGAACCTAGAGATTTTCAGTCTGAATCACTGTAAGATGGGGACCTTATACCACACACACACACACACACACACACACACACACACACACACACACACACACACACACAGGCACTCACGCATGTGCGCGAGCGCACGCACGCACACACACACACACACACACACACACACACACACACACACACACACACACACAAAGGCACTCACGCATGTGCATGAGCGCACACACGCACACACACATGCACGCACGCACGCACGCACACAAACACGCACACACACACACACACACACACACACACACACACACACACACACACACACACACACAAACACACACACACACACACACACACACACACACACACACACATGCTACGGAGCCAGATCACCTACACATAAAACGGGTCTTTTACCGTTCCGGAACAGCTGACTGACCATAGGATCAGTTTAATCATTAACGTAAATCCAGAACCATGAGCATCCTGGCGTAGTAGATGATAAAGATGTGCTGGCTGAAAATGGAAGAAGTTCAGGAGACAGGCGACGCGGCAAAGGAAAGGCTCAGGATCAGGGAAATAACAGGACACATACCAAGCGACAGAGGCTGGGGGGTCGACAGAAATGAAGTGGTGGTCAAAGGCTGTGGGGAAAGCAAAGAGAGGCGTGGTAATACAGGAGTTGAAAAAAAATAAGAGGATTCCAGGAGACCCAGAGGCCAGTCCAGTAAGAACAACAGGGCTAGTGGACTCTCGCTGGAAAACGAACTCCAGAGGAGTTT
>CM031601.1:65829286-65836786 GCA_018398815.1 Conus ventricosus
TTGTAGCTGTCCATAAAATGCAGTATTTCCCGGGAAATACTGTCGCTGCGACACGATTTTATGAGCGACAGTATTATATACGACACCGGCAAATACACCTACTGTCTGAATCCGTCAACGGCACGACTCTATAGGGCGCGGAGACTGCTGGTTGTCTCAGTCACACACTTTTACACTTCACATTACCTGTTTACACACCTTTTCGACATTTCGCTGATTTTATTTAGTTTAATGTGCTTTTACATTCTTTGCGCAATTTATCGTTTCCATTGGTCTGCGTTTATGAATTAACTACTACGCTGTATGATTGAATTTATAATTTACTGGGCATCCGGAAAAACTGTCGTCACTGTAAAATGGAAGTAAGCTGTACGTGTGTCATCTACCCCTGATTTCATAAACCGATTCCAATATCGTGGGGAGAGCAACATTGACAGGGAAAGACAACCCGAAAAGAACACCGACCTAATTTGGTTTCAAAGTATGGTGACTTCAGGCGAAACAAAATTGAAAACAAACTTACCGTGCCGCCAAACGAAAGAACAAACAAATTACAAAGCAAACACTACGCGTTTCAACTTCTTCGGGCAAGATAAACAACATTCAAGAGAAAGAAAACTACGCACGAACAGTCACTTATCTCCTCAAATGTGTGGTTGCGGGTTCGAATTTCGGTACAGGGGGATTTTCCCCTCGGAGTAGACATGGTTCTGACTCAATTCCCCACACAGTCCGTCAAATGAGACTATAAACCGAGGTTCCGTGTGTGAACGCACGCACATCATCTTGCACACACGTAAAATCCCATCACCAACTTTCGGAAGAGAAGGCCAGTTTGGCCGTTGGTATGGATGACACGTTACACATAGCATGCACCTTCCCCGAAGATGGAGTATGGCTGCCTTAACGGCGGGATAAAAAAACTGTCATGCGCACAAAACTCCACTGCCTGTCTATACAGGCAGTGTCCGCAGGAGTATCAGCCTGCGTATGCACAAAGAAAGAAAGAAAAAAAATCTCCTCAAATTCGGCGCTAAATGGATGTGGAATGGAAACGAGGCTGCTGGGATGGCATACAGACTTGCTGATAGATCCGACCAATCCTTGAAATCGAGTGTCTTGTCCCCTCATACCCCGAATTCTGCTGTCTGCAGGCTTCATTACGCTTACAATGTCCAATCAGACTCGCATTCGGGGATTAGGAGTAGATAACCCATGTGGCTTACTTTCTTCCCGAAAATGGCGACTGTTTTCGTAGACGCCGATTCAATTATAAAATTCAGTGACGCAGCCCTATACATTAGTTTTAAAACGCAGAGCAATAAAAACGATAAATTCCACGCGAAATGCATTAGTACACCAGACTTAACTAAAATCAGCAAAGTGTAGAAAATGTGAAAAAACAACAACACGGGTTCTTTACAGTGTGTAACAAGGCCCGGCGACGATCGATGGCGGTACACTGTGTGTGTGCCGGCAGGTATGAATGTCATTACTATCTGACCACAGCCAAAGTTTTATTCTGGTAATGATATCGCAATGACTTCAGTTTCTTCGTTTGAATGACAGGCATTAATGCCTTCACGGTAGAGTGCGTATAAAGCAAGGTGTAAGTCAGGTATGCAAGTAGCGTAGTGTGTCTGGCGTGTCTGTGGGGTTAACACTAATAACTGACTCAACAGTGAACATTTCTCCCACGTCTGCATGGCGCCTGAGCGACATTGGTAGAGAGAGATAACTCGAACAGAACACAGAACTAATCTGCAAACTTTGCGGGCCGCCTAAGACATGGTGCCAGATTAAATGGGCTTCCCTTCCAGAGGGCGTCGCCACATCTATCTAACGACATCCTTTGAACTTCCCGGTACCGTCGGATTTAACACGAGCTCGCCAAAGGAAACTGAAACTGGACATGACAAAAGCAGGGCATGAGGGGTTACACAGTTTGATACTGTTTATAATGGTCAGTGTGGGTGAGGGTGATGAAGATGATGCCACGGAGTTCCGTTAGTTCAGTTCTGGGCCTGCATGACAGGACTGTACTCTTCGCTTCTTTTCCACCTGGCGTCAACCAGGCCCGAGCGATGCATATACGTGCTATGTTTGTCAAAAAAAAATGCAGCAGCACTCATAGAAATGCAGCTTTTAAATGGATGAACTTGGACCCTGTAATGATAGTGTCCCATCTGAACCTGCAACACACTCAAACTCCCAGATCATATTAAAACCAGTTCATCTTTAAGCGTAATTAAGCATCATTTATCGGCTGATGATCCTGTCATACCACCGTACTTTTTACCTTGGCGAGAGAAAGAACCAAATCATTCATTGCCGTCTTCGTCTTGGAATCAGTGATCTGAGATATGATATGTTCAACCGCCATCTACTTAACGACCCACTGTGTGAGTGTGGCAATGGGGAGGAAACAGCTCAGCACTATTTTCTGTTGTGTCCTCGTTTTAATGAAACCCGCGCAAATACTATTTCCGATCTCCCATCACACTACAGAATTGTTCGAACTCTGTTAAATGGTGACCGTAATCTGCGGATGGATATCAATGTATTGATTTTTGAGGCTGTTCATGAGTTTATCTCTCGAAGCAAGCGGTTTTAGATGTGTTGCCTTTTGGGGGTTTCAGGTGTGACAAGAGAGGATTGTGCTGGGGGTGTTGCCATTGTTTCAGGTTGTGATGATGGCAAATTGATGTGCCTGTGGTGTGTTTCTCATCGTCTCTCTTCATTGATCTCCGTTTCTTTCTTTCTTTCTTTTTTTAATTGTTTTTTCTCTTTCCGGGAAGGGGTGGGTGGCGGGGGTGTTCTCTTTTTGTATTCTTCATGCGATTTATAAACTTTAAACTGTCAGTTGTTTTCATATAAATAATGTAATATTTATGTTACTGTAGCCGCCAGGTAAATTATTTGTGTATTGTCATTTTGCAGAGCACACTATAAGCGTTCAGCTTGTTGCTGCTCACTTTGTATTGTGTAAACATTGTACGTACCTGTGATTAAAGATTTGTTTAAACCACCACTCAAACTCTGGGCAGAAGTCAGAGAGAGTGGTAACATCCATCAAATAAATGTCTCTGGTGGGGATCGAACCCACGACCTCCCAGTCTGCGAGTTCCGGACGCTGACCACTATACCACCATGGCTGGTTGCACAAGCTTATTATTTTGTTGGCATAGACGATTACGTGGATGAGAAACAGCAAGAAGCTGAATAACAGACTGGGCTCTCTCTCTCTCTCTCTCTCTCTCTCTCTCTCTCTCTCTCTCCTCTCTCTCTCTCTCTCTCTCTCTGCCTGTCTGTCGTTTGTCTGTCTGTTGTTTGTCTGTCTCTGTCTGTCCCTCTGTATTTGTCTCTCTCTCTCTCTCTCTCTCTCTCTCTCTCTCTCTCTCTCTTCTCTCTCTCTCTCTCTCTCTTCTTCTCTCTCTCTCTCTCTCTCTCTCTCCATGACAAGGACAGATTGTAAGACTAGGCTTTGGCCTAAAATCTTCATCCTTGGATATTAAAGATCAATCAATCAATCAATCAATCTCTCTCTCTCTCTGTCCGTGAGTCCGACCGTCCGTCTCTGTCTCTCTCTCTCTCTCTCTCTGTCTGTATCTCTCTCTCTCTCTCTCTCTCTCTCTCTCCTTTTCATTCTTTTCTCTCGACAGGTATGTACTTGCACTGAATTGCGGCCCTTACCTGTTGTTCCATGAACCGAGACTCCGCCCGCTTGCTTGAAATGTGATCAGCTGTACGGAACGACCTACACAACCGATGAGGCGGCTCTCAACCAGTTTGAGGATATTACCAACAGATCTCCCGTAAGTTGTGTGGGAGGCTGTAGGTATGTGGAATCTAAGTCACTCGTCACTACAGCAAGTGTTTACATCATCTATTAACAGTGGCGATATAAATAAGAAAAGGTATTTTTAACATCTTACGAAGTGTGGGAGGACCCTATCCACCAATTGAAACGTGTTTGCCACACCCAAGGCTATGATCAATCTATCAACAACAACAACAAGTATGATAACATCGAAAGTTTGTTGTGTCGAAAAGGTGGAAGGGTGCGTTCGTCATATTCTACCGGAGACACGACTATCACAGCATCGTATCTCAGATCGGGGCAGCTTGACTGGAGAACGTCGCTTTGAGTAACGGGGCAGTTAATTTGTGTCGGACTATCTCTCAGTGCGTACGCATGCAAAACAGTCCCAGTCAATGGTGCATAAACCCTAGCGTGACTTCCGTGGACTGTTTGTTAAAAAACGCACCTTGTCGATGTGTAATGACAGGGATTCAGATCTTATTATGCGATAATTTCATTCCATGACGTTTTTCCTTTACAATGACCTAGTTCCTTGTCCGGGGGAGCTGACAACAGTTGTACTCAGGACAGGTCATTGACGTTTTGTGCTTGTCAGTGTTTGTTTTTTTTCCTCCGGTCGGGGTTCCTGCTGTGAAGAATAGCAGATTTGACCATCGTTCATAACTTAAAAGGAAAACAAAATGCTGTTCCGCTGGACGAAAGGGAGAAACAAATTACACGATGTGTTTCGACCTCTTTGGTCTTCTTCAGGCAAGAGAAACAACATTCAGGACAATGAAAACGAAGAATGAGCAATGACGTATCTCCTCAAACTGGATGCAAAATGGACGTTGAATGAAAACGAGACTGCTGGGAAGGAGACATTGCGAGTTATAATAATGATGATGACAATAATAATGATAATGATAGTAATAAGAGTAATAACAGTTATGGTTATGAATAAAATATTCATTCATTTAAAAGAAAAAACACTATTCTGCTGGAGAAAAGGAACAAATTATAAGACAAAACACAACGCGTTTCGACCTCTTTGGTCTTCTTCAGGCAAGAGAAACAACATTCAGGACAATGAAAACAAAAAACGAGCAATCACTTCTGTCCTCAAAGTGGGGCACCAAATAGACATTGAATGAAGACGAGGCTATTGGGAAAAGACATGGCGAGTTACAATAATGATAACAATAACAATAATAATGACAACTAAAATGAGGATAATTATAATAACAACAACAATAACAACAATAATGATGATGATGATGATAATAATGATAATAATAATAGTGATATCAATCATCATCATCATCACCATCATCATTATCATATTTTTTTATCATAAAGAGAGGATTACTGCCACTTTTAGTAGTAACATGATGATTGTAGTTGTAGTATTGATAGTGGCTATTACAGACAGAAAGGGAGATAGGAGATGGGTTAGAGGGATTGTCGAACAGCATGGCTGTCGTGGCAACAGTGTTAGTGGTGTTGATGAAACTAACACCAATTCATCAGTTCATTCAGATTTAACGCCTACACCCACCAGATGCTATATCATAGACATGGATAACCAACCCAGGACAGTGGAAAAGGGGAAGAAGGGGGGGGGGGGAGAACTTACACCACACAATCACCACCAGAACAACAACACATTAAAATGGATAGCGAAATGGCAGTTTTGAAATGTTGGGCGTTAGCGAGATTGGAACTCTCAACGTGTGACTGAGAACTCGTTGCTCTGTGATGTTGAGCCAGTCAGGCCTTCACACTGCAGTCCAATTCCAGGTAGTAGTCTATCTAGAAAAATGCATTGCAATACTGCCATCCCTGTCCCCACCCCACCCCCCTTCCAGCCACAGGATTCACTGAAGCCTACGTTGAATCTCAACCACAACTGAAGTCTGCACTCTCTCTCTCTTCTCTCTCTCTCTCTCTCTCTCTCTCTCTCTCTCTCTCTCTCTCTCTCTCTCTCTCTCTCTTCTCTCTCTCTCTCTGCGTGCGCGAGAAAAGAACTGTGATAATCGACAAATGAGCAGAAAAACTGTAATATTCGTCAAACAAGGAGAAAAGAACTGTGATGTTCGACACACGAGAAAAATAGCACTGTTATATATTCGACAAAGAGGAAGAAAAGAACTATGACATTTGCATACACTAGCGGAGCATTGAAATGTACAGTTCACACTGACCTTAGTGAGTTAAAAAAAAAGAAGGAAAGAAAACTGTCAATGACGCAAGTAAACATAATGGATTGCTATGGGTGTGTGAACACACACACACACACACACACACACACACAACACACACGTCCTGTTGGATAGTTTTGTGAAAATACCCTATTCAATAACAAACAGGATCCTTAGTTTTCCAACAATACAAACCGAGCGTTTTGCTGCGCCAGAACATATATGATCCTGCCACTTATTTCATTCTTTTTAAGTCGTATCTCAACATCTCATCCAGGCTGGTCCAGGCATACAGGACAAAGGCGTAGCGTTCAAGACCTTGCTGGGTTCAGTACACTAAGTGCAAGGACGTTCTTTGCTATGAGCTGAAAAGCGCCAGTTACTTTGAGAGTCACATTTCCATACTTTCACGTCAAAAGAGCTTGGAGGTTCTGTCCCTAAAGCTGATTTTTCCCGAGCAGCAACGATGCCAGGCTGAACTTTAAGAACTTTAATACTTAGGCAGCCTTCAGAATGCCCTGTTACGTCACACGCTGAAGAGTGACGTTGCAATGTCCTCATCATCCACATCTCCTGTATCACCCAGACTTCGACTCTTTGTTGTTTGGCTATTGGCACCGAGCTTGAGTTCTTGGGGTCAGACAGTCACACAAACTGTAGCTGGCACAGTTTCTGCTGAGACACAGCCAGTACACAGAGAGAGAGAGAGAGAGAGAGAGAGAGAGAGAGAGAGAGAGAGAGAGGAGAGAGAGGGGAGAGAGAGAGAGAGAGAGAGAGAGAGAGAGAGAGAGAGAGGGGAGCAGTGCATTCCCGTCCTTTCCCTCTCGTTCGATTCAACTGTCAAGTCTTGTGACAGGCTTGTTGATAACGCCGCCGCCATCAACACGCCTCGCTGACATGCACGAGTTGAGGGTCACGGAACAAAAGAAACAACTGCTTCATTTTGGAACATCCTATCTCGACGCATAATTAAGCATTTTGAGAGCTCATAAACTGAACTTTCCAGTCAAAACCAAAAGAGAACATGCTTTGACTCTCTCTCTCTCTCTCTCTCTCTCTCTCTCTCTCTCTCTCTCTCTCTCTCTCTCTCTTTCACACACACACAAAGCACGCACGCACGCACGCACGCACACACAAGCACGCACGCGCTCACGCACTCGCACACACAGACACAGACACAGACAGACACACAAACGCAGACATCTCTCTCTCTCTCTCTCTCTCTCTATATATATATATATATATATATAAATATATATATTGTCATGAGTCGGCCGAATGTTCTCGAGCATTTAGGCAAATTAAGGGTAGTTTTGCTGTTGTTGAGAGCAAGTCCTTGGGTTCTTCAAGTGTGCGAATTCAGGCATCACCAGAGGGAATACCCCGAGTCGCATACTGAAGGAGGGAGAGTTACTGGGAAGTGTTCGCATGTCCGAGGGATAGTGACAAGGAGTTGCCGACCTGCCGGTCCTGGGTAGAGGAGTGTCCAGTCCGACC
>CM031601.1:65841786-65859286 GCA_018398815.1 Conus ventricosus
AACAGATTTCCTCACTGTAAGCAGAAATGGAACGGAACCCAAATTTTGCGTTTGGTACCGAACGGTAAACTGAACGTTTGCATCAAATCATTTTGCGAAGAACCCAAGTTATTCATCATTCAAAAAAAAAAAAAGACCGTTTCTTCACAACAAACAGAAAATGCATTCTAGTCTCTATGCATGCAGGGTAGATTGTCACATGCAAACAGTACAAAGCTCAAGAAAGTGGAGAAGTAAAGACTAACATTCACCATAGGAATTGTCATCCTCTTATATTTTCATCTTTCTCTATTGCAAAATGCCTCTCTTTTGTAAACGCAATGCTATTGATTTTTGACACATTCACGTTTTACCGTAATGACGAAGTGCTTCTGTGTAAAACATTGAGCTGAGTTTTTACTAAATAAACAACTGTGATTACTATATTAACGAGGTATGAATGGCACGCACACAAAAAATAAATGTGAACATTTCCAACAGTTTGTTGTTGTTATTGTTTCGAAAATGTAGCAACATGTCTTACAGAGTTTATGATATCATGTGTGAATTTAGTCAGGTATGAAAAAATGCAAAACTACAGACTTTGACTCGTTTTCTTCCAATTGCTTTGTTAATGTACAACCACATCGCCTCTACGCTGTCATCTTTAATCACAATTAGACATTATCTAACGAACACCGTTTCAAAACTCAAACAGGCCAAATCATCTATGAATAAACGGAATCAAAAGTCTTCTCAAAATTTGTAGAATCAACATAGGCCTAGAAATCACGATTTGACCAATTTCACCGTACAAATGCAATCAGTATGAACATGTTATCTATGGTGGCTTAATTTTGCTTGAATCCTGCCTGATGTTCTCCCGCAATATTAGTCTTTTTTCACGCACTCCTAATCTTCCGTTGATGATAGCACAATACAGTCTTCTACTGACATTAGGTCCTACAAAAGGAAATATTTCTTCGGTGATTCAGATTGTGAGCGTCGCTTGCTTCATACAATGGAAGAAATGTTGAACCAAATCTGCTTTCAAAGTATATCCTTTTCTCAAACATGGACTTAAAGATATTAAACGAAAACTTTAAAACAGAATCTAAACTACAAACAGTTCTAAACAAACAGTTCCTATTGGGATGTGTGTGTGTGTGTGTGTGTGTGTGTGTGTGTGTGTGTGTGTGTGTGTGTGTGTGTGTGTGTGCGTGGCGTGCGTGCGTGCGTGCGTGTGTGTTTGTGTGTGTGTGTGTGTGTGTGTGTGTGTGTGTGTGTGTGTGTGTGTGTGTGTGTGTGTGTTTCCTAAAGTAAATAAACATTTCTTCTTTTGACATAGGATGGTACAGTTAAGCTTATTCATGATCTTTATCATAATCATCATCGCTGCCATCAATCACAATCATCAGTGGTTGGTGACTCCAATGTGACCACTGTCAGACTCTCACTCAAGCATCAACGACAAACATCCAGTGGGACAAATTAAAAGAGAGTGTCAACCTCGGGGTATGTCAGTGGAGGAAGGACTAGCGCACAGCCCAAACACACTCACAGCTTGCTTACAATCTCATTCATATGTCATGCATTCGTCACATCAAACCACTAGTAAAGTCTATAACTTTACTACACATGATCATAGAACCAAACATCAATGCATATAGAGTCAAATAAAATAAAACATTCTCTCTTTCCTTGAACTTCACAAAACCATTTATCTAAATCATCATTAACTAACCCGGGTATAAATAGATTTCTACTTTACCTGGCCAGGTGATCTTATACTATTCACGAATCACTGTCTTTTCTTTTTTTTTCTTTGTTTCTTTTCACTGTCACTTTCACAAGCACAACACAACTGCTGGCACTGGTCAGGTTAGACTGCTGGCACTGGTCAGGTTGGACTGCTGGCACTGGTCAGGTTAGACCGCTGGCGTTGGTCAGGTCGGACTGCTGCTGAAAGTGGCGCTGCCAGGTATGAGGTCGAACCCCGGTTCAGATGGAACAGTGACTATTAGACATCGATCTGTTCTCCTTTCTTTCTTCCTGCATTAACGCATTGCACTCTCTCTCTCTCTCTTCTAGTCTGCTCTATCAAATGGACATGGTTGCTTTTCTTTTCTTTTCCTTTTCTTTCTTTTTCTCTTCATCAGTTAGCAACTCTCTCTCTCACTCAACATCTCTTCTTAGTCCTTCCTCTGCAGACTATATCTCGTGCTAATGCCTCAACTTGGTTCTCTCCTCTTCTCCCCTCATCTCTCTGCTCTCCTCTCCTGCAGAGCTTACACCCAGAACCTCTTCCTCTCTGTCTGTCTGTTCGTTCCTCTTTTCTCTTTCACTCACGCATTCCTATCTTATCCTAAAACCCATCTGTCAAAGGGCGAGTACCATTGGTCAGTATTTTACCGCCTCGTACCCGAAGTTACCTCCCTCTAATTCCATTGGATATTCAAATCATGACAGTCACATCTACCTGCCTTGCTCTCTGTGGTGGTCAATGGTCATTTAATTAATTAGCTAGATTTCACCCCCACTACACAGTACCTTCTCCCTCTCCCCTTTCCGGCGACGTCGACTTAATTGTGGGCACTGGTCCCACAAATTGGCCGGATGAGTCTGATCCAGGCGTCGAGACTCGTCTGACCAGACATCGAGGCGTCAGTCAGCTACTTAGTCTGTCTGGGTGGACCAGACCGTCTCCGTGGAGGATTAGGATTAGCCTCCTCGCTGTGCCCAAATTGGCTGAGGCGATGCTTGGAGGCGTCGGCCCGACATATGAGGCCGTCTACCTGGCGCCCAGGATATTTGAGTTGGAGCTTATGTCCACACAAACTGGCTGGGGACTAACCACGAGTTCGGTTTTCTATTTTTGTCCGTGACAGAGAGCTCCCCCTTTCATCAATAACAAAACTTTTACTTAATTTACATACAATTCTTTTTACTGTGGTTTCCCAGATCGCTTGGACATATTTCAATCCAACACATCAACTTGTCCTCATGCATTAAAAGGTACCTCCTCTGTCAGAGTTCAGCACCAAGAGTGCCACACAACTGTTTGTTTTTACAAATAAAAGTCCCTGGTCCTCACAGACCTATAACCGTTTCTTTCCCAGATTTGTCCATGGCCAGACCCTTAATCTTTTCAGTCTCCACGATCTCTCATCGACTCTCTCTCTCTCTCTCTCTCACACACACACACACACACACACACACACACACACACACACACACACATACACACACACACACACACGCACACACACGCACGCACGCACGCACGCACACACACACACGCGCGCGCACCACACACACACACACACACACACACACACACACACACACACACACACACACACACACGCACACACACACGCACGCACGCATGCATGCACGCACACTACTGTGCCTGTGCCCCTCTCCAAAAAAAAAAAAAAGTAGACTACACGCTCCTATTCTATCCGGAGAAAAAAGTTCCTGAAGGTTTGCCTAACAAAGGCCAGTCGTGGCCTGCTCTTTACATTTTACTTTATACACCTCTCGTGTCATTTAAAATCAAACAAACAAACAAACAAACAATGAGGCATGCACCCTCACTAACGCCTCTCTGTCTGTCTGTCTGTCTGTCTGTCTGTCTGTCTCTCTCTCTTTGACATTGTCGACCAGTTTGTCCTCTGATTCAGCTGCCCATCCTATGTGTGATAACCAGTCACCCTATGTTACCTGTTCATACACGCCATGCATGCATGCTGTACGATTCTATGACTGGGTGTGCCAATACACAAGACTTCAAAATCCTTTATCTTCTTCTTTCTCTTTTTTTTTCCGTTCAGAAACGTATACAAAAGATCTACGTTTTACGTCATTTTCTTCTCACAAAACACTCATGAAACCATCAGGAACTTGGGCACTGTTCCTGGCACCATTCTATACGGCCACAAAGGTTCATTGAAATTTAAAGCCGCAACATTGAATATGCCAGCCACTGTAAACTGTGCGATAAGATCTATGTAGATGAGACATTATGCACAATTGATGCATCGATATCGAAACGCCTGAATGACATCCGCTACCACCGACCTCAAACCATTCGCTTTGCATCTCAACCATCCCCAGCATGATATCAATCATGTTAAAGTCCTGGTGGTTTGGCAGTAACAGAGTGGCAACTCTGAGTGCACCATGTAGGAATCCTGTCTTACTGCTAGACTTGTGTGAAGTGGATTAAGTAGAGGGAAGAGGAGTAGGAGATGGGGAAGAGAGCGAGCTGGCGCATCATCTTCCACAGCAACACCAGCTCGTTGGTTTCCTCTCCCTTTTATTTCAAATCATCGTTGGATCGAATCAACCACACCGACCTATTAAGACATAATCCATAATAATCATAAACATGAGGTATTATATAAAAGAAAAACATATACAGAAAAACATAATCATTAAAACATAATCATATGAATGACGTCAAGACAAGTATCAAACGTTCATAATGGAATTATGAAATTATACATTAAAACAATAGGTCTTAGCTTCAAAGAATATCTGAATATTGTCCCTGCAGCACATAGACAATACCACAATTAAGGTGCAGGATTTAAAACAAAAAAAAAAGCACAAAAGGCCTCCCCGTCGCAAACGGTAGGAGGAGGTAAAACATATCTTTGCAATCAATAACATAATCATGATTATCTTAATCATAACATTAGCCAAAGGGGATCCCCGTTACGAACGGCAGGATCAACAATAATTATTTCATAATCATAACATTAACAAAGAGGCTTCCGTTGCGAACGGCAGGAGTTACATACAGTCAAAAGCATGGATCATGATTTCATAGCAAAGAACAGTATTATAAATGAACATACACCACCGCTGAAGAAGACGGACGGAGGTCTGTCGAAAGCTCCAAGTAAGTGCTATTTCTAGCTGAGTGACCTGTTTAAAATCCAGTGGTCGTTAAACATACATAAGTACACACAAAAAAGGGAACTCCCCATTGCGAACGGCAGAAGCTATGAACAATGAATGAAATTAATTAACATCTAATTTTCAATAGTAGGCATCACTTGGGCCGTATAGCTTACACAATTGTATTGAAAAAAAACATCTGCGTAGTGTCCACATATATGATCAAATTCAAAAAGGACACATCTTGCACATTAACCAGCCAACTAAAGTTATTTTTCTTTCTCCGTAGACACACCCACCTCAGGACAGTACGTGCCACACTCCACAGCTCCTCACGTTTTACCCGTTAGGCCTACACTCCTGCCCACCAATGGCTGTTGCTTTCAGCCCTGCAATGGACTCACGGGTGTAAATATATTGAACAGATGAACACTCACAGACTAACAGATGCAGCAACAGAATAAACAAACTGACTGACCAGTGGCTACTCGGGCACAAAATAGCCACATGAGCGCACAAACAATCAAACAGCATTCATGTAATTAACTGTCGAATTACTCAGCCAAGTAACCACGCAACCTTTCAGTCGCTCAAATATGAAACAATCGAACAAACAGGTAAAACACTCGTTTGTAAACAGGTAGCAACCCATACACACATCAAAAACTACCTTCACTGACAGTATCTTAATCAAGTTTGTCTAGTGCTCGAACACAGGAAACCTGCAGGGCACGCGTTAAACTTTATCCACAATTCGTAAAAGACAGCAACATCTGTAATCTATGTTTTCTGGCATCGATTTGTTGATTACTAACAATAAAAATCTGTGATAATACTGAATAACTTCAAAAATTCATTCTTAGGAAGCGCCAGCCCCTCCTTAGTTTCAGAGTTACTTGAATAATTGATGGTGGAAATTTGGTATATCACATTTCCAGTTAATAAGAAAATGGAGTTTGTACAATAAATATGTCAGAACATAGAACTTTTAACTTCCATTTACTAGTGTTGTTTCACTAAGATAGTACTCTATCTGTCCTCACTCTTGGTAAAACATAGCCAAACCAAAGGCAAAAACCATCAACATACCTTTACATTTACAAACACCTGAATAACGGAATTAGCGTTACAGCCTTCACCACACCCTGCTCAGTGAAGAAATGGTCCCAGAGCCAGAACGCTGGGAGTATATAGGCCTCCCAGTCCCTTTCAACGAGATCTTTCAAGAAGTCCTTTGTGTCTGAGTCACAGTGGAACCACTAAAAGCGTCTAAAGTATCTAAGATCTGTCTTCGCTGGGCTGCTCTTGAACTGACATTCTATCCCCCTGGGCCCGACAAACAACGGGGCCGACCGCCATGTAAGTGGCTGAATCTGGAGGAGTGCAAAGGAAACATCAACACAGACCCTTTAGACTCTGTACCTAGGGAAAAATCAAGCATGCGTGCATTCCGTCGCCAACGACTCCCACCTGCAGATATTTACCTTTCAAAAATCTCAAGTCCACCTCAGCAAAGACACCACCAACTACGGCTCCATGGTCTCTCAGGGCTGTCGCCTCGGCCTATAATTAGTCTTCCAGACCAAGCCATCCAGACCAGCCATGGTCAAAGAGGGGCTCAAGACCTCCTTAGCAAAAGCAACACCAATTATGATGTGGCTGAAGTCCAATGGCTGTCCCTTCTAAACCAGTCTGCCCACACCAGCCGTAGGCAAATTCGCTGCTGAGTGACCAGCCTCTTAACTGGCATTTCAAACTACCAGCTAAGCAATCCCTCACTGCGATCCTATTCCACGTTTGAAGGATTAACCACTGCAAACTCTCTGTTCTCAAAAGTTGGGCGGAATCATACCCTTTACACTTGGGACCATCAACCCACCTGGCATGAACATCCAAACATAGCACCCTCACAGTACCGACCCATAGTACTCTCCAGAGACACACTTTGACATCATTCATTATTTACCTCATGTATATGTTACAACTACTCTCTGTTCTCTCTCCCTTCCTTCGCTGTCTGCGTCTACTTTATCAAACTATTCTCCACTGACGTTTCTATTCACCCCCTTTTCTCACTCTGGTTTTCTTTGAAATACATGTACTTCTTCTACATATACTTCTTTCTTCTTTTCCTTCGTTTTTTCTTTCTGGTTGTCTGTCTTCCTTTCTTTCTGTTTCAGTCGTAATCTTAGTTTGTTACCTACTTACGAGTTTCATTCCATTCCACCTGCTGATCATCGTCATCATCATCATTATCATCATCATCATCATCATCGTCGTCGTCGTCGTCGTTGTCGTCGTCGTCGTCGTCGTTGTCGTCGTCGTCGTCGTCATCGTCGTCGTTCTTGATGTCTTTATTGTTATTACTATTATTATTCCTACTACTACTGTTATTACTGCTCTCATATTGTTATTGGTTTTATTATTATCAGTAGAAGTAGTTGTAGTAGTAGTAGTTGCAGTGAAATCATCATCATCATAATCAGTAACAGCAGTGGTAGTAATGATAATAGTAATAGTAGTAGTAGTAGTAGTAGCAGCAGCAGCAGCAGTAGTAGTAGTGATAGCAGCAGCAGTAGTAGATTCACTATAATTCTTTTTTCCCTAAAACTTCATCCGTTCTTTAAACATCTGTATGTTCCTTATATCTTATATCGTTATCCTTCCCATCTTCATTATCATATTAATCATAATTATTTGTCTTATTAATATCTTTTCCATTTTCTGTTATCATCTCATCATCATCATCATCATCATCATCATCATCATCATCATATCCTCATGTTGTTGTTGTTGTTGTTGTAACTACTCATACCTCCTCTTCTCTTTCTTCCTTCTCTTTCTCACTACTGTTGTTACTAATAATTATAGCTAATTGTTATTATTGTTATTGTTCTTTTGTTGTTATCATATGATTAGAATACCATTATCATTACACCCTCTCCTTTTTTTAAAACTATTATTACAATGTCAATCTGTATTTTCTCCCCTTCAACCTCTTCCCTCTTCTCTTCAGTTCCATAATGTAATTTCAGTTTTTTACCCACGCTACAGTGCACCCAGATCAAAGAGCTAAGTGACTGGTTGTTTGTCCTTTGTTTCCATTGCTTGGGATGCCGTTTGTCATGCCTGAATGAGACCCAATAGGTGGAAACGTGTTGTGTCTGTTTTGTCATTGATTTGTTCCTTTGTTTGACGGCTAATTAATTCCATTTTTGATTTCAGTCTGTGGAGCTCTATGGGCCACAGGACAGGACCTTCACTGGGTGTTGTGCATTGGACCAGTGGACTGATACCACACGACTTTCATAGACCAGGGATGCTGAGAGCCGTACCCTATTCCTGAGGCAGTGTAAGTTATCAACCTATAGATTAAGATTTCCGTCGTAAAGTAAAATGGAAGAAACTTAGGATGTCCTAGGGATTGCTCTCATAACTAGATCGCTTGGTTTTTCGGATGAAGTTTATGGCAGAAGTGGCCCACGTCAACTGCAGGCGCACTGGTGGCTGACAAGGCCAATGCAGGATAGGCAGGCCCAGTCACAGTGACTGCAGGTAAAAGGTCTGATCAGGGTTCGATGTCCCAGCAACATGGTTCTTCCTCTTTCGTCATTTGTCCTCAAGGGTGGCCCTGCGAGCGTTTTCGAAGGAGGGGACAGCTTTGTTAACGGTGTAACGCCAGGTGTTACAATCAGTAGCCAGAGAGGGTCACTGGTAATGGTTGATATGACAGGCATCGATGTTTTTTTTCAGTCTTTTTATCGCTTCTTTGGTACTCCTCTGTCACGATGGCCTGGGGAGAGTTCACCATACGAGGCGATCTTGGGCAGGCGATGATCTTCCATCCTGGAGACATGCCCTGCTCAGCGTAACTGGGACATCAGTAACATGGCCTCGATGCTGGGGAGCTCAGCCTATTCGAGGACTTCAACATTGATGACAAAGTCACTCCAGTGAATATTGAGGATGGATAGAAGGCAGCGCTGACTGAACCACTTATGAGTCTCAGGGGGTGACGGTAGGTGAACCACAACTCTGAGCTGTACCGGAGGGTGGTAAGTACGAGACTTTGTACACTCTGATCTTGGTGTCCTTCTTCAGACATTTATTGTTCCACACGCGTTTGTGCAATCTATTAAAAGCACTGTTTCCCTTTGCCAGTCTGTTGTCGATTTTCATTTCTGCTTCTTTAATGTTAATGTGGGAAGGACGGGACTCTTCCTGAGGTGCAGGCTGGTGGAGGAGCTCCGTCTTCTTCAAGCTGACTTTTAGTCTGAAAAGCTGGGCAGCTTCTACAAAGCAGAATGAGATAAGCAGCAATGTTGTCTCTGCATGGGCAACAAGGGCAGTGTCATCAGCAAAGAGGAGGTCTCAGATCAGTTGCTCCAGGGTCTTCATGTGAGCCTGCAGTCATCTGAAGGTGAATAGGCTACCATCGAGATAATATCTGATGTAGACTCTATTTTCGTCATCAAGGTCTTCACTGGCGTGAAGAGAGTCGGTGCCAGGACACAACCCTGTTTCACTCTGTTGTCGATAGGAAAGGGCTCTGAGAGGCCACTGTTGAATCTAACTTGCCTATGTTGATCTTCATGCAGCTATATGACCATGATGAGGAACTTTGGGGGATAGCCAAGTCGTTCCATGACCTGCCACATTTCTTTTCTGCTCACGGTGTCAAATACTTTGGTTAGGTCAACAAACGTTACATACTATCCTTTGTTTTGCTTCCAGCACTTCTCCTGTAGTTGCCTCGGAATGAACACCATGTCTGTGGCACTTGGTAATCCTGTCGGCTCCGAAGCCACACTGGCTCTCTAAGAGGTGATCCTCAGCGACAGTGGGGACCAGTCTGTTCAACAGTATCCTTGCGAGGATTTTTTTTCCTGCCTTGGAGAGCAGAGTAATCCCCCAGTAGTTGGAGCAGTCTGACTTTTCACCTTTGTTCTTGTACAGGGTGATGATGACTGCATCGCAGAGATCTTGTGGGAGTTGGCCCTACTCCAAGCAACAGAGAAGAACTCATACAGTTTTGCATGCCGGACCGCCATGCTTCCAAACCTCTGGTGGCGTTCCAGTGACTCCTGCAGCCTTACCAATTTTCAGCTGCTCTATGGCTTTGGTGGTCTCTTCGATGGTGGGCAACTCATCCAGTTCCACTCTCACTGGCTGTTGGGGAAAACAGAGAATTGCTGATTCATGGTCTGAGAGGTAAATGCTGAAGAGAGCCTGGAAGTTCTCTGTCCAACAGCCTCGGATTGATGTCTTGTCCATGAGGAGTGCCTGACCATCTGAGCTGTGCAGGGGACCCTGAGCCTGATATGTTGGACAGTACACTGCCTTCGCGGTTTTGTAGAACCCTCCCCCCCCCCCTCCTCCCCGACGTCATTGGTGTCTGTGCAAAAGCAGGAATTTTCAGTAAGAGTAACTTGATGCTGTTCACACGCTTCTTTTGGACTATGAGGGGGACGATGAATGGTGTTGTTAAGAGAATGTGTGCATCTGGCCAGTAGGATGGAGCTAAGACTTTCACGTGCAGATGGAAACTCAAGTTTACATAAGACAACGATGCTAGATTTTGCACCGACAGACACTGGACCTGAAGGACATGAATTAATGCGAACATGTATTTTACATTTTTCACGTTTCGTCTAATAGACCGGGAAGACAGCCATGAATGAAGATCTTCGACAGAAATTCGGGAAACACTTATTTTAAAAGGTCATTCATGTCCAGAAATTAATTATTTGGGACTGATGAATCGTATTACTGTGTCATTAACGAATAATTCAGTCGTTGATTGGAAACTGACTAACGACATAGGGTATCCTTAGAAGACGACTTGGTGACATCATCTGGCTTGTTCACGTGAATATTTTTCTTTCTTTAATGACGAGGATCTAGAATCTAGAGAAAAAGTGTTACATGTGTCTGACAAGCAGAGAAGGGATTACTAGTCCGGACAATGTTTTGCATTGATTCGGTCTTTTTGTCGGATGGTGGATGAAGAGGGAGACAAGTGGAAATCTTTGCCATGCTGTGTAGACTAGAAAGGCTTCAAGCAGCCTGTGACTTCACATCTGACGGCATCTCAGAAGAGGTGACGGGCGTTGCATTGGTTTTAGATATGGTGTCCTCTTGGATATTGTCCTGAGCAACAGGACTGTAGTTAGGTTGTACGAATAACAATGTTCCATTTTATATTCCAACACTGTGGACAGAAATGTACTTAGGTTGTGAGAAAGACACTGATTCTGTTTGTATTCTGATGTTGTGGACAGAGGTATTTGATTCTGATATATAATTATTTGAACATGTTTGTGTTTCGGTCATAACAGACTCTCTAATATGATTCAAACTTTTTTTCCTTTTTTTGGGGGGGAATTTGAAACTGAAGTGAGCCTAGGCTGGGTTTTTGGCTGTTTTTAAATTTATAATTTTAGTTTTTAGATCGTCTACTTTTATCACAGATAAAATTAACCTTGCCAGACTTGTTAGCGCACTGCAGACAAATTCGTTTGCTAACAGAAGATATCCGTTTCTCTTGTTTTTAGTTTTAAGGTGTTTTTTTTTTTATAAATTTATCACAGTTTGACCTTCTAGTGGAGTAGGTGGGAAGAGCAAGACACCGTCATGTGTTGATACATAAGTGTTGGAGTTCAAGAATAAATGGGAATGTACAAGAGGAGATACGTCACTGCTGGTACCACTGAGTTAAGATTTCCATTTGAGATAGATCAATGTCAGGTTGAATAATAGACACAGGGCTGGAAGTTGTACTGATAAAGGTAAGCGGTGTTTCAAGTGAAGACTGAGACTTTTTTTCAATATTGTTATCTTACAAAAAGTTGAAAATTAACTTTTTCAAAATTTTACACTACAGGTATCTCATTTAGGGCAGTCGTTCCCTTGGCAGAGCAAAGTTCCACTCGACTGTACAGTGAAACAGAGGGTCAGAGTGATGGACTTGGCTAATACACAGCAGACACGAAAAACAACTTTTGCAAGAACATGGGGTGGAAGGCTGAGGTGGGGTGGGGTGGGGTGGGGGCATGTGGGTGAGGTGTGGGTGGAGGGCGGGACGTATGTGGGTGAGTGGGAATAATAATAGCGGGCAACGAATAGTAAGACGAGTCATCTTGGTCATAATTAGCGTAGGTGGGAATAATAATAGCAGGCAACGAAACGTAAGACAAGTCATCGTGGTCATGATTAGAGAAGTGGAAGGAAATCAACTTCCCTGTCAACGTCGAGCGCAGACAAACGAAACAAAAGGCAGATTCTCCATATGGTTAGTTGGTTAGAGCCAAGGGAGAATCGTTTCTAGATCAGGTCTATGGTGCACCATAAATTTATTCCTACCTTGTTCGTCCTTTTAAGATACGGAACTTGCCATGATAACACACACTGGAGCACATTTTACAGCACACACAAAAGTACTGTCGTACCGGACCGTCGTGACTTGAGAGAACAAAACCATCACATGACGATTCTTGCTGTAGTATCCACCAACGTAATATAGATCCAGTTGAAAGGAAGAATTCCAAGGTGATAACACTTGGCACTACCACACTATACTACACACACCATGAGCCCGTGCTTGACGTTTGAATGTAGAAAACGAAGTGGTCGCTAAACTGCACGGAATTGGAACATGATTTTCATGAGAAATATACGCAACAGCTTTCGCGCATATATGTTGTCAACTTGAATATGAGGTTCTGAATATAATATGGTTGAGAACTAATAGATAATTAACAGGAAAATTATATTTTCTTTGACGAGCGCTGCTCAAAGGAACCCACTCGTGCCAGCGTGAACATATCTCAGAGACTATAGTTGATTGATAATCTATATTCCTAAGAGTAACAGATAAGCAAGAAGATACTTTTTTCCACATCTGCCCTTGTCCCTTCACGGACTAAGATACTAACACATTAACATTGTTACACACTATAAAACTGAATATCACCACGGTGATGATTCATATTATCATTAAAAAAAAAACAACCACCTTTGGTCAGTGATTCAGATAGTCTTGCGACCTCAATGACTCGCTTTCTCCATCCATCTCCGTCCTCTATCGCTGTGGGTAGAAATTCTCTTGGTATGTTGCTGTCCTCCTCCAGTTGGTCTATAAATGTGAGTGGCGGTCTGCCTCTCCATCCGTCTGCGTGACTAGGTTCCTACAGGATGAGTGTGGGGGCTACTTCCTCTACTTCTAAAGCAGTGTCCACTGAATCTGAGTCTTTTCTCTGCTATTGGTGTTGTCATTTTTGGAAGGTTTCTATATAGTGTCTTGTTGTGGAAATATTGCTGCCATGTGATATTCTTCACACTTGTTCTCCAGGGCTTCTGTCATTGTCCAGGTGGTGGAGCTGCATTACTGATCTGATTCCACTGTGGCTCTGAAGAATTCCCCCTGATATTGCTCTTTAGACTTGATTTCCAAATTCATCAAGCTTTTGTACAGCTGTCCAGGCCTTTGCCATCCTTACGTCTGCAGGCCTGTCTTTACTACAAGACTCGACCCAGGAGCAAAGATACAGAAAGTCGTTGACTTGCTATATGGCACTACCATCAAACTGCTTTGAGGTCCCCTTACCTTGATTGAACAGTATGTCTTCTGTTTGGTATCATTGATGTGCAGTTCAGTTTGTTTGGCAGCATTCTCAGCTCGGTTCAGCAGAAGCTGGGCTTATCTAAGGTGTTTGACAGTATGGCAATGTTGTCGGCAAAATCGGTGTCGATGATGACAGTGGCTGGATGTCGTCTACTCTTGGCTCTTTCGAGTGTGAAGCCAGTGTTGCTGCCTGTCGCATAATATAGTCAATTACTATTATGAACAGATGTGGTGCGATGGCGTCTCCTTGTAAGACGCCAGCCAGTATCTCAAGAAAGTTGCTGTCACCATCTGGACATGGGACCTGAGCTGTGTTGGTATAGGGGATGTTGATGGCAAAGACGAGTTGGTCTGTGACTCCGCATGCAATGAGTATTTCCATCAGCTTTCCTCTGTGTCCGGAGTCAAATACTTTTTTGAAGTCCACAAATGTTAGTGCTGCAGGTAAATGTTTTGCCTTGATTCCCTCAATCAGTCTGCGCAGTGTCAGTATCTGTGCTACTGTTGATCTATTTTTCCTGAATCCATTTTGATTGACTCTCAGCTCGGGATCTATGTGTGGTCTGAGTCTGTTCAAGAGCATTCTGTTGTAGATTTTTGCAGCTATTTAGGACAATATTATGCCTCTGTAATTTGCAGTGGAGCTAAAATCTCCTTTCTTTGGAATGGGAGAATTCCGTCCTTGACCCATATCTCTGATACATCACCATGAAAAGTTTTCTTACATATCGTCAGGAATTCTTCATTGAAGCGGTTTATTTTCCAAACTTCTGCTGGGATTTCGTCTAGACCAGTAGCTCTATTGCTTTGAGACGCTTTGATTGATTCCTGTAGCTCTTTTTGTTGTGAAATCACCAGTCGCTGTTAGAAAGGTCTGAAAAATCTTTACTGTTGGTTATCACTGGTGATTGACCCAGAAGATTTGAGTAGTGTTCTTTTCAAAGCTAGATGCGTTCTTCTGGACTAGAAGCTCTCAACTGATTGCACTTGGGCTTTTTCCTCTTGGTTATTTCATTGACAACTGACCAGGTCAGTCTCGTTCTGTGACTTTTATGTGCTATTTCTGGTATTGAGATTTTCTCATGAATACAGAATTCTAGCTCAGTGTCATAGGCTTTTTCCCCAGGTTATCTTTGGCTTTCTCCAATTTTGCAGCATTGTCTAAATTTGGTTCAGCTTTCTTCCTCTCAGCTGCCTCATAAAGGGATTTTCTCTTTTTAGCAAATTTATCACTTTCCCCCGGCGATTTTTTCTTGTTTTTTTTTTGGCATGAGTGGAATATGTTGCTCAGATGCTTCTTTATGTGCCTGAATTATGTGCTGATACATAGTATTTTCTGTGTCATCGTTATTTTGCTCTTGTAGAACCTCAAAACCTGTTCCTAGCCTCTTTTCTTATTTTCTCATCAGACATCAACCTTGACCAGTAATACCGTGTTTTCATGGACTTTGTTTTCCTGGCTCTAATTAATAGTCTGATTTTTTACGAACATGGTCGATGATCAGATTGCAGGGAGAATAGAGTCTTGTTTGTCTGGTAATCAGGCGTACTATTTTTTCACTTCTTGTTGATGAGAGAATCATCTATCTGTACTTTTTCTCCATTTGCACATGTAAAGGTCCACAGTTTGTCCCTATTTCAGAATTGTGTACTTAGGTCTTCTAGGTTGCATTCCTTCATCAAGTCTAGAAGCAGATGACCATTTCTGCTTGTGGTGTCATGGTAACTGTTGCTCATGTCACCTGTTACTGATGACATTATGCTTGGGTGTTTGTCTCACTTCGTCTTGTAACCGATTGTTAAAAGTCCAGAGCACTCTGCTCTTCAGCTGTATTTGACATACATACTAAAACTGTATGTCACTCACACACACACACACACACACACACACACACACACACACACACACACACACACACACACACACACACTCTCTCTCTCTCTCTCTCCCTCTCTCTCACACACGCGCACACACACACATGCACACACACACACACACACGCGCGCATCCACGTACGCACTCACGCGCGCGCGCGCACACAGACACAGACACACACACAGACAGACACACAACACACACACTTTGTGTCCGCGCGCGCGCGCCCACACACACACACACACACACACACACACACACACACACACACACACACACACACACACACACACACACTTTCCTCTCTCTCTCTCTCTCTCTCTCTCTCTCTCTCTCTCTCTCTCTCTCTCACTCTCACATACACACACGGGTGCGCGCATGCACGCACGCACGCACACGCACACTCGCGCTCACACACTCTCATATAACGCATTTACACACAAACACACATGTATATAAGGTGTTTTTTTTTTTTTTTTTTTTTTTTTAAAGTCTAATATCACCATCGTTGTGAACAGACTCTAAATTAAATCAATCAAATCAAACACACACACACACACATACAAGCCGAGTGCAATAGATCTAACTTTAGTATCTCCAGATCTAGCGCCCCTTTGTGATTGGCAAACCCTCGGATGACACACTGAATAGTGATCATATTGCTATCATTACTACCTTTGAAACTTCAAGGCCTGAACCAACAGATGTAACAATGGAAAAAGTCCCAAAATATAATTAAAAATTAGCTAATTGCGGTGAATTCACAGAATTACTAAAAACGTTCTACGTCGACACAAAAGAGCTTGATACTCAATCTATTGATGACCTATACGATCAGTTTCAGAATGCTATGCTATCTGCTGCGAATCAATCAATACCTATGATAAAACCTGTCAAATCAAGTTCAAAAAAGCACGTAGGTAATGCCTGGTGGAATGAGACATGTGAAATGGGGAAAAAAGGAGAAAAAAATCAAACTGAGAGAATATTTACCAAGCAAAGGAGAAGAGCGCGCTAAAAAGCTTCTTGAGAAAAAAAGAGCAAAAAATCATTTTAGCAATATTGGTCTAACTTTTGTAAGAATGAAATATCAAATCATAAAGATGTCCAAAAAGTGTGGGAAAAGTTAAGAACAATGAAAGATGGAGTAAACTTGCCAAAATGTCCTGTCAACTCCCAAACTCTGATTTCCCTTCTAATCTAGAAAAGGCCGAAACTTTTGTTGCCATATTGGCCAAAAATGGCAGCAAAGATAGTTTATCAACAGAAAATAGACAGCACAGAGAGCAAGAAGAAGGAAAATCTCTACAACGTTTCCAGACCCTGTAATAACCACTATCTGAATGCTCCATAACAATTCAAGAAGTAGAAGAATGTCTGCTAATCTGGGCACCAAAAAACATCAGTGGGTTTAGACGGTATCTCTAATGAAATTTACGTCATGTCCCACCTAATGTAAAACGCTTTATCTCAGTATTCAGTTCAAAAATGCTGGGAAGACGGCAATTTGCCCTCATTATGGAAGCGTTCTATATAGTTCCTATACATAAACAAGGAAAACCTCGAAGTAACATAAACAGCTACCGCCCAATTGCCCTGACGTCGCACGCATGTAAACTAATGGAAAGAATTGTCCTAAACAGATTACTTTACTTATTGTAACAAACATCAAATTATCCCTATAAATCAAGCTGGTTTTCAGAAAGGCAGATCAGCAACAGAACATCTAGTAAAACTCACAACACATGTTAAACAACAGTTCGCAAGACGAAAAAACATCCTGGCAACGTTCTTTGACATAAGGAAAGCGTACGAACAAGTATGGCATGAACGACTTTTGTATAAACTTAAAACTATTGGAGTAAATGGAGCCATGTATAACTATGTCAAAGCTTTCCTTCAAAGCAGAATTATTCAAACAAGAATAGAGCATACATATTCCAACACTAGAACACTGGAAGTGGGTCTTCCACAAGGATCAGTATTATCTCCAGTTTTTTTTAATATCCTAATTGCAAATATAACAAAGACTTAATCCAAAGACATAGTTTTAGTTCAATTTGTCTGTGGATGAAAGTCACTATGAAAAGAAAAACATCATTAAGATCATTAAA
>CM031601.1:65862812-65865312 GCA_018398815.1 Conus ventricosus
ATAGATTCTTCAGATACCTTAAATTTTTGCCATCTGTCATGAGAAGTTGTTTCTTTGCCCCCCTTGACATAAAACCCCCCCATTTCTCAGTATCTATAGGTAAGAACTAGAAATATTGTTTCGCTTTCAGTTTATCAGGGCACTGTATGAATTCCAAGTCCAAGCCCTACCACAAGGCTTCCAACGTGCATCTTGGATTTTTAGCAAATGCGTAAACTCATACTGGCCATATTGCTAAAGAGAAGAAGGGCATAGCAAACTTCCGTGTACTTCTTGATACCCTGATATAATGGAGCACTGCAGAATTACTAACAGTAGCAGTTGAAAGATTGGCCATTTTTCTTGAGAGCCTTGGTTTTACCATGTATGTTTTAAAGATGTGTAGTTAACCCACTTTGGTGAATTGAATTTGTGGGGTTTGCCCTTGATTTGCAGACCATGACTGTTTTTCTGACTGACATAAAACATGAAATGAAAAAAATACTGGCATTGTGTAAGAATGCTCTGGAAAAGACACTTTGTATAGAGAGGCGTTAGATTGAAGAATGTACACACACACACACACACACACACACACACACACACACACACACACACACACACACACACACACACAGACTGCCACACATACACACACCAGAGCAACAGACAGACATGCACATTTAGTTATGCACAAACACATGTACATGTGTGCGCGCACCCGCACACACATACGCACACACAGACACACACACACACACACACAACACACACACACACACACACACACACACACACACACACACACACACACACAGCTACAAATGCATACATACGCATAGAAAAAAAAAAACAAAACAGAAGGGGTTCCTAACCTTATGTTAATAACATCGTAACATATTGGTATGTTGGTATGTTTCAGTGTACATTGACCGGTATTTCCGCCTGAAAGGGAATCTGTTGTTTTACTTCAAGAAGAAAGGAAATGGTAAGTCTGACTGTATTTGTGTTGTTTGTGAACCTCAGGTCTTGTTTGTGACAAGGATGTTGTAAATGAAAATAGATGAAATGAAATGAAACATAGGCTAAGCCTACAAATAACTTACAAGGTAGCAAAAAACTTTAATGGATTTCTATGTAATCATATATGACGAATATCATATCAGTGATGTGATGATTGCAACTCTGAACTCAAAAAGACAAACAGAAGGTTTTAAAGATGTGTATCACTGTATGGAATCCTTTACTCAACCAAGGATCAATGATATACGAGCCTACAAATAGTTAATAAGAATTCAATTCTCTCTCTGTCTAAGTCATACTTCTTGTCTTCTTCTCTCTTGCCTCGTCTCTCTCTCTTTCCTTTTTCTTGACTGTCTCTCTCTCTTCCCTGTTAGCTAGTCTGCTGATTCCACCAAAGTGACAGGCCAGTGTCTTTGTTCCCAAGAGTACAAATCACTTTTAAAAAGAAGCTGATCACTGAGGATCAAGCTCCTGTGAAGGTGAGTTTTCAATCACTCCAGTTAAAGTTACTCCTTTAACCCATTTGCATTTGCATTTTCCAACTCAAACTGCTCTTGGTATTCGTATTCTTTGAGAAATAGTGGAATGCGGTCAATTCACGACCTAGTCTGTGTGAATGAATCATTTCCCACACCCCATACTACTGCTAAGATTTCATTGGACACCTCTCAGGGATGCCCATTTGTTTTAGCCAGCCTTGACTTAAACAAGGTCGCAGCGTGTAAGGGAAGTAATGCAGCATGTGCGGATGCTTGCGGCCGTAACGAACTCCAAGGCAAAACAAATGCAAGAGGGTTTTTAAACATTTCAAGTACATGCAGGGCAGGTCTGCCAGTTTAAAGTGCACAAAGGGGAAATCACATTTTTTGTTTCCCAGGGCACATGACAACTAGGCATTGGAAGTCCACAATATTGCAAGTCTGGGCAAAAATTCACTCAGCATTATAATCACGTTTCACCAAAGTGGTAAAAGAAGACTAATCTCTTTGGTAGGCACCGGCTGGTTCATATGTGCAGTCAGTCTGTTCATTTTGATAATTTTACTCGCCTCAGAACTTCTGTTAAGAAAAGGCTCTTAATTAAATAAGGAGAAGGGTTTTCCATCACACTCTCACAGTCACAGACTAAAACGTTGTCGTTGCCTGTCATCTGTTAAATGTAGCAGAAGAAAAAAAATTTAAGTTTATCACGGCCGCGCCAACCACTCACAACCACAGCATTTAGTTCATTCAACGCTTTGCCTTTTGACCCCAGCTAGGCGCGTAACGAGTCAGCCACGCACTGTACAGACGCGCGATCTTTCCTCAGCGAACACGCTTTGTGTTTGGACGCTTCGAGACTGGTGCAACATCATTAAGTTATATTTACTGTACAGAGGTTTTTAGACTAAATTTCTGTACGAGAGCAATAGCGCAGGTGAGTACTTGAGAGTGTGACAAAAGCTGGCATTTCGCTCTTCTCTGTGTAGTACCATAATTAAGTTCGTGTTTAAAACTTT
>CM031601.1:65872812-65873863 GCA_018398815.1 Conus ventricosus
TCTAGCAAAGAATTAGTGGTTGTTATTAGTACTTGTGCATGTTTGTTTGTGTGTGAGAAAAGTGTTAAGAATGAGATCCTTGCTGGAGAGCTTGTGGTGAAGAACATCATGATGTCAGCATGGAAAGCTGATTGAAGGCCACTGGATGGGTGTATAAAAGGCAGAATAACAGTCCATCTCTATTCTGACTGAGCGGCAAAGGATTTTCATTGCAATGATTTGAGTTTGTATACTGGCAAGGCAAGCGTAGCATCTTGACTATCTTAGAATAGTAACCAAGTTTTTCGATGCATACAGATCAAGGGATTCGGCGTGTCAGAAAATGGTATTTTTGTCTTTCATTAAACCAAGCTTTTTTTGTTTTTTTTTCCAAACTTGCCAAAACTGGTCACAACTATAAGCTAACATTGTGATCATTATGAGATCTCCTCTCTGGTATTGTTCCAACTTGTCCAAATCGTGGAGGCTGGCGCGATCTGTTTTGGTTTGAAACCTGATCTTTTTGTTCTTGATGTTGATGCCACACAAGCCTGTAGACTTCTCTGGAACCGTTCCCTTCTGGGTATCTGGACAGGCAGAAGCAGTTCAGAGATGTGTAGAGCTGTGACGTCAAGCTCTTCTGTTTTGTCATTTCTCTTGTTGGCTTTCTACTTGCCTTGTCACCAGACAGTGGCTTCTGTTTGATGACAGCATACAGCACTCTTTGTGTCAGTTCATCTTTAAATCAGTCTTCAGACTGTTAGAAGCCTCTGTCCAAGAGGCTGTGACGAAGTTCAATCTGTGTTGAAGTTGATGCAGCCACTGTAATTGGTTCTGTCTAGACTCCCACTGTTGAAAGTTAGTGGAAGGAATGGTGACAAAACTGAGAGCTGACGTGACCACATAACAATAGATTACCTCTAAGAATGGAAATGAAAGAAAAATTACAAAATGATTGAACCAAGACATCCAAAGCATTACAAACAGCAGAGCATGCACAAAAGTTGGGTGCACTTCTGGACTGGAAGGGCGTGGAGGGACACAATCTATTTTTATAGAGTTTTTTTTTTTT
>CM031601.1:65874863-65882363 GCA_018398815.1 Conus ventricosus
ATGATGATCGATGGGGACAGTGCTTAAATCGTAGCTATAAGGAAATTTTTCTGAGTTGGACTTCAAAAGTCTAACATATTTCTTAAAGGAGAATACGTTCAAGAATAACATTATTTTTCTAAATTACAGTGTAACAAAACCATACACTTCCATGAAATTAATGAAAGCTAAAACATCACACTCATAGAATGAGACTGAAAAAAATGCTAAGATGCTGTTTAACTAAATGAATCAGGAAAAAGCTTTATCTTACATTCAGTGTAAATAAATGAAAAACTGTGTCAATTAAAAAAAAATTAACAAAGTGGATTAATCACTTAGCACATTACAATCAAACAATCAACAAAGTGAATGAATGATTTATTAAACCTACCCATTTTCTCAGGAACAGTGGGGAAGAGAATCTCTTTTATGAAATCGGTAAGCCGGTGAGAGGTAAGCGGAAAAGGGGCAAGGGTGAGGTGAGGTGATGGGACTAGTCGTGCACACACACATGAACACACATGCACACACACACACACACACACACACACACATGCACACACACACACACACACACACACCACACACACACACACACACACACACACACACACACACACACACGTGTGCACACACACATGCACTCACAGGCTCTCACTCATGCATGCATGCAACAATACATGCACTGTGTTGCATGACATGCCTTGCAGAGCTTAGTACTTCTCCCGGTGTGCAGCAGGCCAGGAAAGCTGTTTGCAAAGTTCAGGAGATTGGCGCTAGACTGATGACACTATATGACAGCATTTGCTGACTGGCATCTCTCGCACAGATAATAATCTTATTTGCACAAAAAGATTTGTTTTCTGTTAAATTAGAATTCAAAATATTTACTGTGCTTTGCGGACTGATAAGATCTGTAGATTGTAAAATTACTTAGAAATTTGAAGAATGTAAGATTAAATATGCACGTTTCCAATTTGTTTATGTGTACTTGGGAAAAAAATCTTGTCATTTTGTTCATGGAAGCACTGGTTATGTTATGATACAGGTGGAGTAGAAATAGTATGAAATATGTTTATGTTGTTTTGTATGTGAGTGCTTTTCTGTTTGTTTGTTTTAATGATCTCTGTTTCTTGTTGCAGGCAAAACAGGAAGCTCATGATACGAAAAGACCAGCAAGGACCAGTTAACTATCAGCACAATAGTTGAATCTCATTCACAGCTTGAGAAGTATCTTGGGTGAATTATAAATGGATGTACAGCAACAAGCACCTTGACTTAGATAATTAGTTCAGAAAGATGAGTTAACACAATGACTTCGTCACAGAACGCTTGCTTTGGTCTCAGACCTGCACTTCATCAAATGCATGATAGGTAAGGGAGGATAAGTTGTCGACGTGGAGGATATCAGTACTTGGCGTCAAAGACTTGCAGAATGCGTTTTAACTCCAGAGAGCTGGCCCAGTTGGCCCAGCAGACAGCCAGTGTAGACAAGGAGGGGGTGCTCTACATGAAGGAGAAACAGGACAGCATCTTCAAAAGCAAAGAAGGTAATGTGTTCATGAAGCTAGAAATTACAAGAAAAAAAAATCAAATCATGTTCTCTTTAAAAAAAGAAAAAGAAAATTAAAAAGAAATAAACTTTAATAAATGCCATTTTACAGAGATTTGTAAATTGCCATTGGTTAGTGTGTAGAATCTGAAAAAAAAAGTATAACTTTCCAGTGATGCTGTTCCCTCTTGGTACTAGATGTTTGCTTTTTTTGTGCTTGCTACTGCAAATTAGTACTGTAGTAATAGTTGTTGATGTTGTTGAGTCTCATGTTATGTGCCCAGTAAGTGACATCAGTCTTACACCTCTCCCGCAGACCCATGAGTTTACATACTAAAGATGAGGCCAATCAGGGTTTTTTCCCTATATTTTGTGCTATACATTGCATATTTCTCTGACATTGCACTGGCTTCCCTTTGTTTTAACATGATAGCGCTTTAATCAAAGCACATGACAGCAGTGTAAGTGTGCTTTGCTGGTTGCTTTTCCATTTGAAATTTGTGTTTTGATGCAGTTTGGTGAATGTATTGTGTGTTGATATGGCCTCTGATAGTGTACACATTTCTAACATGTTTGTTTGCTTTGTGTAAGTCTGAAGGTGGTCAAATTAAACAGAGTATGCTGACTTAGGAAAGAAATACATGAATTTTTCTTTTATATGAATCTGTTTACTCTTTAGACATCCTTTTAAGTTTCTATTTGTTCAATTACTTGTACTCGAGTATGAGAGTGTGAGAGAGTGCAAGCATTTCCATTACCTCTCGATGCAACATCCCAAAAGTGTCAGCATGTGGCCATAGCTCTGTAGCAAAAATAATGAAAAATGATATGGTCATCGTTCTTAGAATTTTATTTCCTAGCATTTATCAAAAATTTTTTTTTAAACACAGACAATGTGCACACATAGACGTACCTGTATATTTGACAACATATATCGTATATAAGTACATAAAATAGTGAACTGTATTGCTTCCACAGTTATGAAGTTCTCTGTGTTATTCAAAGAGAGGTACACACACACACACACACACACACACACACACACACACACACACACACACACACACACACACACCCCATCATGCTTGCAACTTCAGCTGAGACATACCAGTACATCAGGCATAGATTTCAGTTTCATATGTTCTTTTCAGATATGAAGTATATTGATGGAATTGAGGTTGTCTACCTTTATACTTACATTGGTAGACATAAGATTTAACTAGCAACAGAATAATAATGATGATAATAATAATAATATTAATGAATACTTATATAGCGCCTATTCTCGGCTAGAGACCAAGCTCTAAGCGTTTTACAATCAACACTTGTTTACACAACGGACTGCCTACCTGGGTAGTGCTGACTGAAGAGCTGCCAGCTGGCGCTTCATTCAGTCGTTTCCCGTGTCATCCAATCAATATCGTTCAATATTGTTCACTCAGTTTCCTTACTTCCTTCATTCTTTCATTTCTCAGTCATACAGGGTGCATGCTATGTGTAACGTGTCATCCATACCAACGGCCAAACTGGCCTTCTCTTTCGAAAGTTGATGATGGGATTTTACGTGTGTGCAAGTGTTATGCGTGCGTTCACACACGGAACCTTGGTTTATAGTCTCTTTCGAAGGACTGTATGGGAAATGGAGTCAGAACCAATGCTAACTCCGAGGGAAAAATCCCCCTGTACCGAAACGCCCCGGCGGAGATTCGAACCCACAACCTCCAGATCACCAAGATTACGAGTCCGATGCTCTACCAACTGAGCAATTCCGGCTCCCCGGAATCAAGTCAGATAAACTGTCTGCCCTAAGATAGTCATGTCCAAAAAAAAAAAAAATCTTTTCTATATGTGATAAGTTGGTGTTTGCACATTTTGGGTTTAATGAATCTTGAAATATACTCCAAAAATGTTTTGCACAGCCACAAGTAAAAAACTAACAAGGCATATACTTTCTTTTTGATGATGACAAAAGGAACATTTGTCAGTGTCTTTTTTCTTCTTCCAGATGGGGATGTTTAACCTGCCCCGTGCCCACAGTCTTCAAGTAGACTATTCTGGTTACACAGTTGCATGCATTGAGTATTTTCGTTGTAGCGGTACTCACCCGTCTTAGGACATGAGCATCGGGATCTTTAGAGTCCGTGTATGGTCTTTAGTGCATGTGACACAGACTAGACCTCGGTTTATAGTCCCATCCGAACGACTGGTGTCATGTCAGTTATGGTCATCTTCTGTCAAAGCCCAGTTGTTCCTAAATTCGATGAATTATCTGATTTAAAGCCAGTTCGCAGAATTTCTTGTATCTGTCACCAAAACAAGTGGTGCTTAGACTTGGTATATAAATCTAAGGCAAAAATTTGGTGAATTGAAATTCTTGTTCAATGATTTTTCAGTGCTTGTGGTTTGTCTTCGTGTGCTTCATTCCTAGCGCCATGTGTCTGGGTCAGCCAATGTGTTTTAACAGTACCGTTACTACTGCTCAGCAGTGAATCATGGAAGATGATTCGAGTGATACGAAAAATCGTGCATAACTGTGCTGGTGACCAGTCCACAGAGGCTTAGAAGAAGAAAACAGAAAAGATGGAAACTACAGCATCTTGTGTTGCCAGTGATTTTAGTGCTCAGACGTATTGACTGATAACAACCAGCTCATCTTGTGTAGCCAGAGATTTTAGTGGTCAGTTAGCTGTATTGACTGATAAGTTGAAAAATATGTGGGGGGAAAAAAGGCAGTGCTCCAAACTAGATTAAACAAACTAGAATTGACCGACTGTTCCATTGAAAAGCAAGATGGCAATGAAGAGACATGGGCAAAGCGTCAGAACTCAGAGGATGAGGAATTTGCAGGGAAACATCCGCATGAAGACAAATCTAGGATATTAAAATCCCCCCCTCCCCCTCCCCCCAGTCTGACGATTTTGAGGAATGCCTTCCTTCAGAGCAAAATGATGGCTTATCAGAGTTTGACATCAGTGAGGATGATTTCGAATTCTCTTCTTCATAACTGAAGATGAGACAGGACCTGAGGGCAGTGCACAGCAGTGGCCCCAAAACTGAACATGGAATGTGTCGTATTGTGGATGGAGACAGATTCAGATCGCCATTAGAGCATCCCTTGACTGGGAAATGTAGCAAACTTGAGAACTCCACAGCAGAATAAAGAACTGAAGTCCAGTAGTCATGCAACAAAACGGGGATGGCATCTGAGTTTGGCTGCAGAGCGAAATGAGAGGGATACTGGCCACTGTCACAAAAATGATGGATGCTGCAAAGACAGCCAAAGACTGTTCCCAACTGAGGTGAAAATCCCATTTGAACAGAATTTCACAGCACCACAGAGGAGTGTGTGATGTCAATAGTTACTCCACAGTCTCCAACAACCATCTCATGTGTGGAGAAGACTTTATAAGAAAACTAGAGGATGCAAAATGTGCAAGAAAATATTTGCCATTGTCAGCTTCAGGACTGTGGATGAAAAGAAACAGAGCAGGGGGGCAAATATTCAGTCGATCTGACCAACTTTACAAATGAAGCCACAAAAAATACATATGTTTGACATCTTTTCTAAAGCCAACATGGGAAAGACCAATGCATAAGTGCTTTTGCGACAACACAGCAAGTGTGAGCTACCTTTCCAGAAATACTGAAGTTAATTTTTTTTCAAAGCTGAAAGAACAAGGAAGAAAATGTATAGCTGATAAAATTACATAAACTTTTTCATGCATGGCATGATCAGACTTTAGACAGTCGATGCTAGGCAGTGTTTCAGGCATGTCTGTTGATCTGATCAACAATTTGCATGGCTCATCAAACTGACGGATTACATTTTCAGCTTCTGGGGAACTGGACGGCTGAAGGAAAAAGGGTTCATTATAGAAGTTGAACAGATCCCCACAGTATCTTCAACTACATGTTTGAACCCAAAGAAAGATAGGACACATGAGAGCAAGTCTTAAATTCAAAATACCCAAAGAAGGCAGTGGAAAAGGTACTTTTTAAAATAGATTCTTTCAAGATACCTTGAAAAATATTTCTCTCAAATCTGCCATCTGTCATGAAGAAGATTGTTTCTTTGCCTCCCTTGACATAAAACCCCCCATTTCTCAGTATCTATAGGTAAGAATTAGAAATAATTGTTTCGCTTTCAGTTTATCAGGGCACTGTATGAATTCCAAGTCCAAGCCCTACCACAAGGCTTCCAACGTACATCTTGGATTTTTAGCAAAATGCGTAAACTCATACTGGCCATATTGCTAAAGAGAAGAAGGGCATAGCAATACTTCCGTGTACTTCTTGATACCCTGATATAATGGAGCACTGCAGAATTACTAACAGTAGCAGTTGAAAGATTGGCCATTTTTCTTGAGAGCCTTGGTTTTACCATGTATGTTTTAAAGATGTGTAGTTAACCCACTTTGGTGAATTGAATTTGTGGGGTTTGCCCTTGATTTGCAGACCATGACTGTTTTTCTGACTGACATAAAACATGAAATGAAAAAATACTGGCATTGTGTAAGAATGCTCTGGAAAAGACACTTTGAATAGAGAGGCGTTAGATTGAAGAATGTACACACACACACACACACACACACACACACACACACACACACACCACACACACACACACACACACACAGACTGCCACACATACACACACACACAGCAACAGACAGAATGCACATTTAGTTATGCACAAACACATGTACATGTGTGCGCGCACCCGCACAACACCACATACCACACACAGACACACAGACTCACACACACACACACACACACACACACACACGAGCTACAAATGCATAATACGCATAGAAAAACAAAAAACAAAACAGAAGGGGTTCGTAACCTTATGTTAATAACATCATAACATATTGGTATGTTGGTATGTTTCAGTGTACATTGACCGGTATTTCCGCCTGAAAGGGAATCTGTTGTTTTACTTCAAGAAGAAGGAAATGTAAGTCTGACTGTATTTGTGTTGTTTTGTGAACCTCAGGTCTTGTTTGTGACAAGGATGTTGTAAATGAAAATAGATGAAATGAAATGAAACATAGGCTAAGCCTACAAATAACTTACAAGGTAGCAAAAACTTAATGGATTTTGTATAGTAATCAATATGACGAATATCATATCAGTGATGTGATGATTGCAACTCTGAACTCAAAAGACAAACAGAAGGTTTTAAAGATGTGTATCACTGTATGGAATCCTTTACTCAACCAAGGATCAATGATATACGAGCCTACAAATAGTTAATAAGAATTCAATTCTCTCTCTGTCTAAGTCATACT
The DNA here is from genome assembly GCA_018398815.1 of Conus ventricosus. Classification (NCBI taxonomy): domain Eukaryota; kingdom Metazoa; phylum Mollusca; class Gastropoda; order Neogastropoda; family Conidae; genus Conus; species Conus ventricosus. The sequence goes on from CM031601.1 coordinate 65,881,692, forward strand.
TCTTCGTCTTCTTCTCCTCTTGCCTAGTCTCTCTCTCTTTCCTTTTTCTTGACTGTCCCTCTCTCTTCCCTGTTAGCTAGTCTGCTGATTCCACCAAAGTGACAGGCAGTGTCTTTGTTCCCAAGAGTACAAATCACTTTTTAAAAGAAACTGATCACTGACGATCAAGCATCCTGTGAAGGTGAGTTTTCAATCACTCCAGTTAAAGTTCTCCTTTAACCCTTTTGCATTTGCATTTTCCAACTCAAAACTGCTCTTGGTATTCGTATTCTTTGAGAAATAGTGGAATGCGGTCAATTCACGACCCTAGTCTGTGTGAATGAATCATTTCCCACACCCCATACTACTGCTAAGATTTCATTGGACATCTCTCAGGGATGCCCATTTGTTTTAGCCAGCCTCGACTTAAAACAAGGTCGCAGTGTGTAAGGGAAACCGAAAGTAATGCAGCATGTGTGGATGCTTGCGGCCGTAACGAACTCCAAGGGAGACAGAGTGGCCAAATACGGGCAAAACAAATGCAAGAGGATTAAACATTTCAAGTACCTGCAGGGCAGGTCTGCCAGTTTAAAGTGCACAAAGGGAAAATCACATTTTTTGTTTCCCAGGGCACATGACAACTAGGCATTGGAAGTCACAATATTGCAAGTCTGGGCAAAAATTCACTCAGCA
>CM031601.1:65884863-65904863 GCA_018398815.1 Conus ventricosus
ATGCAGCTGCAGTCCCTGAGGGAGCAGGTCCAGGCCAAGACAGGTCACGACCCCGTGACTCTGCCAGATTCCTCGTCGTCTGGCCTTGATCTCGACGTCCAGACTGGTGCGAGACACTAAATTTTTGTGTGTGTTTTTTTGGTGTTTGGTGAAAGTGCATGAGGACTAAGGTGATTGTTTCCTCAGTCTGTTGTGATGTGTTTGTTTTGAATTTGTTTTCCACAGTTTGTGCTTTATTTCAGTTTTGCTTCGATTTTTTTTTTGGAGGGGGGGGGGGGGGGGGGGGTGGTGGTAGGGAGGGAAGGGCAGAGGAAAAAAGGGGTGGGTGGGGTTTTCTTATTGTAATCACTGTGTGTTGTCATTGTTAATGGAAGGCAGGTGTTTGATGGATACTGGAGGCCTGGGGATATCACGCTGTTTTTTGGGGATGAGGAAACAATATACGGCGCTGTAAGATGTAGATAAGATACGATAATGTTGCTTATAGCCCAGCCGACCGCAAAGGGCCACATCAGGGCTGCTGTAAGATGTAGAGCAGCTACCATGCAGGGAAGGTCTGGACAGGACTAAGAGACCAGCTCTTACTGACAGTAAGACATACAGGGGTATGAGTCAGAGGCAGTGCGAACAGCTTGACTCTGGTTGGGGCAGCCGCAGGGTGCTTCTAGTGTGTGTGTAATATTTTGTATGAACAAGATCCTTCATGAAAAATAATCCAGTCGATACTCTAGCAAAGAATTAGTGGTTGTTATTAGTACTTGTGCATGTTTGTTTGTGTGTGAGAAAAGTGTTAAGAATGAGATCCTTGCTGGAGAGCTTGTGGTGAAGAACATCATGATGTCAGCATGGAAAGCTGATTGAAGGCCACTGGATGGGTGTATAAAAGGCAGAATAACAGTCCATCTCTATTCTGACTGAGCGGCAAAGGATTTCATTGCAATGATTTGAGTTTGTATACTGGCAAGGCAAGCGTAGCATCTTGACTATCTTAGAATAGTAACCAAGTTTTTCGATGCATACAGATCAAGGGATTCCGGCGTGTCAGAAAATGGTATTTTTGTCTTTCATTAAACCAAGCTTTTTTTGTTTTTTTTTCCAAACTTGCCAAAACTGGTCACAACTATAAGCTAACATTGTGATCATTATGAGATCTCCTCTCTGGTATTGTTCCAACTTGTCCAAATCGTGGAGGCTGGCGCGATCTGTTTTGGTTTGAACCTGATCTTTTTGTTCTTGATGTTGATGCCACACAAGCCTGTAGACTTCTCTGGAACCGTTCCCTTCTGGGTATCTAGGACAGGCAGAAGCAGTTCAGAGATGTGTAGAGCTGTGACGTCAAGCTCTTCTGTTTTGTCATTTCTCTTGTTGGCTTTCTACTTGCCCTTGTCACCAGACAGTGGCTTCTGTTTGATGACAGCATACAGCACTCTTTGTGTCAGTTCATCTTTAAATCAGTCTTCAGACTGTTAGAAGCCTCTGTCCAAGAGGCTGTGACGAAGTTCAATCTGTGTTTGAAGTTGATGCAGCCACTGTAATTGGTTCTGTCTAGACTCCCACTGTTGAAAGTTAGTGGAAGGAATGGTGACAAAACTGAGAGCTGACGTGACCACATAACAATAGATCTACCTCTAAGGAATGGAAATGAAAGAAAAATTACAAAATGATTGAACCAAGACATCCAAAAGCATTACAATCAGCAGAGCATCTGCACAACTGTTGGTGCACTTCTGGCACGTGAGTACGGGCGTGGAGGCACACAGCATCTATATTTTATAGAGTTTTTTTCAACCAGTTTTTCTTTCAGGGGAGGGAGGTAAGTGGGCTTGGAAGAAAGTAGAAGAGAGAGAGAGGAGAGAGCGAGGAGCGAGCGAGCGCGCGCGCGCGCGCGCCTTAATTTGAAGCAGATTATTGATTTATTGTTGTGTTGCTCACCGGTGGTTGTCATCATTTCTTGACTTTTCGTGTATAGTATAGCTGTGTGGATTTCATTTTCAGCTTTATATTTTATCCAGTCTGGATTTTCTGTTGGTGTGGTCTGAGGTTGTGAAAGCATTTAATGATAAAACTGTTCAAATCTGATTTTCGATTGGTTTTGTTATTATCTCATGTGTGTTCATTTACTTTAAAAACAACAAACTCATCTATCTATCTATCTATCTATCTATCTGTCTATCTGTCTATCTATCTATTATGTATGTGTTTGTGTTTTATATGTATATATATAATATTATATATATTTTATATATATATTTGTATGTTGAAAAATTTTGTTGTGGTGGAAAACAAGTGCAGGCTAAACAATTCTTGCTCATTACATGAATGACTTGACAAAGACTTGGGGGGAAATAAAGGTGGGGGGAGGGGGGGTAATGGGTGAAAGGAAGAAAATGAGAAAGAAGAATGGGAAAAATACATTCTCATTTTTCAAAGTTTTGTTTTATCTTCAGCCGCGCCACTCTTCCACCATTCTTTCTTTCCCTGACCTGTGATCAAGACTTGTGGGTAAGCCACCCCTCATAAGTCTGGCTGTGTATGGTGTTGGAAAACTGCTTCCATCAGCTGGTGACTGGTGTTCTCACAGGTTGGTGAGTGATGTTCTCACCAGTCGTGTATGGCCCCACTCCTTCTTGTGTTGAGTCTCAACTCAGGTGGTGTGTTGTTAATTTTGACAGCTTCAGTGATTTGTCTTCCCAAGCAGTTTCTTGGTAACTTGTTATCTCCATGCTGTACTGGGGGGTGGTTCACTGTTGCTGTGTGTCTGTGCTGTGTGTCGCCACAACACTGAGTCATGGTCTCTCTTGCCAGGGCTGTCATGTGTTGTTGGCCTCGATAGTGTCCAGTGCGTGACATATATATATATATATTATTAGTGAACAATTAAGTAGTGGGTGAAAACAGAGTCAGGCTAACAATTCTTCAGTCATTATATAATGACTTGGCAAAGATTAGAACTTTTAGAAAAAAAAATTGAAGATGATATATATATATATAAAGACAATAAAACGAAGATAAAAACTCATAAATCATTCTCAATATATCCATCAGTAACAGGTATTCCACAGTGGACTTTAATGACAAGACTGAAGCCAGGTATCCAGTCATCAACAAATGAAACAATTCACAGATATTCTCACCTCTCTACTCACCCAGCCCCCACTCCATGCTCCCATTTCCCTAATCTCTGCATTCCTATCGCATCACAGTGACCACGTGTCGCTCATCCCCCACCCACATCCGCCCCACAGCACCCTCAACCACACCAACCCCCCAATCTCCCCCTCCCTTTTTTTTTTCTCTTCCTTTCTCATCTCTCTACCCCTTCTCCATATGTCCTTGTCCATCTCTCCCCATTTCATCAACACTCTTATCCCATGAAGTGACTTTTCCCCTATTTTTTTCTCTGCTCCGTGATTAAAGTTCACAGGGCACAAGCTGCCTCAGCAGGTAAAAATAAAATAAAACATTTTGATGGCTGTCCCCTCAAACTCCATATCATTGCAAAAGTGGGAAGGCATGCACGACATGTATTCACACAGCAAACGGACGACAGCAATCCAAAGGCACACACACACACACACACATACACACACACACACACACACACACACTCTCTCCCCTCTCTCTCTCACACACACACCACCACACACACTCACACACACTATGTATTCCCATGCTTACACATCCATCAGCATGTGGATACACACAAAATCACTAAACTGCAAAAATTAACTAAACAAAAAGAGGGTGGGGTGGGGGGGAAAGGAGGTTTATGGGAGGGGAAGGGGTTGGTGGAAGGGGGAAGGCAGGTGGTCAAATACATTGATTATGAAACGCAATTTAAGTTGCATTAAATAAGGCAGTTATACAATGTAATAGGCAATTAATGTTGAAACCTGTAACAAAATTTCAGCCGGCATCCCTTCCATACGTAACTATGCATTATGGTTTGCTGTTTAGGAAAACGTTACTGACTGAATTCAAGTTCTTTTTAGATTATTTTACATTTATGCTGAAATTACTAAATGCAGACTAGAGGATGTGCTTCAGCCAACTAAAACTCATAATTACTAGGATGGGACCTTGACTACAAAGTGAATTTGTCATGAACTTTGCTATTTTTAGTGATTTACAGTTTCTTACTGCTTTTGTAGCTAAACTTGTTATTAATCTTGAACTCCTAGCTTAGCACCTATGTGTTTACCATTTGAAGCTGCACTTTGAACTTGAAAATGCTTATACTACTACATTTTATGTGAGAATACAAAACACACACACACACCAGCACACACACTACACACGCACACACACACACACACACTTACACACATGCACACACAACACACACACACACCCCACACACACAACACAACACACATACAACACACTTATACATACACAACATACACTACTGTATACTACTGCATTTTCACTCTAGAATACACACACACACCACAACCACACACAACACACACAAACACCACACACACACAATCACACACACACTTACTACATACAAAACAACACTTACTGGTATCTACTGCATTTTCCACATCTGAATCACACACACACATCACACACCACACACACACACACACACACACACACACACCACGCACACAATGAAGAGCTGAATACTTTCCATCATTGGGAATTGGCATCGTCTTCCATCTTAAAAGGGTAGCTATCAACATTTGGACTCTTTCCAGCATGTCCAATTTCCGAAAATGTTTTGATAGGGAAGGATCTCATAAGCTGAAAGAGTTAATAATAGTAATGGGGAAATGTCTTGAAGGTTTACTGTGTCTTTTCATATGCAGTATTAGTGTGTGTCTGGATTGTTTTCAAAGATTTATCTTGCGAAATATTACTTGCTAGCTCACTCTGAAACTGATAAGTTTTGCTTTTGTTTTTTCTGTTTTCCTGGGCATTTTTTCTTAGTATCTCTCATTAGCTTTAGTCTATATGCTGCTCATCTTGGCTCTCCTTTAGGTAGATTGCTGTCATAATTCTACTACCAATGATCTAGTTTTTTTTTTTTTTCTTTCTTATTTTTCTCACAGTGCTGCTGATGGTTGGTTGGCTTTAGACATCCAGCAGAGATCTTTATCGTTTTATCTAAAACTGTTTTGTTTGTTTGTAGTTTCTGTGAGGATTGTGACCGACGTTCAATATTCCACGGGGTAGATATGGCATAGCCTTAAATGATTCAAGTAGCGTTGTATCAAAGTGACTAGGGAAACTAGGGGAAAAAAAAGTAATATATAATGTTCTTCAAATTGGAGGATGATTTTGTGAGAGCCTCCCGCTGTGCAGGTTGATTACTTATCCATGTGCTCGCAAATCTCAGGAACTGTGTGCTGGAAGTATTAGGGGGAGTATGAAACATTGGAAGGAAACATGGTTTCTTTTCTCTTGTTGCTTCGCAAGGGGTTGAGTCGACCAGTTTGCTCTTTACAAGTTTGCCCAATTTGTACACGTGCTTGGTGGGTTGAAAAAAAATAATAGAATTTAAAAAAAAGGATCAGAAACAAAGTCTTTAGCGTTAATTGCACTTGTGGAGTTAAACCTGGAGTTTTTGGTGTGCTCGTTTTTACCAAAGAGGGCATTCTTGTGACTCTCACGTACAAATTGCATGTGGTAGTTGCCTGTTTTTAAAAACATGCTGATACGTAAACAACAAACGAGGGGACTTCAGGGCCTGAAATGTAACAGAAAATGGCGAGAGAGAGAGCATGAATTTTGTGGTTAGGTGCATTGTTGTATCATGTATGAAATTATCTGAGATGGAAAAATGTATTTTTTACTAAGTAACTGCAAGATCAAGTATCCTCTTACCCTGTGCTGTGTGATGGTATGGGAGAAGGAACCCATCACTTTATCCCTGTCCCCTGCTTTTACAGAATTCGGAGATTTGTCTTGTACACACTCTGAAAAAAATACATCATTTTGGTTGACAAGTACATCGGTAGCAGTTTTGGGTAAACAGGTTTGGTGGAGGTAAAACATCATGCTGTAATATTTCAGTTTTATGTTGTCTGCTTTCGTTTGAATGAATGGACGAATTGAATGTATTTTGAGACTTTTATTAATAAAATTACATATCTGACAAAAGATGCAGTTCTGTTTGTTTTGTTTTGATCTTTTTTTTTTTTCTCCTTTAGACGATTAAAATTGAGGGTTTGGTGTGGCATGTCCCATTTCAGAAATTGAGGTCAATAGATGAAGGCACTTGCTTGTTGTCCTTGATACAGTATGTTTAAGAACTTGAAGGCCTGGAAGGAACAGATATTTGCTTCGCAGAAATGATCTTAACTTTTCTTCAAATTGCGGAAACACACTGTTCTGTTAGAGTCTCCTTCGCATACATGTCTTTCCTATCAGTTAATCACTGTGTGAAGAACACTGGGCAAGTTTGAGTATTGGTGGAGCATGAGCCATACATAATAGATATATGCGTCATACTATAATCTGGAATGGGGGAAATTAATCTGACAATAAACTGTTTGTAAAGCTGCGCAGTGTATGGTGAATGGCTGTCAGCCTTTGTAAGCTCTTAGCACAAACTCTTCATTGGTGTGAAGGTGGGAGTTAAATCCCCCGAGGCGCTGTCATTTGGTAAGGGAGTCCAAAACGGCCATACACACAGTCTGTTTAACCACTGAATGCATTCAGAGACATGGTCTAGGCTTGTGAAAGTGACTATCACTATACTAGATTGTCTACAAAGTTTTAGAAGTCAGCTTGAGGCAAACAAAGACAATTACCGTAGTGTGGGATGAAGAGTATAGATTGTGATTTATATGTTTTCAGGACCATGTGGGTAAGTATAAATGGTGGGAAAAAACTTCAGCTAGAGGAATTCTTCATGCCTAGAATATGGATATTAGGCCTTGAGACTATTTCTTAGTGAAAGTAAGAACACAACTTGTGGGACATTTCCCCTGTATCTGTGCATGAAATTGTGATTTAAAATTTTTTTTTTTTTTTTTTACTTTCTTCTGAGTCCTGCTTGTATCCGCTGCTGTAGGCTTGATTCATTGTGTCTAGCAGTAGAAACAAGGATAACATCTCAACTTGTCTAATTTCTTATTTCTTACAGTTGTTGGGTGTTTCGTTTTTTTCTTCTTATCTTTGATTCCAGCAAACCATATGATTGTGTGGTACTGGCTGACATAGGTGCTGGAAGAGTAGGTTACCCCAGTTGTTTTCATAAGAAAATTATGATTCCAGCATAATGCAATGTTCAGAAATTCGAGGGGTATGAAACGTACCTAAGACAAACAAGTAGGGCTTCACAGATTGAAATGTGTTGCATGTGTGACTGTGTGTGTGGATACAAATGCACACACAGAATGCTATGTGCACACACACATGCATGCGCAAACGCAAAACAAGTGACATTTTTTTGTATGTGACTCTAAATGTGCACAAACATTCACACACTCTGCCTGCCCTCACTCTGTCTATGCCTGTCTCCGTTACTGTCCGTCTCTCTGTCTTAGGGCTACACATGCACAGAAGATAAAAATGACAATGGTTGGTCAACAGTTTTTAACAAATGGTCTTTTAGAAGTGCACATCAGTGCAGTCAGGTAACAATGTTTGTCGGTAACAAGTGTTTCTACTGTGAATAATAAGGTTGCACATTTTCTTCCTTTATTGTTGGTGGTGGTGTTTGTTTATTTGAAAAAAAAAGAATTTACTGTCATTTAAAAAAAAAAAGAGAGACTCTAAACCACTCATGAAAATTTAGTCATTGTTTTACTGAGTGATGATTACAGGTCCATTTGATTGTTCCTAGTATAGTTTGATATCATTTGCGTGTATATGCTCACACGTGTGTCATAAGTAAATGTTTTACCACAATGGAAATGAGTAGATGATATTATTGTAGCTTGATGCATTTGAACCTTTGCTTTTCATTGTTTTTTTTCATTAATATTTCTCCTTTTTTTTCAGTTTGAAATAAATGGATATTTCATAATGGAATATCTGTTGCTATTTATGGCTTTATGATGTGGCACACAATTTTCAGATTGATTGTGTGAATTTGATAAATGTTTCTCAAATGTTATTATTTTGATCGGTTGTTAAATAAGCTTTAAATTTGGAGGGGAGGGGAGGGGGGGGGGGGGGGGGGGGGGGGCTGTAGTTTAATAAACAAAAGTATATGAATTTGCATGTTGGTTTGTGTTCAGTTTTTTTTCTTCTACATTTGTAGTGTACTGTTGATATCCCGCAATTTCTTGATCAACAATATCACATGTGATGCATTTTAAGTTCAGACGATTATCATTTTTTTCCCCCCAGATGTGATTCTATTCTTGAATCTGTTATTAGTGCTTTTGATGCGAATGTTTAAAAGGTTTGCGGCAGTTGTTGTTTATATGTAATGTAAAAGAAAGAGTATCATTTGACAATGTTTGTTGAACCATATGAAGTTCTGCTCTCTTTGCAGATACTACTTCTGAGGATCCTGTCTTGGAAATATCTCTTTGTAAGTTAATTTGGTTTTGTGATCTTAGTGATCTGCATGGAAAACAATATTCCTGTCTTTCTCTTGTCCAACTTGTGAATCCGCTTCAGCGTTCTGTTATGTCCACTCCCCATACTTCTCGTGTTTCTACCCACCTATGCCTGCTTTCTCTTGAAAGAAAAGAACAGATTGTAGGTGAGAGAGAAAGTGAGTGCTGCTGTAATGGTTTTAAACCTTTTTGCTGTTATGACGGTGATAATTGCTTGTATTTTGATCTCAGGTTTATAATGCCACAAGTGCAGTTCTGAATAACCATAATGTTTTTAAAACACAGTGTTTTGTAGTATGTGCATTTAAATAAAATGGAAAAGCATTATGTACAGGAAGAAAATGAATCGCTCAAAGTGTCTGTTTAATGACTTTTGACACGATCCTGGCGTTCCAGTAAAGTGAAGAGAGGCATGATCATGGCTCTTGTTGTGTTTGGTCAAATTGTCTGGCTATCATCGGCAGCGTTCAGAATTCAGCCGTGTTTTCATTTGCTTATTACTGTCTTGTTCTAGATTCACTGTTTTTGGATTGCTTTCTTTCTTTCTTTTTTTTGAAGCCCATTTGTCTGGAAAAGCTCGGTGAACATGTAGTGTCTATGAAAAGGAGTGGTGTGTAAGTTGCTAAAGTGAGGAGCTCATCACGAGAATCGACAGTGGCAAAGCAGTGATAGCGTGTGAAGTGAGTTTGATCCATTTTGATTAAGTAAGCACATGCTGGCTTCATGTGTTGTTCAGTCTGTTTTTGTGTTCGCCACCACAAAAGAGGGCTTCAGATAGGGATGAATGTGTAATTCCAGCTAGAGTCAAGCTAGCGACTGATTTTAGGACATTGTTAAAGCAAAACTAACTGAAGTAAGAATGAAAAGTTTTTGTTTGTTTTGTTGCGTTATATTTTAAAGGAGACATTAGTGGGTGGGGATAGGATGGTGTCCCAGTAACGAAGAGTCCAGCGCTTATCATTACTGTAGCCACCAAAAGAAGCCCAGGATCCTAAGTTCTTAGACACAGCCACTAATGAAGATATTTTTCTACAGTTTTCTGCTCTTTTTGAGTAATGTGAACATTGTAACAGATGGAAACTGTATTTAAAATATTTTTGGTACTTTCTTTACACCTTTGCACAAATCTTACTGGATACTTCTTTTTATTAAAATGTCTCCCACTTATACTCTAGGTTATATTTCAATATCGTTTTCCCACCCAGATTTGTTATTATTTACATATTTAGAAAATGTACAGGTGTACCTATCTGTTGTTACTAGTTAGCATCAATGCCCTGAAACAGAGTATCTGTAGTAGTGGCCATCATCCCTTTGATTTTAAACATATTTCCTTATTCAACTATATGCGGCACTCGAAGGCTTAGTAATGGAACTTAAATTTGGTGGTTTTATTTTCTCCATTGAGACTTCACTTTCTCTTTCACCACATGTTGAATGTTTTGTTCGTCACGCATGCTGTGGTAGGCTGGTTTGTTTATCATTGATTTTAAAGATGACAGTTGTCAGAATATAGATCTGTTATCCACACAATTTGAGTTTTGTTCATGATTATGCTCCATGTATCAAGCCACTGTTCAGATCTCACACCTCAACTTAAAGATGAACATCATCTTTTCACCAGTCTGAAGGGAAAAAGGTGTCATATATGTCAGACACGTCAGTCTAAAATTTTGGTCTGATTCTATCACGGATGGTAAAACACTGTGCACAATGCAGTCAACATAGACTTGCCAGCTGCCACGACTTGTTGTCTGCATCCGTAAATGCAGAAAAGGCTCATATCCTGCTATGAGCATCATTTACCAGACATGAGACTTTTCAAGTTTCAGCCAGACCTTTTTTCTTTAAAGGTGACTGGGGGACCATTTTTGAGGTTTGCATAAAGTTGCTCAGAAAATTTAAGTGGGATATGTGGGATCAATACCACCTGGTTTCAAGTACCCAATCCAGTCCAGTATTTCATTCCAACGTGGTGTGTCCAGGCGTTTTTCCAGCTCCACCAAACTCGTTTAGTAAAACTGTTTTTTGGGGCTCGGTATGTTTCAAAGGCTGAGAAAACAAAATTAAGAAACATTGACAAGACTGTCAGCATCAAGAATTATTGGACTGTTGGGATGGCGGGATGTTACTGTCAAATGCACAATAGTTTGCAAGTCTTGGAGAAAAAAAAAGGCGTCTGCTTCAGGGGGCTTTAGCCTTTGACCCCACAAAGCCGTTGGTCCTGGAGCCCAACTGGGGGTCTGATGCTAGCTGCCGGACCCTCTACAATTGTTCAGGCTTTTTCTGCTTGCTCCGGTCTCATGTCTGAATTTACAGGGGTTAAAATATCCAGCCACCAAGAACAACTGTACCGACTAATGAGCTAGTGGAGATGAGGTCTCCACCTGTTTGTTGTCAACCAGTAGTGAATTAATTGTCAACCAGTCGGTAACTGTGTCAGTAAAAGGGTGGTTGGCTTCAGCATTCACCAGCCGTACTTCTCTCCTCACATTTTCATTGCATACTTCCTCCAACCCCTGTTTTTTTTTCTTTTCTAAAATGGAACCTCAGCAGAGTTGCTGTCCTATGAAAACAAGGTGTGTTCCATAATTAGAAAGTATTGGCAGCCTGCAAACATTGTGCCAGGCCAGAGTGGAAATGATAGATCTGCTGCGTTGATTTCCCTCTCTCTGTGGGGAGCATCACATTTGTGCAAAGCATGACATTTTCAGTGCGTTGAAGGAAATGCAGAAATTTAGAGAGAGACAGGTAGATCCCCCCCTATCTATTTGTCCCCAGGACAAGTGAAAATTATATGGGAACTTGAAGCCGTGATGTAAATAACATGACATAATAATTTATACAGAACAGCACTATGGGGTTAAATTCAGTTCTTTACTGTATTGTCTGTTGTGATTTTACAAATAAAATAAAGTATTTTAAAATCTTTTGGGGCGGATAGCTCAGTTGGTAGAGCGCCGGACTCGTGATCCTGGGGTTGCGGGTTCGAATTTCGGTATAGGGGGATTTATCCTCGGAGTTAACATTGGTTCTGACTCCATTCCCATATAGTCCTTCGAATGAGACTATAAACCGAGGTTCCGTGTGTGAACGCACGCATAACATCTTGCACACATGTAAAATCCCATCACCAACTTTCGGAAGAGAAGGCCAGTTTGGCGTTGGTATGGATGACACGTGACACATAGCATGCACCTTCCCGAAGATGGAGTATGGCTGCCTTAATGGCGGGATAAAAAGGGTCATACACACAAAACTCACTGCCTGGCTATACAGGGAGTGTCCGCAGGAGTATCAGCCTGCGAACGCAGAAAGAAAGAAAGAAAGAAAATCTTTTTTTTTTTCAGAAGTAAAAACATGTAATAAAATGGAAGCAACTTATGTAGTGCATGCTAACCCTGAATGCTGCAGTGTTGTTCTCTGTATATATGAAGATGAACTGTTAGGCTGAGCGTTTTATCTTTCAGTATTTCATGGGCTTTGCGCTCAGACACTAGAAAATAGGACTGTTGTTTCTGGTCACTGGCTGGACAAACATCATGGTATCCGTGGATGGAGATGTGCCACTCCATTGAAAGTGTACTGATAGACAGACATGTTCATCAACGGACTAAAAGCCTTGTAAAACTGGATGAAGAATGAATAAAAGATAAAAGTGAACGCCAAACCATTTTGATTTTTGTTTTGGACAGACACACTGACTAACACACAGTTAGCCCCGTTAAAAGTGGGTGCAGATGTCCCAAACCATTTTCATTTTATCCTGAAGGACAGACGCATTCTCTAACACACAATCAGCCCTGTGATAGCAGATGAAGATGTCCCAAACCATTTTCATTTTATCCTGAAGGACAGACGCATTCTCCAACACACAATCAGCCCTGTGAAAACAGATGAAGATGTCCCAAACTATTTTCTTTTTTCTAAAGGACAGACACACTCACTAACACACAAAAAGCCCTGTGAATGTAGGTAAACTATATTCAAACGTTCTGAAGGACTGACAGTCACACTCGTGTACAAGCACAACCCAACACAGGACAGCCCACTCTCACTAGCTAACAGTCAGCCCTGTAAAAGTAGGTGGAGACATCCCGAACCATTTTTAAGTGGTCTGGTGGACAGATGTTCACACTCTCACACAAGCACAATAAAACACAGGACATTTCTCCGCAGTGTCGTGCTTGCTTGTAGGACATTGATCGTACTAGGATTTATTGTCAAAAGCGCGCTGACCTGTGTAACTGCAAAGCCCTGAATCGACTCCTAACCACACGATTTTATGAGGCTGCATAATTGTCAATAAGCAAAAACATGTTACCATGCTGGCCACGTAGCCTTGAGCGTTTCTATGTGGTGCTGGATCTTTGAAAGAAGAAACAAAAAAAAACCAAAGAAACCCCAACCCTATGCATGGTGTTACAGTGTGGGCTCCATGCGGTGCAGAGATTAACTTTTCATGTCAGCTTTCACTGCTCCCAGCCTTTGCAGCGCTTTAGTTTCCCCATATCTGGCATCCTCTTGCAAGCTCCTGCTGAGTGAGACATTGCTGCTCCTTCCCTCTGAAAGCCTCCAGCTTACTAGATATGCTGCATATGTGTACTGCTGCCCTTTAGGTCAAAATGTACACGGATGAGATAAAGTGCTTTAGTACTGTGTATATTATGTAGTGTTCACGTGAGAGTATTGCACACGCACTTTGATGTTTAGACTCCTTCTGTGGGCTATGTGGAAAAACAACATGTGATTGCATGTGATGGTTCATTGATCAACAAAGATGCTCGACACGCCTTGAGCACAGTGTCTGCTCACTAAAACACAACCTGTGCTGTTTTACCTAAACGTGTATTATGTCAAAAGTGCACAGATTAGATAAAGTTCTTCTGTGCATATATTCAACTGTGTTCACATGAAGGTATTGTGTGGTTTGATGTTTGAGTGCATTGTTTTTCTGTCGTATTTGTGGAAAGACAACACATGGCTTGCTAAAAATAGTGCAACTTAGATAGATCACTCAACATGCTGTGTGCATTGGCAATGGTCCACTGTATTCTAGAACTTAGTCATGCATCTCTAAGAAGCTGACTTGCGTTTTGTGTCAAACACACATGTACATGCTCATATGCGCACACAATATGCGCAAACATTGGTGTACTATAAGTACACACGCACATACACAGACACAGGAAAGATGTGCTTACGAACACGCACAGAGACATACATGTGCATGTGCTCAGGCATGCATGTATGCGTGTGCTCATACACATGGACAAGCCCACGTATGCACATGTACACAGACACATGCATACACACACACACACACACACACACACACACACACACCACACACACACACACCACACACACACACACACACTGATTGGCAGGACAGATTTAACGCAATAATGGATGAAGTAACCATTCTAAGTTATGAGACAATTATTTTAGGAGATTTTAATATTGATCTGTTAAAAACAAAATCAAAGTGGTATCAAAACTATATATCACATAATTTAGAACAACTAATCGATAAACCAACACGTATAACTGAAAATTCCACTACTTTAATAGATCATATTTACACAAATGCAAAACAATCCATTATCGAACTTTGTTCCCCTCCCTATGGCTGTAGTGATCACAACCCAATTTGCCTTACCTGGTTCAAAAACCGTGTAAAAATTCCAAAAGTAGGTCACAAAGTTATTTACTACAGGAGCTTTAGAAACTTTAAAGAAAAAGATTTCCTTACTGACCTTTCTGAAGCACAGTTTGACCTCATCTATCAAATCAGAGATCCAAATAAAGCAGCTGAATTTTGGATTGATACGTTTACCTCTGTATATAATAAACACGCCCCTTTTATAAAGAAAAGGATTAAATAGGAAACAAAACCTCCATGGATAACTAAAGAAATTGACACAGAAATTAACAAAAGAAATCATTTGAGTAATTTCAGAACAAATGAAGAATTCAGAAAACAAAGAAATAAAGTGACGTCATTAAAACGGAAATCGAAACATACTTACTTTAGAAAAATGTTAACTTCTACCAAAGATACCAGCCAAATTTGGAAAGCAATTAACATATTAACTAATAAACATGTGTCAAAAAGTCAACAAATGAGCTCAGACATATCTGCAGATCAACTAAATAATCATTTTGCAACCATAGCAGATAGAATCATATTAAATGATAAATCTAGTGATAATGATCTCAATTATTTGGAACAATACATCCATTCTAAGGATATTCGTGTTCCATTTAGTCTGAAACCCATGACCATTTTAGATGTTAGTAAAGCCTTGTCTACTTCAACCCAATCAAATACTCGTGATTTAGATGGTATCGAGACAAAAATACTTAAGTTGTCATGTCCTGTTATCACAGATACATTGACATATTTATACAATTTATGCATAGATAAACAAACTTTTCCTCTAAAATTTAAGGAAGCTAAAGTTATTCCTCTGTATAAAACCGGAGATTCTTCAAACCCATCAAATTACAGACCGATATCCATTTTATCAGCCATAGCAAAACCGATCGAAAAACACATGCATAAGTCTTTGTATTCTTATTTTGCTGATAACAAACTTCTCCACGAAAGTCAGTCGGGCTTTCGAAAACATCATTCTTGCCACACAGCCCTCATACAGCTTATGGACAGTCTTCTTTGCAGCATAAACGAGAATAAATTTGCAGGTATTCTTTTCGTAAACTTTGAAAAAGCATTTGATGTCATCAACCATTCTTTGTTGTGCCGTAAACTTGAACTTTACAAACTGACTCCAGAGTTTCATAAGTCTTATTTCATCTTTTTTATGTGACCGAAAACAATTAGTAGCTGTAGCTGATAAATTGTCAACATTTATGCCTGTCAAATATGGTGTTTCACAAGGCTCTGTGTTAGGACCTCTTTTGTTTACTATTTACGAAAATGATTTGCCTTGTTTTGTTAAATGTAAATGCGAAATGTTTGCAGATGATACATCTCTTCACGAAAACGACTCTGATGCCTATGAATTAACAATCAAGCTTCAAGCAGATATCAATAAACTTACTGAATGGACACAACTAAACCATATGTCTTAAAATGCTATTAAAACAAAGTGCATGTACGTGTCTACAAGACAAAAACGACAAAAAATGAAATCAAATTTTCAGCCTTTACTCATATCCAACAATAAAGTTAAGGAAGTCTGTTCACACAAAACACTAGGTGTCATTATTGACAAAGATTTATCTTGGACAGAACATATAACATTCTTAGCAAAACGCCTTTCAAAAAAAATATTTCAGTTGTCTCGGATAAAAAATTTCCTCGATGGCCACTCTCGAAAACTTTTTTTCTGTGCACATATTTTGTCATTAATTGATTATGCATCAACCCTTTGGGACAACTGTAGTGAACATAATTTGAAATTAATTCATCGTCTGTACAAACGAGCATTGAAATAGTATTGTTAAAATCGAGCTCCCTAACTGATGAAGATTACAAACAACTCAAAATGCTAACCTTCCAAACAGACTCTTTTTCAATAAAGCCCTTTGTATGCATAATGTTATTAATGGAACAGCTCCCCAAAAGATTACAGAAACATTTAGAGTCAATTGTCATAGACATAATCATTTATTGTCCATTCCTAGACCATGCAACAATTTATACAAATCCAGTTTTGTATATTCAGGGGGAAATCTGTGGAATAAACTCACAAAACCGTTAAAAATATAAGAAATAAAAACACATTTAAGAAAAATTGAAAGATTATCTCATGAATCGTTAACCACATATGATACTGAAAAAATGTCCATCCTGTGCAGAAAAGAAATACACTGGTAAAGATATACAGTTCGTGAATGTAACCATAGGGGCGGCAATGAGCATTGATACCTTTTACGTGAATGGAAGCGAGTGAGGAAAAGGGGAGGGGGTAGGATGGTATGTTTACTTTTCTTTTGATGAAAGCATTGTACACGATGTGTTGTTTTTTTGTTTTTGTTTTTAAACTTTTCTTTTTTCATAGATGGCTTGATGTAAAAAAGCAGATATGCTGCTTATTCAATGTTTCCATCTCTAAATAAAATTTTGACTTTGACTTTGACACACACACACTCACACACACACTACTGGGTATATGTTTGCAATCCATACATCAAGTCACAAACGCACAATTATCACACATACACATATCCACTCATGCACATGCATGCATGTATGTGCACGCATGGACACACAAGTATGGACAAGCACTCGTACACACACACACACACACACACACACACACACACACACCACACATGCACACACACACCACACACACACACACACATACACACACACACACACACACACACACACACACACACACACACACACACACACACACACACACACACACACACACTGATTGGCAGGACAGATTTAACGCAATAATGGATGAAGTAACCATTCTAAGTTATGAGACAATTATTTTAGGAGATTTTAATATTGATCTGTTAAAAACAAAATCAAAGTGGTATCAAAACTATATATCACATAATTTAGAACAACTAATCGATAAACCAACACGTATAACTGAAAATTCCACTACTTTAATAGATCATATTTACACAAATGCAAAACAATCCATTATCGAACTTTGTTCCCCTCCCTATGGCTGTAGTGATCACAACCCAATTTGCCTTACCTGGTTCAAAAACCGTGTAAAAATTCCAAAAGTAGGTCACAAAGTTATTTACTACAGAGCTTTAGAAACTTTAAAGAAGAAGATTTCCTTACTGACCTTTCTGAAGCACAGTTTGACCTCATCTATCAAATCAGAGATCCAAATAAAGCAGCTGAATTTTGGATTGATACGTTTACCTCTGTATATAAAACACGCCCCTTTTTATAAAGAAAAGGATTAAATAGGAAACAAAACCTCCACGGATAACTAAAGAAATTGACACAGAAATTAACAAAAGAAATCATTTGAGTAATTTCGGAACAAATGAAGAATTCAGAAAACAAAGAAATAAAGTGACGTCATTAAAACGGAAATCGAAACATACTTACTTTAGAAAATGTTAACTTCTACCAAAGATACCAGCCAAATTTGGAAAGCAATTAACATATTAACTAATAAACATGTGTCAAAAAGTCAACAAATGAGCTCAGACATATCTGCAGATCAACTAAATAATCATTTTGCAACCATAGCAGATAGAATCATATTAAATGATAAATCTAGTGATAATGATCTCAATTATTTGGAACAATACATCCATTCTAAGGATATTCGTGTTCCATTTAGTCTGAAACCCATGACCGTTTTAGATGTTAGTAAAGCCTTGTCTACTTCAACCCAATCAAATACTCGTGATTTAGATGGTATCGAGACAAAAATACTTAAGTTGTCATGTCCTGTTATCACAGATACATTGACATATTTATACAATTTATGCATAGATAAACAAACTTTTCCTCTAAAATTTAAGGAAGCTAAAGTTATTCCTCTGTATAAAACCGGAGATTCTTCAAACCCATCAAATTACAGACCGATATCCATTTTATCAGCCATAGCAAAACCGATCGAAAAACACATGCATAAGTCTTTGTGTTCTTGTTTTGCTGATAACAAACTTCTCCACGAAAGTCAGTCGGGCTTTCGAAAACATCATTCTTGCCACACAGCCCTCATACAGCTTATGGACAGTCTTCTTTGCAGCATAAACGAGAATAAATTTGCAGGTATTCTTTTCGTAGACTTTGAAAAAGCATTTGATGTCATCAACCATTCTTTGTTGTGCCGTAAACTTGAACTTTACAAACTGACTCCAGAGTTCATAAGTCTTATTTCATCTTTTTTATGTGACCGAAAACAATTAGTAGCTGTAGCTGATAAATTGTCAACATTTATGCCTGTCAAATATGGTGTTTCACAAGGCTCTGTGTTAGGACCTCTTTTGTTTACTATTTACGAAAAGATTTGCCTTGTTTTGTTAAATGTAAATGCGAAATGTTTGCAGATGATACATCTCTTCACGAAAACGACTCTGATGCCTATGAATTAACAATCAAGCTTCAAGCAGATATCAATAAACTTACTGAATGGACACAACTAAACCATATGTCTTAAAATGCTATTAAAACAAAGTGCATGTACGTGTCTACAAGACAAAAACGACAAAAAATGAAATCAAATTTTCAGCCTTTACTCATATCCAACAATAAAGTTAAGGAAGTCTGTTCACACAAAACACTAGGTGTCATTATTGACAAAGATTTATCTTGGACAGAACATATAACATTCTTAGCAAAACGCCTTTCAAAAAAAATATTTCAGTTGTCTTGGATAAAAAATTTCCTCGATGGCCACTCTCGAAAACTTTTTTTTCTGTGCACATATTTTGTCATTAATTGATTATGCATCAACCCTTTGGGACAACTGTAGTGAACATAATTTGAAATTAATTCATCGTCTGTACAAACGAGCATTGAAATTAGTATTGTTAAAATCGAGCTCCCTAACTGATGAAGATTACAAACAACTCAAAATGCTAACCTTCCCAAACAGACTCTTTTTCAATAAAGCCCTTTGTATGCATAATGTTATTAATGGAACAGCTCCCCAAAGATTACAGAAACATTTAGAGTCAATTGTCATAGACATAATCATTTATTGTCCATTCCTAGACCACGCAACAATTTATACAAATCCAGTTTTGTATATTCAGGGGGAAATCTGTGGAATAAACTCACAAAACCGTTAAAAAATATAAGAAATAAAAACACATTTAAGAAAAAATTGAAAGATTATCTCATGAATCGTTAACCACATATGATACTGAAAAAATGTCCATCCTGTGCAGAAAAGAAATACACTGGTAAAGATATACAGTTCGTGAATGTAACCATAGGGCGGCAATGAGCATTGATACCTTTTACGTGAATGGAAGCGAGTGAGGAAAAGGGGAGGGGGTAGGATGGTATGTTTACTTTTCTTTTGATGAAAGCATTGTACACGATGTGTTGTTTTTTTGTTTTTGTTTTTAAACTTTTCTTTTTTCATAGATGGCTTGATGTAAAAAAGCAGATATGCTGCTTATTCAATGTTTCCATCTCTAAATAAAATTTTGACTTTGACTTTGACACACACACACTCACACACACACTACTGGGTATATGTTTGCAATCCATACATCAAGTCACAAACGCACAATTATCACACATACACATATCCACTCATGCACATGCATGCATGTATGTGCACGCATGGACACACAAGCATGGACACAAGCACTCGTAACACACACACACACACACACACACACACACACACACACACACACACACATGCACACACACACACACACACACACACACACACACACACACACACACACACACA
Organism: Conus ventricosus; assembly: GCA_018398815.1. Lineage (NCBI taxonomy): Eukaryota > Metazoa > Mollusca > Gastropoda > Neogastropoda > Conidae > Conus > Conus ventricosus. The sequence goes on from CM031601.1 coordinate 65,904,785, forward strand.
CACACACGCACACACACACACACATGCACACACGCACACACACACACACAGCACACACACACACACACACACACACACA